>JAUZTB010000070.1:30975749-30986744 GCA_034780895.1 Rhynchobatus australiae
TGGCAACAATTGAATTGATTCTGAAACCCTCCTTGGAAAGGAGGACATCATGTTCTCATTCATAGACACCATCACTAATCATTTAACCATCTCAACCCACAAAGATGGAGATTTAATTTTGTGACTGTGCACCCAAAGTAGATGACTTAGCAGATTTACCAAATTAATGTATATTGTAGGTCACTTAAAATGTTCTAAAAAGAATACCCTTACATTTATATGGTGCCTCTAAGACAGAAAAACCACCTCAAGATGCTTCACAGGAAAATTATGAACCAAAAAACACTCCCTTGATATTTGGAAAGATGACCAAAAGCTTACCGAAACACATTAGATTTACGGTGCATCTTACAGGAGGAAAGAGATGAAGAGAGTTAAAGGAGGAAATTCCAGAACTTGGGATGCTGGCAGCTGAAGGTGTGGTTGCCGTTTCTGGAACAATTTAACTTGGGGACAAGATGAAGTGGGGCTCCAGAAGGATTTCCTCCCTAAAATTTTTAACATGCTCAAATACTTTGGAGAGAAAAGGGATGGAAAATGGGGAGAATTTGCAAGGGTAGAAGGTTGTTATTTTGAGATGGGTAATTATGGCAAATTTGAAGTAAGGTGGGAGAATGAATGGGGGCAAAAAGAGAAGATGGGTGGTCAACAGTTTGGTGGGAATAGCATCGAGGAACAGGCGGTGGGCTTCATGGACACAATGAGATTGGAGCAGAAATGAGCTTCAAAAATCTCAAAGCAAGAAATCAGAGATAAAATATTAAGCTACTATTTTGTTTCAGAACATGGTACTTTATGTGCTTAATAAGATGAATGGACATTTCAATGGAACCATCACATTCTTAGCATTCCCCAAAGTCATGCTGTTCCAATGAAATCCTGGAGTATTATTTGATTACTCAAAAAAGTAAAATTATGACAAAAATTTGTGAAGAGCAGTCATTAATGAAGTACTGGCTTTCAAAAAGTTACATCTGGTGCTAAATGTTCAAGCCTAGTAATTTCTTGCCTCTGTTTTATGGTGCATTGTGTGTTATTCTAACACAGATTTTTAAATGCCCAATAAAGATAGCTATCATCTTTTGCAAGTGTCCTGGTACAATGTTGACAGATTCCCTGCTGTGATAATGTACTGGATCAGCTTCACAACATGTTATTTGCACTGATCTACTGCAAGATCCCGCAACTGTTGACATTTCAGCTTGCAGCTGTGACTATGGGAGCCATCCCTTCAAGGGACACGGTTACAATACCTGGAGAGCGCTGCTGCTTCAAGAATAGAAGACAGGCGAGGGAAGGAAGAGAGATCCCTGGGTGTCACAGGGACAGACTGGTGGAGAATGTCACCCATGTGAGGCAACTTTGTACAACTGATTCATGGAGCCCCTCTAGGGCTGAAGCAATGTCCCTAAGCTGGAGGTTGCCAGAGGGATCTCCGTAAGGACCAACAATGCATGGCTCCATTTAGGGATGCCTGCTTTGCTCCATATCCATTCTGCCTCCCCCATGGTCTGGTCTGAAGGAAAAGTATATTCCCTTCTCAACTTGAATATGGAGCTTGGACGATCTCCACAATGTAGCAGTGAGAAGCACTTTGCAAACTCATCCTGGAATATCTCTGAGGCAAGGGAACATGACCTTGAGCTTCGTGGCATGGTACTCCAGGCACACGTGAGAGCTGTTTGTGAGGTTGAAGGAAGTCACAGATCTCAGGAAAGATTGGCCTGGTGAAGCCTGGCTTGTGAAAACATGTTTGTCTAAGTGTCACTGTAAACTCTGAATGGATGAGAACTGGGGAAATGCCAGCATATTCAAAGACCCCACCCACCCCGGACATTCTCTCTTCTTCCCCCCTCTCATTGGGCAGAAGATACAAAAGCCTGAAAGCACATACCACCAGGCTCAAGGACAGTTTCTATCCCGCTGTTATAAAACTATTGAACGGTTCCCTAGTATGATAAGATGGACTCTTGACCTCACAATCTACCTCGTTATGTCCTTACATCTTATTGTCTTCCTGCACTGCACTTTCTTTGTAACACATTATTCTGCATTCTGTTATAGTTTTCGCTTGTACTACCTGTGTTATTATGTAGTTATAATAAAGAACCACATTTCCCAGTAGGCAATGCAAGGGATCACATTGGGGAACAGGAAGTGGCTGTAAAAAAGAGAGGGAAAGCAAGCTAGCTGTGGTGTTGGTTAATAAAATGTTCAGATGTTAAACCCATGCGAAGTTTGTCTCTTGATGAAGAACAAACATAACACTACCTCAATGCACTGATGTGATCAAATGATCTGTATGAACAGTATACAAGACAAGTTCTTCACTGTACCTTGGTACCCCGAAGGGCCTGAATTGTACTGTAGGTTTTCTGTTTCTAAAGGCACCACACTGCCCACCTTGCCATCCTAACTGAGGTCACCAAGGTCCACACAGTCGCTTTCCTTCCACAAATTTGTGCTATGAATAGTTCAGTATCATCCAAAAAGGCGGATAGCCCAATGAACTACAGTGACATATAATCCATGCCATATTTAAATAGATTTTGACTAAAACTACTGTACAAATAAAAATGTACATGGGATCTGTAAGATTTTAATGTATTTAATCATTAATTATGACTAAATGTTAAATTAATCACATGGAAGCAATTTGTGGATTTTAGTGGATTAAATGAGCTACTTAAAACTGCAAGGGGTAATTTTTGATGAAATAAAAATCAGGTATAGATCCCATGATCATATCTGACCATCTAACTTTGCTAACCAAGGAATAACCAGCCATTCAGAGTGCTGGATTCACAGACAGTCAGAGTTACATTTCAGCAAAGAAGTATTTCCAAATGATTATTGTATCAAACATTGTATGGTGTCAGGTTTTAATTGAAGCATAAATTTTAATTTTCCAAAGAAAGTTCAAGAAATCTGTACAGATTTCGAATCAAATAACTTTTTTTCTACTATCTTCCACGGGAAGAGAAATCGTAATCAACAATAATCAAACATTGAAAACTAAACGATGTGTGGGCTTGTGGGGTGCAAGACAAGTTTTTCACTGTACCTCGGTACAAGTGACAATAATAAACCAATTCCAATACCAATACCAATATTTGTGACAAGGTGCAGTTAGGATGGCACTGAGAACCAAACAAATGCAGGCTGTGACTTGGACGGAGGGGTTGTTCTCATCCTGCTTCTGTGTTTTACGTTCTCTGGCCAGCGAGCTGGAAGTCAGAGCCCAAGGTGCCAGCAGCCTCCATCCCAGTCCCACTGACTCAGATTTCTGCTCTGGTGCCAAGGCTGCAGAAGGAGGGCTGAGTCTGACATCAGATTGATGGTGTAGGTCAGTCACTACTTGTAAAAGGAGCCTGACGTTATTCGCCATTGACTCCATTCATCCTTGAGAATCCAGTTGCTTTTTATAATCCAGCTCCTGAGCCAATCTCACACCAAGACAGCATTTGCCCCAGAGAGGTGCTGCACTCAGAGGTGGGAGTGGGATCGGACAATAATGCGTTCAGATTGTTAATTCTTAAGTAGTGCTTTAATTCTCATGATTCATCAATTTGGAATTTGCTGAAAATTTATCTCCCCCCCTCCACCCCCACAGAGGGTGTTGGCAGAAATTTACATTTGTTGGATTTTGGAGGATTTAATGATATGAGTCAAACATATCCATGTCCCTAACCACAAATTATATATTTGTTTTGAATGATTGGTGCAGGATGGGGGCTGGAGGGGTTTCCTGCTGTTCTACCTTCCACATACCCCTTGATAATGAAGTATCTGGAGTGATGTCATGATTCTAGTGTGTTCTCCCATTCTTAATACCTCTCTGTTAGTCCCTGGAGCTTTAGCACTGCTCGACAATTCCTCTCACAGTTAAGTAAATCAGCTCGGCTTGAACTTGGATCAGCAGCTTTTGAGAAGATTCAAATCATCGACATTAGACTGAAAAATAACGGCCCAGAAATTTTAGCCGCTAAACAACAGTGTTTATTCCAAATAAAAACCAGAATGCTGGAAGGATTTAGTGGGTCAAGCAGCATCTGTGTCAAGAACCTGAATCAGGACTGCAGGATTGTAGTATTGTTCCTAACATTGAAGAAAGCTCTCCATAAAGGTCCAGCAATGTCTGAGGTGAGACCGTCCCTTTTTAGACCACCACTGCTGTCAGATCCAACACATCTGGCGATAGTCATGTCATCAAGCTGGCTGAGGAGCGAAACACATTAAAGAATTCTCACTGATAGAAACATAGAAAACCTACAGCACAATTCAGGCCCTTTGGCCCACAAAGTTGTGCTGAACATATCCCTAACCTAGAAATTACTAGGCTTACCCATAGCCCTCTATTTTACTCCATGTACCTATCTAACAGTCTCTCAAAAGACCCTATCGTATGCACCTCCACCACCATTTCCGGCAGCCCATTCCACACACTCACCACTCTCTGAGTAAAAAACTTACTCCTGACATCTCCTCTATATTTTATACAATGGAGCAAAAAGCATAGTTTTAAATTAACCTCTGGCAATTTTCCCATTCATGTACCACATGCAGCCACTGAAACCTCTTTCCAGTATTGAAATGAAAGGTAGATTGCATTAACAACTAAGTATTAAGCCAACTGTTTGTCAAAATCTCCTTTCATCATTATTATATCCTTTTATATTAATCTTGAACATTTATGGCCATCCACAGTGTACATTGCCTTCCAAGCCTGTTTTTAATATGTACTTTCCCCTTTGCAGTGCTAATTCATACCTTCATTGCTTTAGAATTGCCTGCTTCCGAAGACTGTATGACAACCCTTGTGGCACAATACTTAGCTTTCCCTTCCTGAGTTTAACTTCAGAATCAAAGCAGCGTAGTTCACCATTCATTTCATTTAATTTCTTAATGCTTTACCACAGAAAGAAAAGGCTTCCCTTTACATATGAACAAAATTTCATCCAGCTGGAATTGAGGCAGCAGAAATGTCATTAATAACGGAGGAGTCCATAAACTATTTTGGTTAATATGTCAGTGTCGTCAAGCAATACTGTCCTTACAGATTGTCTGATGCAAACATGGGGAGGGCAGATGCTGTGAACTGATGTGAGAGCATCCGCCCTCTGCTCATTGATAGCAGAGAATCTCTGTATGCACTGAGTATAAAGTTGGGAGAGTCAATGTCAGGAAGCACAAAGCGTCCTTGGGTTGGGACTTCAGTTCAATAGTGGAAGGTCGCTGAGCTCTCAGTGCAGGAGTAAGTTGTCCTTGATCACTACAGATGAATGTGTGTGAGAGTGTCAGTCTTTGGTCGTATTCATCGCCTGCACTTTCAGGTCCAATGTCCTCAGTGGGACCAAATGCTCAGAGGTGAGCAAGGCTGCTGATGGATATTCCAACAGGAGTTCAGCGGCTGTGACCAAAGTTACATTTCTTCCCCAGTTAAGGCGTGCTCTCGGAAGCACTGCAGACGGGCAAATTGTTCTGTTGATGAACTGGAAAAATAGTTAAAACGTACAATTGTTCTTGAGAATTAGAATTTACTTTCTAAATGATTTTGGATATGTGACAATTTCATCATAGAGGTGTCTGGTATCCAGTGGTTGCTTGAGCTTGTCTTCATACCACAGTCTCCCCCCACTGCCCCAACCAATTCCACATTTCCACGTGCCTGTTTTTTGGGCACAAAAAGATGGGGGAATAGTTGGCAGAGGAAAATCGCTCCCCTGATTATAACTTGTGTGTAAATTATGCTTGCATAAAGAAAACTTAATTCTTAAGTAGTTAAATAGTTCAGCGAATGAAGCTACACACACAACAGTCTGGGAGACATCCTGAGGATTCTTTAGAAAAACCATAAAGTGCACCACTGACTAACGTCACAGACGGTAATTACAAGGAACTGAAGGCACTGCACACTCCAGCAAACGTGCCAGATCCACTGTCCCTCACCACTTCCTGAATTCATTCATTTTAAACGATGGATAAATGTGAAACAAGTTTAAAATCCTACATGAGTTTTGATGATGGGAATCCTTATTTGCAGTCATTCACAAATCTATTGTGTTGCTGCTCACAATTTGTGGGAGATTTTACTGGTAGTGGTGAATGATTGTGATTCAAGTCTCTATTTTACACGGCGTCTGATATTCTGTTTCATTGTACGTGGCTGATTTGCTACTGACTACTTACATGACTGATCAAAGCAAATTTCACCCCTACGTTTTACAAAGACAGAAATATAATAATATCAAACGTGCTGTGTAATGTTGTGGTAACTCATGGTGCAACTCACAGTGACCCCACCGCTGAACTGACTTCACTTTAGTTAGAAATGGGCTGATCCACAAAAGGTTCAGGGATAAGGCTGCCTTTTCACTTCGATGCGATTTCAAAGTGTGTCATGGAGTAATTTAGGAAACACAATGGAAAATTGGTAAATTATTGTCACGTGTACCGAGGTACAGTGAAAAACTTGTCTTGCATACCATTCATACAGATCAATTCATTACGACAGTGCGTTGAGGTTGTACAAGGCAAAACAATAACAGAATGCAGAGTTAAGTGTCACAGCTACAGAGAAAGTGCAGTGCAGGCAATGTGCAAGATCATAATGAGGCAAATTGTGAGGTCCAGGGTCCATCTTATCGTACTAGGGAACCGTTCAATAGTCTTATAACAGCGGGATAGAAGCTGTCCTTGAGCCTGATGGCAGTGACAAGGATGTCTACTCTGATGGGATCCATGGGTGGAGATAGGTGTGTGCTGGGTGCCGAGGGGAAGTGGGATCGGGAGTGAGTTTTGGTTAGGGAGCCCCCAAGTCTGTGGTTCACCATTTTTCAGAGTTTCAGCCTCACCCAATTCCAGCTGTGAGTGAGTCTATTGATAGGGTTGAAAGCAGGCCACAGGACTCAGACCAGGTCAAAACCTTCATCCCTGGCAGGAGACCACCTCCTAATCCAGGGACTGGACAATGTGGTGGAAGGTCTCTAATCCTAAAGTGAGATCCAATCATGGGATGGATGGATCCAATCCCAGGTCTGCAGAGGGAGGGGCAGAGACAATCATTGACTTAGAGGTGGGGATGAGGGGCTGGAGCTGAGGAAGTCTTCCTCCTGCTCTGGCCCAAACACAGCTGCGGCTATTCTTGCCGTACTTTGGTCATCCTGGGATCCTGGACAAAGCGCAGTCAAACTCTGTTAACCTGGCACACTGTGGAGGTGTCGGCCTGGAGGACTTTCTGGATTATTGGATATTATTCCTAATTGATGCTCCAACATCCTTCCAATTCAGTTTTTTGAAATGTTACACAGTACGGTAATATCACAATACTTCTAATTAACCTGGTGAGTTTTAAGGGAGCACGGGAAACAGAATCAGGTAAGTTTCAGGGGATCACGGGAACTAGGGCTCTAGTGAATTCAAAAGGACTGCAAGAACCGGGGGCCCGGTGTGTTAATGGACATGTAGGAAACACAGGGAATTTAAAGGGAGCATGGGAATCAGGCACCCAGACGTGCGTTAGATGGGACGCAGGAACTGGGACCTCAGTGAGGTTAAAGGGAGTGTGGGAATCAGCACCCGGTGACTCAGATGCCGAACCATTTGGATTTCTGAACAATCGGATAGTGAATTATCAGAGTTTTACCTCATCTCAGTGGACTGAACAACCCCATCCATTTTAGCTCAAAGAAACTCACTGAATTTTGTGCATGTAAAGTCGAAAGAGTTTGAGTAAAGCACTCTTTGTGCTGACTTTCTGCTAGTTCTGTAGCCCTTCAGGGTAGTCAGATGAATTACTTATACAGAGTTATACCATGTTATATTTTAGGGTAATTTTGAGTGTGATTAAGGTTACCACATTTCACTGTATTCCTGCCAACACAAGCAGATGTTCAGTTAAATCTGGAGTGCTACACTAATTAATCCATAGGTGTTGGAGAAACTCAGCTATGAAGTTCACAGTTAACTTCAAAGCTAAGTTCAAATGATGCCCCTCATGCCCACACACTTCGGCTTTTTAAAACACACGGTGAATTTTTTGCGTAAACACAGTGCGACCAAAACCAATATTAAGCGTAGTCATGCGAAGAAGCCTCGTTTCTATTTTTTTATGTGCAGCTTCTGCGTATTGGGGCTCAACTGGTCAGAATGAAGGCCAAATCACAGACAGATCTGACTTCCCGGTTTGTGGAAGGTTCCCATTTCACATTAATTATCGGGCCCATGTATTACACAGCTGCCCGGGGAAGTTCTGCTGAAGAAGTGGCCTTGTGTTTCAATGCTGAAATTCTTCTGCTCTCATTACAACTAAAACTCTGCCATCGGAGGTGAATTAACTGTGATCTAAATAAATCAATTCTTCTGGTTATCCCATAGTAACAAAGCTAATGACAGATAACAAATGTATTACTACTCTAAAGTTTTTGATTCCTGAGCACACAATATCTAGGGAGCTTTCTTTAAGACGATCCTGTTCAGAATCAAACCAGAAGAGAATGGTTTCTCCAGTAAAATCCAAACTGAGATTTTAATATCATACTCTCTGATTTTAAATGTGCTTGCATGATAGCTATTTTCTGCTGTTTCAAAGACTAATCAGTTTAGTTGACCTGTAATTTGTAAACCAAATCTGACCCCGGCAAATTTATTCTGACCTTTCGAGTTGATACTGAGAACCTTGTGCCTGCTTATCAGGAGTGTAAATGGTGGAAGGAGATTGCCACCTTCCCACCGAGCACCTCCTGCCCCACCTGTGGTGGAGTCAGTGGGTCCATCAGCAACCTCAGAACCTACTGAACTAGTGTGGAAGCCACTCATCCTTGATCCCCAGGGACTGCCTAAAGGTGAAAAGAAGAACAACCCATAACGATTGCCCAGAAACACGGTGGCCCTAATGCCAAGTACATTGATTATCTCGGCCCAGGGAAGCAGCGGAGGCTACCTCATTCAATTTATTTAAGACACAGTTAGATAAAATTTTGCATAGTTGGGGAACTAAGGGTTCTGGGGAAAAGGCAGGTAGGTGGAGCTGGGGCCATGGTCAGATCAGCCGTGATCTTATTGAATGGTGGAGCAGACTCGACAGGCCGGATGGCTGACTCCTGCTCCTGTTTCTTATGTTCTGATATTCTTAGTACAATTTTTAAGATAAATATTTGAAATATAATGAAGCTTAAATTAATATAAATTTAACTATTTTTAAGCTATTTATGATTGTTTAGCTTCTCTCTTAACCGTAATTGCAGGTTCCTCTCTTTAGTTTGAACTCTGTAAAATATTTAAAATATTAGCAAAATCCTTCTGCGTTATGCTCCCTATTCTGCTGCCTGTGAGAATTCATCATTCTAATTAGCTTTTTTTTCCAAAGTGTGGAAATGTGAAGTGCATAATACAGTGTGGATTACCTTTAAAGAAAAGAACGGGTTATGTATCTGTTCTGGATGCCATTAAATGCTGAGAAAAACATTAGTAAGATGGAGCATTTAATGCCCCTTGGAAACTGATGGCTCAGCCAGCAATGCACAACATCTCGGTGTTGTCCAGAGAGTGTGTGGTCCAATGATCTCATGTAACCTTCAGGATAATCCACTTGCCTGGATGACTACAGCTTCAACAGAAACTTGACACCGTACAGGACATAACAACCTGCTTGATCGGCACCCCGTCCACCACCATTCACTCATTCCACCACCGTTGCACCATAGCAGCAGTTTGAACAATCTACAGCAATTCACCAAGATTCCGTAGACAGTACCTTCCAAACCCACCACTTCTACAAGCATGGCGAACACTACTCCCTGCAGGCTGCACTCCAAGCCACACACCATTCAGCCCATCATGTCCTTCTCGGCCATTTTAAAGAGTTATTCAATTCCTCCCTCGTAGCTGCCCTTTTCCTTTGCTCCTGCAAATGACTGAATTTTAGGCATCAAATTCCCTTCAGAAAGCTGTGACTCAACCTGCTCCCACGATCGATTCCAGGCCTTAGCAGCTCACTGTGCAAAAAGAAATTTCTTTACCTCTTCTTTTATTAATTCTCATAAATCTCTCTGTTCCATTTAATGGGACTCTTTCTATTTACTCTCTTTTCAGAATTTTAATATCTGTGGAACTTTAAGACAAAATTTGAAGTAAAATATTTTTATTTTCGGGATGCAATTTACGTTTACATTGTGAAGAGTGTGTTGTCCTCTTTGAGGTTCCATGCTCTCGGCAGGGAGTTTGGTGCAAGGGTTCAGTCCCAGGAACATCAGCACCAGCTCCGAGTATGGGCTGAGCCCACACTTGTCTTCCTAACTCCCTGATGATTCTGACACATCCACTATTAGCCACTTCACTCCTATATTTCTGAAGTTATCCATTCTGATGCACAATACAGAAAAGCAGAATGTTTTTATAAACAGTGAAAGACTGGGTGGAGTTGATGTTCAAAGGGACTTGGGTGTCCTTGTATACAGGTCACTAAGGGCAGCATGCAAGTGCAGCAATGTTCCTGTTGCCTCTGACAGTTGGGGTCAGGAATGTACACCAACGATCAAATGCACAAATGGGATTGACCCACTTGGATTGAGGGATTTAAAAGGATCGCATCTTCAGGTAGTGATGAGATCCAAGGACCACTCAAGGTTCAGGTCCCATCCAAACACACCACTGGTCAGTGGCCTTAGGTAGCACCAAGACATCTGGCAGACCAGGGTTAGCACAGCAGCTCCCAAACAAGAATTATGGAAAAATGTAGTTCAATAGCTACAGTACAACTACCTGGGACAGTGAGGCAAGACCCAGGAGAAGAATGTAATAAGTACTGGCAGCTCTCTCTGTGAGGGCAGGTGTGAACAAAGTGATGAACCTGCACCACTGAAGGTGGAATTTAGTTCCAGCAGTTTAAATGATCCACACAGATGTGTTATAAGAATTCAAGGGTCAGGCCAATGTAAGGCAGTGAATGGGAATGCGATATCCTCTGTCACAATGTTGATTGAGAGCAAACTCAGA
>JAUZTB010000070.1:31034324-31046166 GCA_034780895.1 Rhynchobatus australiae
AAGTGCACGCCCTCTAGTATTAGACATTTCAACCCTGCGGAAAAGATACTGGTTGTGTACTCTGTCTACGCCTCTCATAATCTTATAAACCTCTATCAGGTCTCCCCTCAGCCTCCACCGCTCCAGAAAAAACAACCCAAGTTTGTCTAATGTCTCCTCATAGCACACGCCCTCTAATCCAGGCAGCATCTTGTTAAACTTCTTCCGCACCCTCTCCAAAGCCTCCAAATCCTTCCTGTCATGGAGCAACCAGAATCCCAGGAATGGGGTTGATGGGATTGCTTTGAGAGTCAACATAGACCTGATGGCTGATTGGCTGTGGTAAGAGGATATGATAAAGTGACAGTGGAGGATGCAGTGGGAGAGGTGCACTTGTCATAAGGTGAAGTTCCTCCGCAACTAAGCTGGCAGATCAAGCAAATTATGGCAAATTGTATCACTGGTATCATGTTGGTTGGTTAAATGGTCAGTGTAAATTGTCCTGTGTGGAGGTGAATGGTAGAAGCTGGGAGGAATTGAGGAGAATAAAATGGGGATTAATGCAGGATGAGTTTATATTGATGTTTGGTGGTTACACAGCCTCAGTGAGCTGAAGGACCTGTTTCTGTCCTAGCTCTGGAAAGTGCCCAGAGAAATGGAATATTGTGGGCAACAGGGAATAGTAAATCTCAGTACTTATTACAGGGTGTTAATCACCTATCAACAAAGAATTCCATACTGATAATTAGGCAGCTGCCCAAGTAAAGAGGGCTGCAGCTTTTCAACGAGTTATGGAAAGATTTATTCAATGGCTTCTATTGTATTTATACCACCATGTATCGGAAGTGTTCCTACTTTCTTGTAAAATTACCTCGAAGTCTGGTTTTGAATCGTAGGGATTTTCCAGCTTGCAAGAAATTGGGTGAAAATTGCACCAGTCTTATATGACTGGAGACGAAGCCAACATGGACTCAAATTACACATTTCCCCTGGTTTACATAAGTCTTTCTAGTTAAAGACTTTCACATTATGGGGAGGAATTCATTTTCCACTTGTTGGTAATTGCCATAATTTGTCATTCAATAAATTCTACCATTACCCAGAGAGTAAGTCTATTTTCTGACGAAATTCGGACTGGAAGATGAATAATCAGCAGAAAAGTTGAGAAGACCGTGACTATTCTCCAAGCACAATTTCTGCAGAATTTTAACTGGAGTTAGAATTGAAGCCATGTTTGACTGCTCATTTCCTCACTGCCACTGATGTCTTGTGTGACTGAAGTGATTGTATGATGCAGGCAGAAGCTTCAGAGATATGTGCTAAATGTGGTTCTTTCACTTCCATATCTGAAATATGTATGATGCTCCCCCGTTGTGGCTCCCTTAATACAAGACATTCTTTGAACCGATCTGTCGATGCATCTCTATGCTCAGGAGCTGTGCCGTGCTCTGAACTCTGCCTGCCTTTCCCCATTCTCTGCGGACTAGCCTGGAAGTGATGAATATGCCCTGGTGTGTTTGTAGGCACATTGAAGGATGATGAGGGGGAGTCTAAGTTAGGCTCAGCCGTGCAATGTTCGAAAGAAAGGGGAGGAGCTGAAAGGTTTTGATGGGGATGCAGAGTTGGTCGCCACATTACTTAGTAATTAGAGCACAGAAGGAGGCCATTCAGCCCATCGAGTTCATGTGAGAGAGAATTATTTGCAGCATTACATGGAAATGCGAAGATGGTGGTCTGTAATTCATTTGCTCTCACATGTCATTCAAACCTCCTTTTGTTCCTTTGCCGATTCCCTACACTGAGGGGTAATTTACAGCAGCCAATTAACCAGCAACACATCTTTGGAGTAGGGAAGGAAACCAGAACCCTCCACAGAAACCCACAGCCATAGGAAGGAGTAAACTCCACACAGACTGTACCTGGAGATTTCACCAATGCTGTTACTTCAAACTCCTCCAAGACCACTGCAGGGGTAGCAAACCCAGGTCAGTGTCCTCTCCCAGGCCAACATCCCCGGCACAGAGGTCCAGTCAGGCAGGAAGTATCATTCACATGCCTGCCCCAAACCTGAAACAGATGGAGACACAAGAGACTGCAGATGCTGGAATCACAGCGTAACTGCACTGTGGGATGAATTGACCTGTACGATCGGTGTGCAAGACAAGTTTTTCACTGCACCTGGGTACAAGTGACAGTAATAAACCAATACCAATACCAATCTGGAGCAACAAACAACCTGCTGGAGGAACTCAGTGGGTCGAGCAGCATCTGTGGGGGGAGAAGGAGCTGTCGATGTTTTGGGTCAAACAATCCAGGTGAGGTCTATCCCTTTAAGGAAAACTGTAACAGAGTGGTTGCCTTGCAATAATGCTTATTTTCCCAAGTGTGACCCATTCGGTTTCCAAACCTCACAGTTAGTTTCTTGACTGCTTCTACAAAAATAAAAGAGCAAATGACAGCTGCCAGTTAACACAATTGAAAAGCAGGCCGCATGCAGCAAAGGGGACTGAACGACTGGCTCCGCACGGACTGAGTCCCTTCTCTGTCATATCAATTCGATGATTCCAGAGGCAGAAGGCCCAGATTCCTTGCTAGTTCTGAATGGACCAGTTAATTTATGTCTCTGTTTAGCTCTCATTTACCAAAAACGTGAGGCCTTGTTAATGCAAAATTCATTTGATTTAGATTCATTTGGAGTCCTGGAGAGATATAGCTGGAAAGTCGGCCCTTCTGCCATCGAGCCTGTGCTGATCATTTACACTAATTCTTCATTAATGCCATTTTTATTTTACTTTCTTCGCATTCTCCTCAAGTCCCACAAAATTCTACCATTCACCTACACACTGGTGGTCATTTAGCCTACCGACCTGCATGTCTTTGGGGTAGGGTAGGAAACTGGAGCACCCGGGAAAAGTCCATGCGGTCACAGGAAGAATGGGTAACGCCATTGAGACAACGCTCAAAGACAGGACTGAACCTGGGCCTCTGGAGTTGCATCACTGTGCTGGCCACACCCATGCCGGAGATTGTGATCCGTGTTTATATTAATGTAACACCGGTTGTGACAGTGATGCTGATGTGGGAAGTTTGCGCTCTGTCATGGTCACAAAGCGAACGAACAAACTCCACACAGTCTACAAGCAACATCACAGCCTGCTCTGTAGCTCTAACAACAACATCCTTTGGCCTTTGATTCAACAGTCACCATGTTTACTTTGAGCATTGACCACATTCCCTGCCACTATTTGATCTCTGTTACATGTTAACTTTTAGGTGGATGAGTGGTGATGTTACATTTTAGCTAAACTCCATTTGACTTCTCCAAATGTGCTGGGAAAGATTAAAAAAAATAACAATTCCATAACAATTTGCTGAATTGGGATATTTATTTCTGGCCTGGGTCAGTAGGTGGTATGTTGCTTCCTGGGTGACAGGGTCATAGAGTCATACAGCACAGAATCAGGCCCTTCGGCCCAACGTGTCCATGATGACAATTTTTCCCACCTTCACTAATCCCATTTACCCACATTAGGACCATATCTTTCTATGCCTTGTCTATTTAAATGTCTATCGAAACACCCCTTAAACATAGTAATTGCATTTGATTCCACCACCTCAGCTGGCAGTGTATTCCAGATATCAAACGCTCTCTGTGTAAAAAAACGTATCCCTCAGATCCCCTTCAACACTCCTCCCTCTCACCTTAAACCCATGAACTCTTATTTTGATACCACCACCATGGGAAAAAGATTTTGACTATCTATGCCTCTCATAGTCTTGTCCATTTCTATCCGGTCAAGGATATCACTGAGACACAAGAGAGACTGCAGATGTTGGAAATCTGGAGCAACACAAACACACAAAATTCTGGAGGAACTCAGTGGGTCAGGCAGCATCTATGGAGAGAAATGAACTGTCCATTTCCCTCCAAGGATATTACTGAGCAGTGCAGACCTTCCCCAAAGTGTGAGGGTGATCAGTTAGAGGTTGGAACCAATGGCACGGATGCAAAAAAATGATCTTAAGGAGTTTAGGAGAGAGATTACAAACAATCCCAGAGACACAGCGATGCATGAGAAGGATGGGAACTGACTGATGTGGCAAACAATGAGTTAAACTGGAGGCCAGGAAACAGTAGCCTGGTCAGGTTAAAAGCACTTGGTTTAAACAAAGAGTCAGGAATTAAAGAAGGTTCCTTCCGGGTAAGTCATCTAGTATTAACGGTATTTCAAGTGTTTTCTTTCTGCTGAGTTAATTTAATAAACAGGCAAGGTAAAGGACCTCAGAACTGTGCGCCCCTCAGAATGCACACAGGGACCAGAAAAATAGGAGCAGGCGTAGGCTACGTGGCCCCTCATCCCTGCCCTGTCCTGCCACAGGATTGTGGCTGATCTTCCCACGGCCTCAAGTCCTGCGCACCCTGCGTGGTGTGGAACTGAGCACCCTCACACCATCTCCCGGGCAACCACAGGTGTCAGAAGGGCTGTCAGCCAGTGGAGCCTGAGCCATAGATTTGGCATCACCACCAGCTACCCCAGAGACTCAGGGTGTCTAGGATGGCCCGTTTCAGGGGTCGGTCATCCCGAAAATCAGGGTCACAGGGTCATACAACATGGAAACAGGCCATTCAGCCCACCCTGACCAGTGGGCACCCATCTACATTAATCCCATCTTCCAGCACTTGGCCCGTAGCCCCCCAGTGCCCGAGTGATTCAAGTGCTTTTCTAGACACTTCTCAAATGCTGTCAGTGACTCTGCTTTCACCACTCTCTCTGCATTGTGTTCCAGGTAATCACCACTCTCTGGGTGAGACGGTCCCCCTCACATCCCCTCTAAATCTCTTCTCCCTTACCCTCAATCTATATCCTCAAATTTTATCTACTGTTGATTTGGAGGAAAGTGTCCTGCAGTCTACCCTATGTGTACCCCTCATCACTTTATGTAGCTCAGTCTTGTTCCCTCTTAACCTCCTCTGCTCCAGGAAAACAGACGCAGCTTCCGAAATTTAAAAAATTTTTTTTTTTTATTTACAGCATGGTAACAGGACCTTCCGGTCCAACAAGTCCACACCGCCCATTTTAAACCCCATATTAACCTACTAGTACGTCTTTTTTCAGAATGTGGGAGGAAACCGGAGCACCTGGAAGAAACCCACACAGACACGGGAGAACGTACAAACTCCTTCCAGACAGCGACAGGAATCAAACCCCGATCGCTGATGCTGTAATAACGTCACGCTAACCGCTACGCTACCGTGCCACCCCTACGCTACTGTGCTGCCCCATAAAAAGGCTATTAGGAAAGCAAGCAATGCCCTTGGCTCTATAAACTGAGGTACAGAACAGAAAAGCAAAGAAGTTATGCTAAGCTTCATAAATTACGAGTTGGACCTTTGTTGGAATACTGTGCTCCACAATAGGAAGGATGTCAAAGCTTTGGAGAGAGGGTAGAGGTGATGAAGGAGACCAGTACCGGTTAATAGCCTTTAGTTACATGGAAGGATTGGAGCAACTGGAATAGTTTCATTAGAACAGAGAATACTGAGGAGATTTAATATATGTTCAGAAAAGGGGAGAAATTGTGTCCATTGACAGGAATGACTATCATTGGGTCAGGGACAGTTCTCGTGTACCTGGCCAAAGAACCAAAGTGAAGACAATCAGCAATTTGCTCGGATCTGGAATGTGCCACAAGCAACTGCGATGCAAGTGTATTCCACAATGACACGAGAAGGGAAGTGAACAAATACTTGAAAAGAAAATTAAATTGGAGAATGAGCAGGAGGGCCAAACTAATTAGATAGGCAAAATAGGTCTTTGTGTTGTGTAATTTTATGATCTATAATTAAATTACAAACTTTTGAGGATTCAGACTTCCTATGAAATGCATTTCTTTTTGTGGAGGCTTTGTTAAACCATTTACATATGTTTGCCTCACTCCAGTTTGCTTCTGGTAAATGTCATGATAGCTTATGTGGCTTTGTACTTAGCTCTCATTTGAGATATAAATATTGCTCAATAATCCATTTAGCAATTGTTTGTGTTGGTTTAGTTTTTGCCACCGGTGAATTTTTTACTCTCTGCTCACAGTGAAAATTGTCCTTTTGCATACAGCTAAGGAAACTTCTATTGCCCTCATCAGCACAAAGCATTCATTCTTACCGATTAGGTGTCTGACATCAGCAGCAGACAAATGGATGCGGGGTCTTGACTCAAAACATTGACAATTCCTTTCAGCCCCACAGATGCTGCTCGACCCGCTGAGCTCCTCCAGCAGATTGTTTGTTGCTCCAAGTTTCAGCATCTGCAGTCTCTGGTGTCTCCAATTACAACAGTTTATCCTTTGGAAGATTCACTCATCATTATGCAGAAATGTTTGCTATGATTTTCTCATTCAAGTTTCCTATTTATCTAGTTTTCTATCTGCCCTTCAAAGATCGTTATTGTTAAATCCCACTTATTCCTTGTGGCTCTTTGCACTAAGAACTTTTGAGATTGTTTTTCATGTATTTTCAATTGAATCACATATTTAGTTGTCAGAAAATGAGGACTAGTTTCTATCCCATCTCCTAAATAACTTTGCCCAAAGCAGTACTATTGCTTGAAAGTTATTGTTAGAAGTGAAGATTAGTGATTATAGTACTAGAATGAATATTAGTGAAACAGTCAGTGTAATGCTATTACAGCGCCAGCGACCCAGGTTCAATTCTGGCCACTATCTGTAAGGAGTTTGTACATTCTCCCCATGTCTGCGTGGGTTTCCTCTGGGTGCTCTGGTTTCCTCCCACATTCCAAAGGTGTACGGGTTGAGAAGCTGTGGGCGTACTATGTTGGCGTCAGAAATGTGGTGACACTTGCAGGCTTCCCCCAGAACATTTTCTACGCAAAAAGATGCATTTCACTGTGTGTTTCAATGTACATGTGACTGATAAAGATATCTTATATGTGCAAGCTGTACACAAGTCGAGTGTTCGTACCTGGGGAGGACCTGTATCCACAGTTTCTTGGATTTCCCTCCCCCCTACATAAATGTTGGAAGTTTATAACCTACCTCTTCTGATGTGGTTGCTGAAAGCAAAATTAAAGTTTGTAAACCAGCATTGTAATTAACCCCTGAGTGCTAGCATTTCTGTCAGTTCTCTCCAAAACTCCACTGGTACCAAAATGTTCTCCAGAAAAATGGAAGGGTGAAGTGCAGTTGAACTTCAAGCTGAATAATGGAATAATTCAAGGAAATTAGAACACTGCTCAAAGCATCTTAATGTTAGCCATATTTACACTGGGTGTCCCATTCTAAGTGGCAACTGCCTCTTAGGTCTACAAGAAGCTTGGACATATGTCTCATGATAGTTGCCTGGTAATCTTGTGCGCATCTACTCAAAGATCACTTTGTGTTTGCACACCGGTTCTTCGTTAATGCAGTGGAAACCCTTGCTTTTGCTGAATTCTCCTGTTCTTTGGAGATGCCGAGCTTTCCAGTGTGTGCAATTGATGATGCTCTGAACCAGTGGAAAACCAAACAAAGTTATAAAGCCAAATGTTTATTCATTCCAGTTGCAGGTAGGTAAAGTTGATGTGATTGCAGTACCAAAGGAATGGAAGGTCTGAGCCTTTCTCAAACAAAGCACTGACCTATGATGCTACTGGCAAATCACTCCTCAGTTTCTTTTTCTGTTCATGAAGCAGCTCCACCTGGAAAAGATCCCAAAGGAACAAGCTGACTTTAGAAATGATTGTAACTGCTCTGAACAGGTGCCGATGCTGATGAATCAGATACAAATCAGATTTCAAAGAAAATTAAAAACAGCTGTGGCACTGATTGACCTCTTCTGTGTTGCTGCTGAAACTGTTGGAGGCCCTCAGCTGTCGATCTTCTTAACAACATGTTGATTGACTGAAATTCCACCGCTACTTGGTGAACAAGACCAGCTGTGAAAGTAGTCTGCTGCAGGGCTCTATCCCGGCACCAATCCTTTCTAATCTTTACACTAGCAACTTCAACATGGTCAGTTCATGCAAATTTTGTTTATGTGGGCATTGCTTGCAATGCACACGTCCTCCCTTGAGGTAGGAGAATGTACAGACTAAGGAGGTTTACATATGTCAGTGTGCTATTTCAAGAACCAGTACTTGAAACCCAATGCAGCTAAGACCTTGATCTCCCCAATTCCCTATAATAACTACAGGGCCACTTGACTGCTCAATATCAGATTCTATGGTGTTCCTCTTGTACACACTTATAAACTGAAGTACTTACTTTCCATGTTGCCTCAGATGCTCGCAGGTGCCCAAGAGTTTGGGGTGGCACAGAGGTGCACCTAACAGACTTGCTACTTCACAGCTCCAGCAACACGGGTTCAGTTCTACCCTGTCTGGGTGGAGTTTGCATGATCTCCATTTGACTGTGTGGGTGTCCTTTGAGCGCGCCAGGTATCTCCCATATCCCAAAGCTGTGTGAGTTGGTAGCCAAATTCGACATTGTAAATCGACTTTTGTGTGTGGATGAGTGGTAGAATTTTTGGTGGTGGGGGGAAGAATAGAAGAATGAGTGAGGGTTGGATAGGAATAAAAGTGGGTGCTTGACGGTTGGTGCAGACGCGTTGGGCTGCAGGGCCAGTTCCCTTGCTGTATCTCTCTATGACTTTGAAAACATTAGCAACAAGATGAAGTCTTGAGTTAAATCGTTCAGCCACAGACAGGAACAACATGGGTAAGAAACAGCATTGAGCAGAACAACACAGGGGGAGAGAAGTCTCAGACTCTCGGGATGCTCGACACAAGCACCTCTGCTAACAATGGCAGAATATTGTTCTCCACTCTGGTGTAACAGACAGGTATAAAACCCATCAACAGGCAAATCAATGGTGTAATGAGAATAATCAGCTAGGGCTTGAAAACAGGGGTGAAGCAAATGCTACAGTACCCCCAGATGTGAAACAATTGTTTATAGTTTCAAATTATACCAGCATTATGTCAATGTCTTCCAGCTCCTGCCACCTGAGTATAAAAGTGGTTCCAGTATATGTACCTGATAATCAGAGCTACAGTTACACATGGTTACCTGCTGTCTCCGACACTCCACCAACTGAGTATCAGGCAAAATACTACTATACTTAGTATAGTAATTTTTTATACTTAGCCGAATAATTTCTAAGGTAGGGACATGTTCGGCACAGCTGTGTGGGCCGAAGGGCCTGAATTGTGCTGTAGGTTTTCTATGTTTCTATGTTATACTCAGTTTGCCAAACTTTAATGTTCATTAATAACATTTTGCCTGTTGCTTTTCAAATGTCATCAGGACGATTGCATTCGATTCTGGTCACCCCATTATAGGGAAGATGCGGAGGCTATGGAGAGGGTGCAGAAGAGGCTGCCTGGATTAGAGGATATGCGCTACAAGGAGAGGTTGGACAAACTTATTTCCTCTGGAGCGACAGAGGCTGAGGGAGACCTGATTGAAGTTTATAAGATTATGGGAGGCATGGACAGCTGGTATCTGACAACTTCGGAAAGATGGCGCTGGAGAGAGGCGACTTCTTGTGTGCAGCTCCCAAGGGAGTTATCAAATACTCCCGTTTACAACTATTACAACTGAAATCTGCAGCCACAGACGCTGCAGTAAGCAACAGTGTTTCAAGTCATTTTTTAAAAAACTAGCGATCTTCAGAACCAGCAGACTCAGGACTCCAGATCACCCAGGCAGTGAGTGCAGCAGCTGGAAGCTCAGGGAACCTCTCCATTGTTTCAGGGAACATGGCTGCAGGTAAAACTGAAACGCGGGGTCCTGAGGCCTCCCATTCTACCTTCCTTCTGGCTAATGTACAGTTTCTGGAAAATAAAACTGAAGACCTCAGAGTAAGACTGCAGTCCCAGAGGGACATCAGGGTACTCTGCTTCACAGAGACATGGCTTCCCCCCCCCCCCCAGCACTCTGGACACAGCACTCCACCCCGAGGGCTTCACCATCCATCGAGCGGACCGTACGGTGGCATCAGGTAAAGGCAGAGGCGGTGGCGTTTGCTTCATGATTAACTCATCTTGGTGCAGGGATGTGGTGGTTCTGTCTCAGTCCTGCTCCCCTGACCTGGAACATCTGGCGACCAAGTGTTGTCGATTTTATCTGTTGAGGGAGTTTTCTGTTGTCATCCTGGTAGCGGTGTACATTCCACTCCTGGCACTGGAGGAGCTGAGCACCGTGATCAACGGTCACGAGGCAGCGCACCCTGATGCCTTCCCGATCATCGTGGGGGAGTTCAACCAGGCCAGCTTGAAGAAGTCTCTGACAAACTACCACCAACATATTACCTGTTGAACCAGAGGTGCCAACACACTGGGTCACTGTAACACCTCCATCAAGAATGCTTATTGTGCCATCCTGTGCCTGCACTTTGGCACGTCCCATCACCTGGCTGTACTTCTACTCCCAGTGTATAGGCAGAGACTGAGGACCACAGCACCAGTGGTGAGGACAGCAAAGGTATGGTCAATGGTGGCAGAGGGACATTTACAGACTGCTCTGAATCAATGGATTGCACCATATTCAGGGCCTCCTCATTGGATCTGAATGAATATGCCACGGCCATCACTGACTTCATCGAGACCTGTGTGGACGAGCGTGTGCCTTCAAGAGCTCATTGAGTTTTCCCAAACCAGGAGCCCCGAATGAACCAGGAGATTCGCAGTCTGCTGAGGCCTAGGTCTGTGGCGTTCAAGATTGGTGACCCAGATCCCTACAAGAAGTCCAGGTATGACCTACGGAAGGCCACCGTGAGAGCAGAAAGGCATTTCTGTGTGAAGTTAGAGACACAATCAGACGCACTACAGCTGTGGCAGGGTTGGCATGCCATTACTTCCTATTAGGCAAAACCTAACAGCATAAATGGAAGAGATGCTTCACTCCCTGATGAGCTCAACACGTCTTATCCACGCTTTGAAAGGGAGAATAACACTACACCTGTGCGAAACCCCACAGCCTCTGATGACCCTGTGATCTCTATCTCAGAAGTCGACATCAGAACATCCTTCAAGAGGGTGAACCCTCACAAGGCGTCAGGCTCTGATGGTGTACCTGGCAGGGTACTGAAAATCTGTGCCGACCAACCGTCTGGAGTGTTCAAGACAATCTTCAACCTCCCATTGCTGCAGTCGGAGGTTCCCACCTGCTTCAAAAGAGCAGCAATCACACCGGTGCCCAAGAAGAGCAGGGTGAGCTGCCTCAACGATTATCGCGCCGTAGAACTCGCATCTAATGTGAGGAAGTGCTTTGAGAGGTTGGTCTTGGCTAGAATTAACTTTTGCCTGAGCAAGGACCTGGACCCCACTGCAATTTGTCTGCCGCCACAACAGGTCTACAGCAGACACAATCTCACTGGCTCTTCGCTCGGCTTTGGAGCACCTAGACAACAGCAAAGCAGACATCAGACTGCTGTTTATCGATTACAGCTTGGCATTCAAAACTATCACTCCCTCATACTAATCAGCCAACTTCAAAACCTGGCCCTCTGTACCTCCCTCTGCAACTGAATCCTCGACTTCCTTATTGGGAGACCACAGTCAGTGCGGATCGGTAGTAACATCTCCTCTTCACTGGCAATCAACACAGGTGCACCTCAAGGATGCATGCTTGGCCCACTGCTCTACTCTCTTTGCTAGGCACAGCTCAAACGTCATCTATAAATTTGTCGATGAAACCACTGTTGTTGGCAGAATCTCAGATGGCGGTGAGGAGGAGTACAGGAGTGAGATGGATTGGCTGGTTGAGTGGTGTTGCAACAACGACCTCACACTCAACATGAGTGAGAACAAGGAATTGATTGTGGACTTAAGGAAGGGGAAGTCGGGAGAGCACACAATAAGCCTCATTG
>JAUZTB010000070.1:32385941-32397751 GCA_034780895.1 Rhynchobatus australiae
CCCGCTTGACGAGGGTGTAGGAAGAATGTTTTAAAAAAAAGGGATAAATGTAGGATTGGTGTAAATGGGTGGTTGATTGTTAGTATGGACTGTGTTGGAGGGCAGATTTCCATGCTGTATCTCTCTAGGACTCTAAGCAATTGAAGTTTGTGGACGAGAGTTCCAAATTTTGACCATGTAGAATCATTTCCTGACTTTAGTTTTGGCTCTAATTTTCAGGCTCTGTATCCTGGTCTAAGACACTCTAACCAGGAAGACAAGTTTCTCTGCACCTCATCATTTCTTCTGAATATCTTCAACTTGGATTAGATTGTTCCTGGACCATTAGAAATTGCAGGAAAGAGAATCTTTAATTCTAAACTTCTTCACTTGGAAGTTTTGTGCTGTCATTGTGTATTATAATTACTGCATCTGTTTTGCATCTTGTGGCGTACAATCGTCTCTCTGCAGGACTGTATTCTGCTTTGCATCATGAGTTTGTTTAAAGAAATGATACTGTTTGTCTTTCAGAATCTGGTAGATTCAGCAAAACCACTTTTACGGAAAGCAATCCAGATCTCTCAGCAGACACCTTACTGGCATTGTCGACTGCTCTTTCAGCTTGCAGTATGTACCTTTTAGTTTCCTTATAGTTAGTGGGGACTTCATGATGTGGTGAAAGTTGACTTTTGATATTACAAGTGTTAGAAGTGTTGAACTAAGAGTTCAACCAACTTGATGTGCCTCTGAGCAGCCTGGCGACATTTCAGACAGAAGCTAGAAAGTTTGCATCTGCAGTTACCTAACCCAGAGCTCTGATTTCACAAACTCTGCTTTACTTTCTATTTATTCCCCTTCTACAGCTCAATGCTAAATGGTCAACCCCCTACTGTGCCCTTAATTTGTGGCTAAACTTCACAGCCCAGTTGTGGATCTAAAAATCAAATCTTTGTTAATTCTCCACAAGGAATGCGATCAGTGGATTAATGGTGATGGCACTCAGTGTCAGATGTTTAATCTCTCTTATGGCCTGGTTACTGAGAGTTTTTCTCTGAGGGCAATGAATGACTTGTATCCTTCAGGATTTCTGGATATCTTGTAGCACATTCCCCCCTTCAATCCCCTCACAGTGAGCATTCAGAGAAGCAGTGGCTGTAATATCAGCAAAATCTTTGCAGAGTAAGGTTTTCCAGAAGTGAAAGGGATTAAGCTGACTGGATGCAGTACCAATTGCATTTAAAGTGGGAAATAGATAAATGAGTGGAAAAGTACAGAGAAATAATTGCAAAGGTTTGGAAACAGGCCAGTACTTTCATTGAAGAAGAGAGTTTATTGGCTGCTGGTAAATTCCAAAGAAAGACCGAAGTAAATTTTAAAAGAAATTAATCACTCATGCAGTGTTTGAGGTTATTGGAAAGGTTCACATTTGACTTCAGCATTTTCACAACTATTGGGGGAAATTGTCCAACTTGCTATTCCTGCCCAGTGACCTTCTGATGGACAGTTTCCAGATATCAGGGCTAGACCATGGCTAGAATGGCCTGGTTGGTGAAGTGAGCTGGTGGTGGCTGTCCATTTCCATTTCCATTTCCATTTCCCCTGCCTGTTGACTCCTGATGGATGAAGCTGATCTTCATTATACACCATGTATTTCTACACTGTAAAGGCAGTGAAAGAATTTGATACAATCCTTTAATTCCCTTTTTTCCCTTTTTCTGGCAGCAACTGCACACGTTAGAGAAAGATTTGGTATCAGCATGTGATCTCTTAGGAGTTGGAGCTGAGTATGCAAGAGTAGTGGGATCAGAATATACAAGGTAAGACCCAAATCTCTGGGCTTGAGATTCGCAGATGGAAAAATAAGCCAAGCCACAACCTTGCAATTAAAAAGAAAAATCTTTTTGGGGAGATTGTGTGACATCAGCATTTATTGCTTATCCCTGATTAAACTTAAACTGGTTGCTGGGTCACTTCAGAGGGACTTTGAGTACATGAGATGGTGGTGGTGCAGTCATTATCAGGTTGGTAATCCAGAGGTCTCGACTAACGATCCAGAGACTGAAGATCAAATTCTACTATGGCAGCTGAGGAAGTTAAATTTGGTAAATAAACTGAACTTTGGAAACAACGATTTGATTAATGATCACTGGATTGTCAGTAAAAAAAAAACTCTAGGTATTAGTAAACCAGATGGAAGAAAATCTGCCATCTGTTCTCCGGTTCTGGCCTATATAGAACTTCAGGCCCACTTTCTGTGATTTAACTCTTAAATGTCCTATGAAATGACAACTCGATTCAAGTGCAGTTAGGGACTGGCCATGAATGCTTGAATTGACACACAGCTCAGGTCCCAAAAAATGAATTAACAAAAATATAGTCATCCACATGAGTCTGAAGTCACAAATGGGACAGAACAGGTAGGCAGAGCCTTGATGTAACACACTGTCTGACAGCATCTTCAGTGCTGCAGCAGTCCCTCAGCACCACATAGGATGTCATCCTGGACTCTGCTCAAGTCTCTGAAGCAGGATTCTGGAAAATCTCAAATGAATTTGTGGATTTTTCCTTCAATTTCACGAGTCTAGTTTAATGTTTTGCATGTCTATTACTGAACTAAATGCCTAATTGGAAATGTAAACTTCTTCTCTTGCAGAGCACTCTTCCTCTTAAGCAAAGGCATGGTAAGTGTTTCTAATTTGTATAATTAGTAACTGACTTTATTAGTACGCAGTTTTCTCTGCTCTAAGTATTGTAACATCCATGCCCATCTCTGTAGGAATTGTACAGTGAAGAACCCAGCACCAGCTTCACCTTCACCTCTACCTCTCAACCTCTCCAGGGCTTCTAAATTGTTTGTCCATCTATTAATTAACTGGCCAAAAATTCTTCATCCAAAAAGTGGGAACACTGAATCTGCCATCTTTGGTCTTGTTACACACCCTGTTCCCTTGCCACTGACTCCATCCCTTTGCAAACTGTGAGGTTTCCCAGACTATTCAATCCCTTGATTTGACCACAGACATCTACCATCACTAAAGCCATCTATTTCCATCTCGGCTGCTGTCTAATTCTGTTCATGCTTCAGCCTGTTTACTGCTGAAACTCTAAACCATACCAGAGGTACCTACTATTCTAATACACAGCTAGCTTGCCTCTTTCTTTCTTGCACAAGCATGAGCTCGTCTGAATTTCTGTTGCCCATATTGTAATTCACATTGAGTTCCATTCACCCATACTCCTGAACTTCCCAATTGCATTGGCTCCATTTCTTAATCTCTGGCTTGCATTTGTTACTTGGACATGGATCTGGTGCAGTGGGACCATATGGTTGGAATAATAATTAGCCAGGTTCTCAGCTCCTGTTCACTTCAGCAGTGTGCTAGTGAATGGTGGAGCAGAATCTCAGCCAGCTGTTATCCTGATAATCCTCCCTGACATGACTATTCCAGTGACTCTGCCCAGGCTTGTGTATGAATACTGGTCAACTGGAGGAGAAACAAGATTTCTGGGACGTCTTACCTGCAGCGGAGTGAACTTCTGAGGGAGAAAACAATTGAAGGAAAATTTACGGTGTATGGGACTAAATGTCCTTTCAGTCCTCAAGTGGGCCTTGAATTGGTCAGAGTAAGAATGTTGACACTGACAGAATTTCAGAGGGATCTTTTTGCCCCACTACATGAAATTGATACAGTGAAGGAGCAGAAAGTGCTGCTGCCTCAACTCCAGGGCTCCAGTTCAGTCGTGATCATGGGTGCTGTCTGTGTGGAGTTTGTACGTTGTCCCTGTGACTTCATGGGTTCCTGCTGGGTGTTCCATTTTCCTCCCACATCCTAAAGACAGGCTGGTAAGTTAATTGGCTACTGTGCATAGCCCGTAGTTTTGGTAAGTGGCAAAAGAACCAAAGGGGGTTGATGAGCATGTGACAGAGAATAAGTTGCAGGGGTACAGGGAAATAATGAGGTGTGGGATGAGACTGTCGGGATTGGTCTCTCGGGAACTCGCGTGGATTCAATGGCTTCCTTCTGTGTTGTAATAAGTGAGGGGAAAAAGAAATCTCATTTTAAATCCAAAGGAAAATCATATTTTAAAAAATCAGGTGCTGGAAATCTGACATAGAAACAGGAAATGCTGAAAACATTCAACGTATCAGGCAATATCTGTGCAAAGGGAAACAGTTAATATTTCAGATCGGAACTTGGACAGAGTCTTCAGCCGGAAAGATTAATTCAGATCCTGTTTCACAGATGCTGCCTGAATGTTTTCAGCGTTTTCTGTTATTTCTCATTTAAAACCCACTGCATAATTATGTGGAATCAGCTCAGATATTAGAAGCTGGTACACTGTGTCAGTGGACAGTGATTTCCAGAACTGGTCATTGCTGGAAAGTGATCAATTAATCAGGTAAATTCCATAATGTGCCAGAATCCACAGGTGAACAAGTCAACCTGAGAGACGGAAGAAATCCCTTAGAGGGCTAATTTTTATACAAGGCAATCGCATCTTCAGTTTTCATTGTGAGAGTACAGGGCATCGTCTTCAAAGTGTCTGTGGATAGTACTAAACACTGCATTTGTCTTAATAACAAGGTGTGTTAGTCGGTCACAAGTTCTGTTGATGACAGTCAGTGGGAATGTTGTTGATTACTTCTGTGATTGTTCAGGTTTAGCTGCGATTTCTTTTAAATGGTGTATTCTCCCATTGGTCTCCAGCTGCTGTTGATGGAACGGAAACTGCAAGAAGTACATCCTCTGCTGACTCTGTGCGGCCAGATCGTAGAGAACTGGCAGGGTAATCCCATACAGAAGGAGTCTCTGCGCGTCTTCTTTTTGGTACTACAAGTCACACACTACCTGGACGCAGGGCAGGTGAGCAAAACAACTTCATCTGCACATTGCCAGCACTGCTAAACCTGCATTATACTGTTTCAGGTACAATGTTGCTGGTTTCTAGCACGTGTCTTGTAGCCATGCTATTGTAGACTTGCACGATTTGCAAGGCTGAGTACTGAAGTTGTTCAGATGTTTCTGCAGCCATAAATATAATTGTCTGATGCATCTGAATGTGCACCTGCTTATGTAATATTTCCACAACGTGTACTTTTTTGAGACCCCAGCAGTTTGAATAACAAAGACAGTTCATTAATAACATGTAATGTATACTCATCTTCAGGTCAAAAGCGTAAAGCCCTGTTTGAAGCAGTTGCAACAGTGTATTCAAACCATCTCCACGCTACACGACGACGAGATCTTGCCCAGTAATCCTGCAGACCTCTTTCACTGGCTACCCAAGGAGCATATGTGTGTCCTGGTTTACCTGGTAAGGAAGTGCTTCACATTACGTTTTTCAGGGGTGTTAGGTTAATAAGAATATAAGAGAAGCAGAAACAGGCTATTATCCCTTCTTACCTGCTTCACCATTCAGTGAGATCCTGGCTGAGTGCCACTTCTGTGCACCAAACCGTATCACTTGATTCTCTCAGTACCATAAAATCAATTGGTCTCCATCTTAATATTATCAGCTACTGAAGCTCTCAACCCATTTAGGAAGAAAATTCTTAAGATTCACTACCCTGGATGGAGACACTTCTTTTCATCTCTGCCCTGAATGTTCAACTCCTTATTTTGAGATTGTAACTCTGATTTTCAGACTCCCCAGTCAGGAGAAGCATCATCCCTGCATCTACTCTGTTACGCTTGATGAGTATTTTCTTCATTTGAGATTATTCATTCTTCTGAATTCTATAGATTATAGGCCCACTGTCACTGCCTCAACCAATCTACCATCCCAGTAATCAATCTGACAAACCTCGCTTGGTTGCACTTCCTCTATCTGAAGCCTATCCTTCCTTGGGTAGGGAGGCCAGACGTACACGGTATTCCAGCTGCAGTTTCACCAGGGTAATAGACCATTCCAGTTGAATGATTGGCTTTTGTTCTTGAATCTTCCTATAATAAAGGTCGCCATACCATTTGCCATTTGAATTGTTTTGCTGTATCTATTTGCTAATATTCAGTGATTTGTATAAAAAGACATCCAGGTCCCTCTGACTATTAACTCCTTTCACCATTTAAAAATACTGCTTTTCTACTTGTACTAGCAGTCTGGATGAAGATGCACGTTATATTCCATCTGCCATGTCCTCCCCTATACATTGAATATGTTTATATCCGCTCAAAACCTTTATACATTGAAATTAAACAAAGACAGCTGATAAATAATGGATGTGTACTCCTCCTGCAAAAGATGAGGGTCCTGTCTGCCACCCTGTTCAGCAAACTTGAATATATTATACTACTTCCCCTGTAAATCATTGACGTAGATTGTGAACAGCTGAGGCTCTACCACAAATCCCTCTGGCATCCCACAAGTCACAACATTCCAAACAGAAAATGACCCATATGGTTCTAATCAACTTTTTCTCCATAAACTAGTCTCAGTGCATGCCATTATGTTATCCCCAATCCATTGTTCTCTAATTTTGTTTAATTACCTTTTGCATGTCACCTTATCAAAGACCTTCTGAAAGATCCAAATACCTAACAAGGAATACATGGTTGTGGTGTATTCTAGTCACAATCTCAAAAAAAACTAACAGATTTACCAAATGTCATTTCCCTTCCATAGATAATGTTGAATCTGTCTAGCCTATTATCATCTTTGACCAGAAACAGGCCCTTTGGCCCAACTCATCCATGTCAACCACATTGCCCACCTGAGCTAGTCCCATTTGTCTCTGTTTGGCCCACATGTCTTTTATGTCCAAATGTCTCTTAAATGCTGTAATTACCCCACCTCTACCACTTCCTCTGGCAGCTCGTTCCATATACCCCCACCCTGAGTGGAAAAACTTGCTCCTTGGGTCCCTTTTAAGTCTCTCCCCTTTCACCTTAAACCTGTGCCCTATAGTTTTGGACTCCCTTCCCTGGGAAAAAGACTGTGACCATTCACCTTGTCTATGCCCCTCATGATTTTAAAAACCTCTATAATGTGTCCACATATTTCTTCATCTAAGTCTTAAACATGCTGACCAGCATGAAAGTCCAGAGTTCAAAGGTTCCATTGCTCTTCAGGTGAAGAAATTTCCTCTCACCTCAGTGCTTTGCACATTATCCCTCGCCTGTGATTGTGCTCCCCACTTCTAAACTCTAATTTATCACCATAGATTTTTACTGCACTTCAGTGAGATTGGATGTTGTCTTTTCACACTCCAGAAAATATAGCCTGTCTTGACCTCATCAGAAGGATTTCTCTCTCATCCCAGCAATCAGTTCGGTGAATCCACATTTGTATAATATGTTCTAATTGCAGTAGCTGGTAGAAAATCTTCTAGTTCTGGTTTTCATTTTCCCACGCCAGTTGCCTGAATGAGATTGCCAGGTTCCTGTCATGCAAACTTTAAATATTAGTCATCTTGTGACTGAAGGGAAATCCTGATGAGGTGAAACAGTGTAACTAACTTTTGCCACCTAGTGGTCGGAAATATATTACAATGAAATGATACCAACAACTGAAGACAAAGGCCCAGAATTCCTCCAGTGGCTCCCTGATCCCCCACACTTTGCCTTCCACAGGTATCCTGGTGAGGAATTGCTCAAGGCAGCTGGCTTTAAACTGATGTGCTGTGCAGGATCATCTGATTGTAAATCCCAGAGAAATACTCTTGACAGCCAGTGAAGCCACATCCATAACTATTCAAAAACTGTTTAAAAATTAAGTGTACTGCTGCTTGCTTAAATTGTTAAATACAAAATGACTTAAACTCTAGAAAATGTTTAAACAGATAAGTACATTTAAATTGCTTCCATCAATTCAAAAAATGTAAACTCCTGAAAGGTGCTCTTCTCCTTTTGTAGCGACCCTGTCTGCCCCCATTCTCAGGAGCAGATGGGAAATTGCTGAAAATTTGTCATACACTGGACCCATGAGAAAATCTTTTCTTGTCTAAAAGAAAACCAGGATCCATGTAGTGTAAAACATCTCCATTATTCACCATTCAGGATTTTAGTTCCTTTTAATAGAAACCAGCAGATACTGGGGCTCTGTCCTGGTGAAGCAGGATGAGGTTTAGTGCTAGTGTTTTTTCCGCTTCAGTGTTTACAGGAGGCAGGCTGAGGAGGGGGCACTCCTAAGCCAGTGCAATGGTCAGCTGGCACTGGGACATAAAGCTGAGGAACTGAAGTGGTGGAACAACTTTTGCCAGTACATTTCTCTTGAATTTATAAAGTTATAGAGTAATACAGCAGGGAAACAGGCCCTTTGGCCCAACTCGTCCCTGCCGACCAAGGTGCCCATCTAAGCGACCAAGGTGCCACGTCCCTCTACGCCTTTCCTATTCACAAACTTATCCAAATGTCTTTTAAATGTCGTTATTGCATCTGTCTCAGCTACTTTCTCTGGCAGCTTATTCCATGTACAAACCACCCTCTGCATGAAGTTGCCCCTCAGATCTGTTTTAAATCTTTCCCCTCTTGTCTTAAACCTATGTCCTCTAGTTTTGGTTCCTTTTCCATGGGAAAAAGACTTGTGTGCATTCACCCTGTCTATGTCATTCATTTTGTACACCTCTTATAAGGTCACCTCTCATTCTCCTACACTCCAAGTAATAAAATCCTATTCTGCCCAACCTTGCCCTATGACTCAGGCCCTCGAGTCCTGGCAGCATTCTTGTTAATCTTCAATTTGCCAACTCTTTCGTGGCCCTTTCAGGTCAATGCAAAGCCCAGTGCAGCATTGAAGTATTTTATGAACATGATCTAATTGTGAAACCTTAACTAATCTTCAGTTGCAATCAGCTAATTCAGTTCAGAACAGAGGTTGGACAGAGGATCTCTGGTCCCTATGACACAGCATATTTAACCTCTGGTCATTGGAAGGGACGTTTCTGAGTGGAAGAAGGCTGTTTGGCCCATTTACTTCTGCAAGCTCTCTGATAGATTTGGCCGTTTTTTTCATATATTGTTCTGTCAATTTTAAAAGCTTTTGTGAATTCTGACTCTATCACTGTTTCTGGAACTTTGCATTTAAAAAAAAATGAGTGACCTCAACTAATTTGTTTAAGAAGGGCAATAGAGACAAACCAGGAAATGAGAGGTTGGTGAGCTTGCATCAGTGGAAGGGATATCACTGGAGAAGATTCTGAAGGATAGGATGTACTCTCATCTGGAAAAGCATGGACATTGGGAATCGTCAACATGGCTGTGTGGATAAGAGGTCACATCTTACAAAGTTAATTGAGATTTTGAAGAGGTGATGATGATTAATGAGAGTAGGCAGTGGATGTTGTCTACGTGGACTTTAGGAAAGCATTTGACAAGGTCCCTCATGGTAAGCTGATCCAGAAGGCACATGGGATCCACAGTAACTTGGTGGATTGGATTCAAAATTGCCTTGGCCATAAGATGGAGGGTAGGGTTGGAAAGAAGTCATTCTGACTGAAGGTCTCTGACCAGTGGTGTTCTGTAGGGATCAGCGCTGGGACTTGTTATTTGTGATTACATATAAATGATTTGGGTGAAAATATAGGTGGGATGATTAGTAAGTTTGCAACCAACATGAAAACTGGTGGAATTGTGGATAGTGAGGCAGTTTGCCAAAGTATACTGCAAGATGTAGATCAGTTGGAAATATCGGCGGAGAAATGACAGATGGAGTTTAATCTGGACAGGTCAGAGGTGTTGCACTTTGTGGGGTCAAATGTAAAAGGAAAGTATACAGTAAATGGCAGGGTCCTTAAAAGCATTGATTTACAGAGGGATCTTAGGACGCTTGTCCCTAGCCCCCTGAAAATGGCAGCACAAGTGGAGAGGGTGGTAAAGAAGCTTGCCTTCATCGGTAAGGGCACTGAGTATGAAAGTTGGGAAGTCGCTTATAAAACTTTGGCTAGGTCACATTTGGAGTATTGTGTGCAGTTTTGGTTGCTGCATGATAGGAAGGATGTGGAGGCTTTGGAGAGGGTGCAGAAGAGGTTCACCAGGATGCTCCCTGAATTAGAGAGTTTTAACTATAAGGAAAGGTTGGATAAACTTGCATTGTTTTCTCTGGATTGTGAGATGCTGAAGGATGGCCTGATAGAAGTATATAAAATTATGAGAGGCTCAGATAAGATTTTCTCAGGGTAACAACGTTAAATGCTAAGGGTATAGTTTTAAGGTGAGAGGGGGAAAGTTTTTTTGTGGTGAGGGTGGTGGGTGCCTGGAACGTGCTACTGGGGGAAGGGATGCAAGCAGACATGACAGCAATGTTGAAAAGGTATTTACATAGGCACATCAACAGAAAGCAGAAGGCATTAGTTTAATTTGGCACCGTGGTCCATACAGACATCAAGGGCTCAAAGTCCTGGTCTTGTGCTGTACTCTCTATGTTCATGTTGGGTTTAGGTTCATTAATCTTTGGTGAGGGGATGCTGAGAAAATGGGTGATACCTGAGCTTCTCTGACTTTAACACTGCCCCTCCTCCCTTCAGTAAAGTAACTTAGTCCAGTCATTTTATGTTCACACACCACTGATTTACAGTGTGGCACTGAGTTTAGTTCTGTCTGGCTGAGCTTGCACAGCTGAGTGCTCTATGTAAACTATTAGGGTGAAATGCATGTGAATGATTCAGAGGTTCTTGTGTTTCAGGTGACTGTGATGCACTCCATGCAAGCTGGATACTTGGAGAAAGCCCAGAAGTACACAGATAAAGCACTCATGCAGTTAGAAAAGTTAAAAAGTAAGTCCTTGCAACTGGAAATTTGGTTGTGGGTTCTGTTGGACTTTAAACAATTAGACACCAACAATTACCAGTCTCTACTTGAATTTGGATTCTATCTTTCCACACTTGGATTGAGATGCTTGGACGCAGTAATGTATACCACTGGTGGGGAAGGGTCTGTCACTGTATAACGGGGTACAGTACTGGTGGGGTTGGGTCTGTTGCTGTATAATGGTGGGGTACGGTACTGGGGGGGGACAGGTCTGTCACTGTATAACACCAGTACAGTACTGGTGGGGACGGGTCTGTGACTATAACGGTGGGGTACAGTACTGGTGGGGATGGGTCTGTCACTATATAACGGTGGGGTACAGTACTGCTGGGGACAGGTCTGTCACTGTATAACAAGGGTACAGTACTGTGTGGATGGGTCTGTCGCTGTATAATGGTGGGGACAGGTCTGTCACTGTATAACAGGGCACAGTACTGGTGGGGACGTATCTGTCACTGTATAACACTGGGGCACAGTACCAGTGGGGGCAGGTCTGTTGCTATATAACACTGGGGTACGGTACCGGTGTGGACGGGTCTGTCACTGTATAACAGTGGGGCACGGTACTAGTGGGGACGGGTCTGTCACTGTATAACACTGGGGTACAATACTTGTGGGGACAGGTCTGTCACTATATAACACTGGGGTCCAGTACTAGTGGGGACAGGTCTGCCAACTGTGTAACATTGGGGCACAGTACTGGTGTGGACGGGTCCCTCACTGTAACACTGGAGTACAGTACTGGTGGGGACAGGTCTGTCACAGTACAACACTGGGATAGAGTACTGGTGTGTGCAGTTCTGTACCCCTGTAACACTTGGCTATAGTACTGGTGGAGACGGGTCTGTTGTTGTATAACACCAGGTGCAGTACCGTTGGGGACGGGGATGTTACTGTATAACACGGATATAGTACTGGTGGGGATGGGTCTGTTGCTGTGTTACACTGGGTACAGTACAGGTGGAAATGGGTCTGGCACTGTATAAGAGTAGGGCATCTGTCTCGTGGAGCCTGCTCCACCATTGAGTAAGATCGTGGCTGATCTGGCCGTGGACTCAGATTCACCTACCTGCCTTTTCCCCATAA
>JAUZTB010000070.1:32521067-32535539 GCA_034780895.1 Rhynchobatus australiae
GAATGCACTCCCTCCACCACAACCCTCTGCTTTCTACAGGCAAGCCAATTCTGAATCCACATGGCCAAGCTTCCCTGAATCCCATGCCTTCTGAAGAAGCCTACCATGTGGAACCTTGTCAAATGCCTTAACAACACCCATGTAGACCACATCTACTGCACTGCCCTCATCAGTCTGTCTGGTCACCTTCTCAAAGAACACTATCAGGCTTTTGAGACATGATTTGCCCTTCACAAAGTCATGCTGGGTGTCCCTGATCGGACCATGATTCTCCAAATGCCCATAGATCCTATCTCTAAGAATCCTTTCCAACAGCTTGCCCACCATGGACGCAAGGCTCACTGGTCTATAATTCCTTGGACTATTCCTACTATTTGATAAGGGGACAGCATTTGCCACCCTCAAATCCTCCAGTACAATTTCCATGGGCAATGAGGACTGAAAGATCCTAGCCAAAGGCTCAGCAATCTCCTCCCTTGCTTTGCAGAGCAGCCTGGGGAATATTCCGTCAGGAATATGCATTGGTTGTGCATTCTTTCCCAATGACCTTATAGGTACTTAAAGGTAATAGTAAGGTATAGAACATGGAACAGTACAGGCTCTATGGCCATGATGTTGTGCTGACCTATATAAGCCTTATTCAATCTATCCCCCTTTCTACTTCACCTTCCATAACCCTCTTTCTTTTGTCCATGTGCCTATCTAAATCTTTTAAATGACTCTATCATGTCAGCTCCTACCACCACCAACCCCCCCACCAGCAGTGCATTCCAGGCACCCAACACTGTATTTAAATAAAACCCTACCTTTGACATCTCCTTGAACTTTCCTCCATGCAATTGAGATTCCTTCAGATGTTTCGTTATCTCCCCACTTTCTCTCAAGGTGAGAGGTTATGTGTGATATCTCTGAACTCCTGGTTTTTCCCCCTCAAGCTTGTGAATAGTCCTGAGTTGTGACTATTCTGAATTTCAAGTTTTGAGGATGTTATTTGAACAAATAAGTAAAGAATCTCAAGTGAAGTTTGTCATATGTATTGTGTACAGTGCGGCAAATCCTTGTGTATGTATGTCCATGACAGTAATAAACTTGAGTGAATTTCAATTGGTAAGATCACAGATTGCAATGAGATGCTCTTCTTGTCTTTCAGATCATAAGATACAGGAGCAGAATTAGGCCATTTGGTCTTTCTGCCATTGGATCATGGCTGATTTTATTTTTTTCCCCCCTCAACCCATCCATTCTCCTGCCTTTCCCCTGTAACCTTTGACATACTAATGAAGAACCTAACAACCTCCACTTTAATTAGATCCAATGACTTGGTCCCTCCACAGCTGTATGTAGCAACGAATTCCACAGATTTGCCACCCTCCGGCTAAAGAAATTCCTCATCTGTTCTACAGAGACTTCCTTCTATTCTGAGGCTGTGCCCTCTGGTCTTCGACTCTCGCATGCCTGGAAACATTCTCTCCACATAAACTCTATCCAGGCCTTTAAATAATTAGAACGTAGAACATGGATTTGGTTGGTTTCAATGAGATTTCATCCACCCTGCCCAAAAAAAATCCTCCTAGGTTCAGCAAGTACAGGCTGAGCCATCAGATGCCCCTTGTACATTAACCTTTTCATCTGTAGGATCATTCTTGTAAATGTCCTCTGGACCATCTCCATTGCTAGCACATTGTTGTATGGGGCCCAGAACTGCTGTCAATAACTCTAAATGTGGTCTCACCAACACCTTGTAAAGCCTCAACATTACATTCTTGCTTTTGTATTCTAATCCTCTGGAAATGAATGCTAACATTCCATTTGCCTTTTGTAAATTAAGTAAATAATTGCTGGAGTACTTGGAGAGTTCAGGATGTCTTGAGCTACAGGGAACAGTTATAGTAAGGGTAATGAGTAGATCTGTAGAGAGCAGCTTGCAACGTGTCGCCATGTTCTGGCAGCATCTTGCTTCACAGTATTTTATGGCCATTAGACACCAATTCTTGGCCACAAATATTGGCACCACTTCCTTTGCACTAAGAAGGAATCATTGAGTTTGCTTGCATTTGAAGTGAGTGGAACTCATGATTGAAGTCTGAGGTAGCCAGAGGGAATTAACTTTAGTTCAGGAGGATTATTATGGCTGAATTTGGTTCATTGGCATTGCAGAAGTGTAAAACTCTTTTGGAGCTGTTTATTTTCTATGGCTGCTTGATCAGGCCTGTGTTATACATTGCTGCTCCCCTCAAGGCAGTCACGGTGCAAAGGTTAGTTGTTTCATGCCTTGCATCACTGGGTTATAAATGATTTGTGATCAAGTTGCTCTAAGTGTTGTGCTTGGGGGGGTGGAGAGAAAAGCCAGTGTCAAATATTGCCCGTTATTACATTGAGACACTCCAGAAGTGCTTCACAGCAAATGAAGTATGTCAGTTGTGATGAAAGGGTGCTTTTTAAACAATCCTGCTATTGACTGAGATGCACCATGAGAACTCCAAAGGAAATGCATTTGAGGGAACTTTCAACTGAATCTGATGGGTGGCATTAGTTTTTGACTGGAAGGAAGCTACTATGTTTTAAAGCAAGCTTCCTTTAGATGTACCTATGGAGGTAAATGAGTGGGATGTAGTCAGAGAAGGCAGCTTCCATCATTAAGGACCCTCATCACCTGCGACATGCCCTCTTTACATTACAACCATCGGGGAGGTGGTACAGGAGCCTGAAGACACCCCATATTTAACATTTCAGGAACAGCTTCTTCCTCTCTCTCATTAGGTTCCTGAACAGTCCAGGAGCTCATGAACACTTCATTATTCCTCTTCTGCACTATTTTTGTAACTTGTAGTAATGTCTTGCATTGCACTACTGTCACAAAACAAATTTCATAACATGTCAGTGATAATAAACCTGATTCTGAGAACGTTGACCATCTCAAATACGACCCTCATTATCACTTCAAAGAATTCAGTGAAGTTGACCTGACATGACTGTGCCTTAAGTGAAGGTTTATACAGCAACATGTAGATGAAAATTTGCCCATGCCTGGTTAAACAAAGTAATTATCACATCCTCCCTTTTTGAACAATAATATAATGTCAGCAGTTCAATCTGCAGGCACCATTTGTTTAGTTAGGGATTGGAAATTTGTAGGCATAATGTTTCCATCCTTTTGACAGTCTGATATTTAGCCCAGATCACTTCCACACTCTCAACCCATTAATCTATATTTATCCCATTCTGTTTTTCCCTCTTCAACTTAATAAAAGGTGGATGACAGCCACAATACATTCACAGCTTGTCCACATCAGGAACAGGCCCTTTGGCCCAGAATGTTGTGCTGATCCAATTACATTAGTTACAAAATGTCCAGCTAAACTAATCCCTTCTGCCTACACAATGCCCCTATTGTATTTGCCTCTACCACCACCACCCCAGGCAATGCATTCCAGGCACCCATCACTGTATTTTAAAGGGGACAAAAAGCTTGCTGCACACATCTCCTTTGAACTTGCCTGATCACCTCAAATGCATGTCCTCTAGTATTAGACACTTCAGCCCTGGGGAAAAGATACTGGCTGTATCTATTCTCATTCTTATAAACCTCTATCAGATCTCCCCTCGGGCTCTGCAGCTCCAGAGAGAACAACCCAAATTTGTCTAACCTATCCTCGTAGCATTTGCCCTCTAATCCAGGCAGCATCTTGGTAAACCTCTTCTGCACCCTTTCCAAAGCCTCCACATCCATTTTATAGGGTGACCAGAACTGAATGCAATACTCCAAATATGGCCTAATTAAAGTTTTGTGAAACCTCAGCATGACTTCCTGACTCTTGAACTCAATGCCTTGCCTAATGAAGGCACATGTGTCATATGCTGCCTTTACCACCCTATCAACCTGTGTAGCCACTTTCATGGAGCTATGAACTTGGACCCCCAGATCCCTCTGCTCATCAACACCGTTAAGGGCCTTGCCATTAAGTGTACTGTCTCTTTACATTTGATCTTCCAAGGTGTAATACTTCACATTGGCTGTGTTGAACTCCACCTGCCATTTCTCTGCCCATATCTGCAACTTTTCTATATCTCACTGTATCCTTTGCCAGTCTTCTACACTATCCACAATACCACCAATATTTGTATCATCTGCAAACTTACTAACCCACCCATGTACATCTTCACCCAGTTCCTTTTGTATACACCACAAACAGTATAAACACAAACATTATATACATTCTTGCTCGTGTTTCCTCACTTTCTCACTTGCTAATCAGATTTGGATTTGGCAGCCCCATGTTTTTTTGGAACATGTCTTGTAGACTTGCTGCATATTGGTTTAACTTCTCCAGAATTTAGGACCTCTGTTCCTTTGCATTATGCACTATAACCCAATTAATATTATGGTTTAGTGTAGGGAAAGTGTCTGACAATTGAATTGAACTAACAAGGAGAGTTGAAGGTAGCTCATTTAGTATGGTCTACTTAAATTTTGGTCTGGCTTTCATTAAGCTTGTGTACTTAAAAATGGGTCAAAATATAGTCCAGAAGTATCCAATCGAAAAGTGGGATGAGTCTGAATTTCAGTTTTGTCCTATTGCCCTTACCAGAAGGGTCACTAACTAAGAAGGTATAGATTTAAGGCAACATTACAAGTGAGTTGGGGAAATGCCTTCATCTAGAGGATGGTAGGGGTTTAGCATTTGCTGCCTGAAAGTAGGGTGGAGGCAAAATCCCTCAACAAATTTTGCAGTTGAGTACTCTATGCCAAAATCCATATGGCTATTGACCAAGAGCTAGGAAGTAGAATTAGAGTGCTTAGGTTAATGTAGATGTAACTGTTTGACTGGCCCTATGCTGTAGATATTTATCTTTCAGTAGCTGTATTTTAACATGGGGAAATTCAGCAGCCAGGTTTTGCACAACAAGCTTTGATAAATGGCAGTGAGATGCATGGGTGATCATTTAATAGTGCTGTTTGCTATTTGAATGTTGGCAAGGATCCTTCTTTCGACCTAGCTGAACCAAAATTTACTGCAAGTTTGTAAGATATGTTGGGGACCTAAAACTTGAAGTTGAGTCTGGTGTATGGTTTTTGCCAGTTTGAGGGATAACAATGAGAGGGCAGGGTAACAGATGCTTGGTTCTGTTAAATCAGTTGGCACTGCCCCATTGTGCCTGTGAACTAAAGAAATTCAATGTGCTTTATACCCAGTGATTTAGCTCTCATGTAAATACTGATGTAGGTGAACACAGACAATTTGCAGGCAGCAAGCTTTATGGTAATGAACAGATAATCTGTTTTAGCGATGTTGACTAAAGATTCAAAGTTGGTATAGTACCTGGATTTAATTCCACTGCTGCTCTTCTGAATAGATCTGTTAATTTTTTTTACATCTACCTAAGTGAGCAGACAGCTTCAATTTAGACAGACCCATCCTGATAAAGGGTCTCAACCGGAAACGTCGACTGTATATTTCCCTCCTTAGATGCTGCCTGACCTGCTGAGTTCCTCCAGCACCTTTTGTGTGTGTTGCTCCAGATTCCAGCATCTGCAGAATCTCTTGTGTTTCAGTGTAATGTCTGGTTTGAAAGTTGCCAACTGCGACGATACAGCGGTTTCTCAGTACAGCACTGAGTGTCCGTCTAAGTGTTCAGTTCTCTAGCATGGTTTTGGATGAAATTCGTGTTACCATGGTGGAGGTATTCATAGCCTTACAGCGCATTAAGGTGGATAAATCCCTAGGGCCTGATCAAGTCCATCCTCTGACTTTGTGGGAGGCTAGAGAAGGAATTGTGGAGACCCTTATAGAGATATTTGCTTCAGCATTAGCTACTGGTGAAGTTCCCAAAGACTGCAAGGTAGATAATGTTGTTCCGTTGTTTAAGAAGTGTGGTACAGATAAGCCAGGGACCTACAGGCCAGTCAGCCTGACATCAGTGATGGGGAAGTTACTGGAGGGAATTCTGAGGGACAGGATCTACCAGCATTTGGTCAGAGTCTGATTAGGAGTCAACGTGGCTTTGTGCATGGAAAGTCATGCTTGATTAGCCTTGAGAGTTTTTTAAAGAGGTTACCAAAAAGGTAGATGAGGGTAGCGCAGTGGACGTTGTCTATTTGGATTTTAGCAAGACCTTCGACAAGGTCCCGCATGGCAGGCTGGTTTGGAAGATTGGGTCCCATGGAATCCAGGGAGAGATAGTTAGGTGGATTCAAAATTGGCTCGGAGGTAGGAAGCAGAGAGTCTTGGTTTAAGGTTGTTTCTCAGAATGGAGGCCAGTGACTAGTGGTGTGCCGCAGGGGTTGGTGTTGGGACCCTTGTTATTCATTATTTTTACAAATGATTTGGATACAAATGCACAGGGCCTGATCATTAAATTTGTGGATGACACGAAATTAGGAGGTGTCGTTGATAGTAAAGAAGATTATCGTAGATTACGAGGGGGATCTTAATCAGCCAGGGAAGTGCACCAAGGAGTGGCAAATGGATTTCAATACAGGTAAGTGTGAGATGATGCATTTTGGAAAGTCAAACCAACATAAGATTTAATGGTAGGTCACTAGGGAGTGTAATGGAACAGAGGGATCTAGGAGTACAAGTTGATTGAAAGCTGCATCACAGGTAGACAGTGGTTAGAAAGGCATTAGCATGCTGGCCTTTATCAGTCAGGGCATTGAGTATAGGAGTGGAACATTATGTTGCAGTTGTAGAAGTCATTGGGGACGCCACGCTTGGAGTATTGTGTATTTTGGTCACCCCAGGAAAGACGTTGTTGAACTGGAAAGAGTGCAGAAAAGATTTACAAGAATGTCACCAGGACTAGTGAGCCTGAGTTTTAGGGAGAGATTGGACAGGCTAGGTCTTTATTCCTCAGAACATAGGAGAATGAGAGGGCGACCTTATAGAAATGTTTAAAAAGATGAGAGGCATAGATAAGATGGATGGTAACAGTCTTTTCCCCAGGGTAGGGGAGTCCAAAACTAGGGGGCATAGATTTAGGGTGCAAAGGGAAAGATTTAAAAAGGACCAAGAGGTAACTTTTTTGTGCAGAGGGTGGTGAGTATATGGAACAAGCTGCCAGAAGAAGTGGTTAAGGCAGGTACAACAGGATCATTTAAGAAGTGCTTGGCTAGGTACACGGAGGGGTGGGGCTCGGAGAGATATGGGCCAAACACAGGAAATTGGGACTAGCTGGGTGGGCACTGTGGTCAGCATGGACTGGTTGGGCCAAAGGGCCTGTATCCATGCTGTATTTCTCTATGGACTCCATGGTGCTTGAACAACTTTCTGACCTCAGTGAGAATGCTGTTGGTTCAGTCATTACTGACGCTCAAGTAGTTTGTGCTTTAATGATTCTCTATTCCACAGAAAGAAGGGCAGTAGCAACAGGCAATACAGCATGACCAAGAGCTATTCCAGACCTATTCAGAACAATAAATTGCTGCTCAGAGTGAAAGGAAACTATCCTTTTAGCACTAAAAGTGAACAGGTGGCTGAAGTGAGATGCTGTAAAATCCACTGTCACCAAGTGAGGCTGGCCTGAGAATTGATGTTCTGAACATTTCAAGTTTCCCTACTCTCCGCCCCCTCCATACCATTGACCAAAACATGTAACAATGCTTTGTCCTCTCTTGTGACTGTTTTCTCTTCTGGTATCTTTGGAAGATTTCATATTGTGCCCAGAGTAAGAGAGAGAGAGTAACTATTATTTTTTCAGGTGCATGAATTAATTTACTGGATGTGGGTGTTACTGACTGGGCCATCTTTTGTTACCAATCCCTAATTGTTCTGAGAACTGGTGGGTAAACATCTTTTTGACTTGAAGGTGTCAACAATGGTGTTGAGGGAGAGTGGCAACAAGTTTCCATGTCGTGTATAAAGTTTGTAGGGCAACTTGCAAATGAAGGAGTTTCCATGCACCTGCTGCCCTTGCCCATTCCAGTGGGACAGAATATGGGTCTGGGAGGTACTGTTAAAATGACTTTGTCTCCTCCCTGATAGTTGCTTCGTGGTTTGAGCGAAGTAGCAGAGGGTGATGGATACTTGTGGAATTGTGCCTAACTATGGAGAGTTACATCAGAGTCCAGTTTATTACCGTCTTATATGACTTGAAATTTGTTGTTTTGCAGCAGCAACACGGCAAAGATGTTAAAATTACTATAAATTACAAAATAAATAGTGCAAAGAAAAGGGAACAATGGGGTAAGGTTCATGGACTGTTCAGAAATCTGATGGCGAAGGGGAAGAAGCTATTCCTGAATTGTTGAGTATGGGTCTTCAGGCTCCTGAACCTCCCCCCTTATGGTAGTAACGAGAAGAGGGCATGTCCCAGATGGAGGTCTTTGATACATGCCATCTTGAAGTCCTCTGGCAGGGAGGGTTATGACCATGAGGGAGCTGGCTGTGTCTACAACCCTCTGCAACCTCTGGCAATCCTGTGCATTGGAGCCTCCAGACCAGACGGTGATGCAACCTGTCAGAATGCTCTCCACCGTACATCTGTGGAAATTTGCAAGCGTCTTTGGCAACATACCAAATTTAGACTTTCCAAATACTTGTTGGAGTGGGAGGAACTGCCAACTTGGAAGTTAGAATGATTGTGTCCTGGGGTTAGATCATGAAAGCCTGGAGGCCAAGGTCTGGAAAATGAGCCTCTGTTTGTGGGCGGATTGTTTTGGTGCAGGTAGCACTGGTCAGCAGTACATTCTTTTGAGCACATTGAATTATAAACCTAAATTTAAGTGGGTTTCAAGGGAGTTGGCTAATATTGTGATCACTAGCTGGTCAGTCTATTGGAGCTCCAGAGTGCTGTTACATGAATGAGAATATCGCCATGCACATCCATACCATTGTCATCCCAGTGTGTTGCCTTTGTCCCACGTGTGAATTTGAAGTCCTTTCGTGTAGGAAAACATTTTTAACAGGAGTAATGGCCCCGTCGGTTCCTGCAGTTCACTCCACCGGTCTGTTAAATTGTGACTAACCTTTGGATTCATTGGAGAAGTTACTTTGATTTTTCAAGGCTTTGCTGGCTTTCTGCAAGATTACGCCATTCTCTGGCTCTTTCTCCCCTTGCAAGTTCTTTTTTTCCTCACCAATCTATCTAGTTCTCTTTCAAAGGCACTCACAGAACTTTCTCTGGCCTTTCAGGCAGTGAATTCTAAAATATGACTATCATTGCATGAGAGAGACTTTCATTATATCATCTGCGGTTCTTTTGCTGATTACCTTAAATCTGTGCTGTTTGATTCTTGACCTGTCTGCCAAAGGGAGCAGTTTATCTCCACGCACTTTGTCCAGCCTCTTAATAATCTTGTGCCTCTGTATCAATCTATTCATCCTTCTCTTTTTAAAAAAAAGAATTTTCCCTTCTGCAATCTATTCACATAACTAAAATTCTTCATACCTGGGTCATTCTATTAAATCACCTCTGTATTTGATAAAAATTAGCAGGAGAGTGAGAGACTTTATGAAGACTTGGACATCGTTGGACTGAGGAAAACTGCCAGGTGAATGTAGTAAGATGAAGGAATAACAGGCAGGTGGCAGATGATGTTTTAAGCAGAAAAATGCAAATGCATTTAGGTAGGGAAGATCAAGTAAAGGTAATATAGAAGGTACATTGTAGAAACAGTTGGGTGTATGTGCACACAAATCTCTGAAGATGGCATGAGAAATGGAGCAAGTATTTGGAAGCCTATGTATTCCTGGAGCTTATGACCAGATGTATAGAGTTTTTTAAAAAAATGATTATGTTGACCCTCTGTAGCTGGGACTAGAGTACTGCGTCCATTTCTGTCATAAGCAAGTAATGGAAACCATCATTGGCAGTGCTATCCGTGACATATACTTGTCAGTAACCACCTCATGGATCCACACTTCTGAGTTTCAGACCTCATCGCAGCCTTGTCCGACAAATGGACTAAAAGAGCTGAATTCTCGGGATTCCAGCAAGTGACTGCCCTTGACACCAGGGTGTGGTTCTTGGAGGTCAGTCATCTGCCTTATGCCCACTCAAGGTCAGAAATGGGGATGTTCGCTGATGACTGCAGTGTTCAATTACATTTGCAGCGTCTCAGCAAATCATAGTCATAGAACAGTACAGCACAATACAGGCCCTGCGACCCACAATGTCGTGCCGACCTTTAAACCTCGCCTCAGACTATCTAACCCCTTCCTCCCACATATCCCTCTAAATTCCTCCATGTGCTTACCTAGTAATCTCTTGAATTTGACCAATATACCTGCCTCCACCACTGCCCCAGGCAGCACATTCCATGCCCCAACCACACTCTGGGTGAAAAACCTCCCTCTGATATCCCCCTTGAACTTCCCACCCATTACTTTAAAGCCGTGCCCTCTTGTATTGAGCATTGGTGCCCTGGGAAAGGGGCGCCAGCTGTCCACTCTATCTATTCCTCTTAATATTTTGCACACCTCTATCATGTCTTCCCTCATCCTCGTCCTCTCCAAAGAGTAAAGCCCTCGCTCCCTTAGTCTCTCCTCATAGTGCATACTCTCCAAGCTTTCACATTCACGTTGGCTGTACAGGCCAGAACTGGAGGCCATTACTTAATCATCTATGAGGAGAGTTTAAGAAAATTAGTAGGTGTATATTACATCAGTTATGAATGTTGGAACATTTGCTACGAATATACTGGGAGATGTGACAGAGGGGAATTAACTGTGATGGCCATCGCTTCTTATTATTGAGTGACCGGGTGTCACTGCACTGACTTTTCATTTGTTTATAAGAATGGCTGCTGGTGGTGAGAACATCCCTAACCGTCATTGCAAAGGTGGTGGTGAGCCTCTGCCTTGAAATGCTGCGGTTCCTCAAGTGGAGGTCCTCCCCTAGTGCTGTTAGGTAGAAGGTCCCAGGTGGTGAGTTGACCACAGGTTGACCCAGGCTTTGACGTGTCCCATAGTGGACTTAGCATTTCTGTAGCTGGATGAGAAGTTTCTGCCCGACAGTATCCACTCCTCTGGCGTGTGTGTGGTGTAAAACTTGTAATCATGTTGTCGAGGGTAGCTGGTTAGGCTGTTCCCTTGTGGAAGCGGTCATTGCCTGCCACTTGTGTAGCACGATGTTACAGCACCCATCACACACCTGTATGTTGTCCGGATCTTGTTGCATGCAGATATGGGGGACTGTTTCATTTGCTCAGGAATTGAACATTATGCAGTCATGAGCAAGCACTCCTACTTATGAAAGGTCATTGGTGAAGCAGCTGAAGACAGTTGAACCTAGAGCACTGAGGAGCTCTGTCCTGGGCTCAGGTGAGTGATCAACAGCTATAGTCACCTTCTTTTGTGCGAGGTGACTCTCACAATGGAGAGTTCTCCCTTCAGTTCCCACTGCCTTCTGTTCTACCAAAGCCATTCAGTTTACCTCACCCCTGGAATTCAGATTTTCAGACTATGTTTGAACCAAGGCTGTAATGAGATCTGGAGCCAGATGATCACAGTCAGATCCAAACCGAGCTCACTGGGCACATGATTTCTGTGTAAATGCTGCCTGATGGCACTGTTGATGACACATTCCAACAGTTTGCTGATTATTGAGAATAGCCTTCCGAGGCCGATAATTATCCAGATTTGAATCTGTTCTGCCTTACTGAGAGTGGGGCGTTCCTGGGCAATCCCCGTGTTGAATAGATGCCATTATTGTAACTACTCCGATACAGATTAAGCGGTTAGAATGTATTGATATAAACACCCAACAGCGTAATTAAAGTAAACATAATTGGGCAACACAGTGTGGCAGCTGGTTGAGCTGCTGCCTCACAGCTCCAGGGAGCTGGGTTCAATCCTGACCTTTGATGCCGACTGTGTGGAGTCTGCACGTGGTCCAATTTCCTTGCACATCCTAAAGACATGCGGGTTGGTAGGTTATTTGGCCCCTGTATATTGCCCCTAGTTTGTAGGTGAGTGGTGGAATCTGGGAGGAGTTGATGGGAATGTGGTGAAAATGAAATGGAATTAATGTTGGATTAGTGTAGATAATGCTTAATACTTGACACAGACTCAGTGGGCTGAAGGGCCTGTTACCACACTTTGCGACTCATGACTAGAGCTTTGCATAGAATTCACTATATTTATTCTGTTATCTCACTGACCTGATGTAATAATATTTTAACCTGAGATTTTTCTCAAAAGTGTGTTGGAAATAAAGAATGTTTTATATTATACTGTAATGTTCCCACTTTATGGTAACAGGGATATATGGCTAGACTAAGGAAATTGGCTATATGACAGTATCCTGCAAACTCCCAGCCTGGACTGGGGTTGTTTAAGTAACTGTACTGATTGAAGTAATATCCATAATCCCCGACCTGATGAAGTTGACTGTCCATTTCCCTCCATAGCTGCTGCCTGACCGGCTGAGTTCCTCCAGCATTTTTTTGGCTGTTGCTCCAAATCTCCACGATCAATGCTTTAGTAAAGAACAAAATGTTAATAGGTGATGTTGCTGGAAGAATGAAACATAAATCAAACAAGTTTATGACATTACTGTCTGAAACAGTATGCAGTGTGTTGGTCACTGGGTAATACCACAGGTAGTATCTTCTTGAGTGATCTCATTGGGGAGCAAAGAGAGAGAAGCTATCTATTTGGAATCTAAACCTTCTGAAAAAGCTGTTGACTGAGGTGACAGTCCATGTTGGAAGAAGTCATCCTACCATCGCATCAAAATGGTAGGGCCAGAAAGGAGAAGTACATCCCCCTTGCATTTTTGGATAAAAGCTTTTTCCCTCTGGTGAGCCCCACATCTACCACTTGCTAGAAGGTGCCATTACATCTGTTGTTGATGTACTAAGTCCCTCTAAGAGTTGGTGCAGAGATTCACCAACCCAATCCTTCCAGTAGTGGTTGTGTTAGAGTCGGGAGGGTCTCTGCTGTAGTAGTGGCCTTAGACATGAAGCAAAGGTCCAGCATATCTATGTGCTGGCTTAATGGAACACTCTCTGAGATTACCCAAGTGAAATGTGCAGGGTCATGAAGGGTAAATCCCAGATGTACAGGCATTGTTGACAAAATGTTCAAAGACAATGCATGCTCAATATAACATGGTGTCGGGGGGCAAACTTTTGCACCCGCATTACAAGTGAAACTAGCATTTACCTAACTTCCACCTTGGGAGACAATTTAATCCTACAGTATCCCTAAAAATACAATATAATGAGGTTTTAACAGTTATTTGGGGTTTCCCCCCCATGAAAGGGTATTTGGGTTGTAGAGCGATTTAGTCGTGTTCAGGTTCTGCTGTTCCACAGTCAGGCTGTGTCAGGAGGGAATAGACACAGTATTACTTTGGAGTGGTCCCATTGGCTGCTGACCTCCTCCTGGTGCTAATACAAGTGGGAACATTCTGAGATCATGCCGTGGATGTGTTCTTGCACTAAAAGGTTCGAAGGCCCAAATGCGATTGTTCCTCTGTAATGTTGGCGTTGATGTGGGAGCAGTGATTGGATGAAGCCAGAAGTGAATTGTTTCTGCAAGTCACGTGAGAGATGATGAAGTGTAATGAACCCACGGGCTTGGCTCTGACTGGTACTTGCCTTGTATCTCTGCAGGTTACAATGCTCCATATCTGTCTGTGTATAGTGAGAATGCTGTAGATGTATTTGATGTGAACACAATGGAATGGATTCAGACAGTTGCACTAAAGAAGGTGAGTTATTTTATCCTCAGCTGTTTCACTTGCTCACACTTTTGTTTTTCCACATTGCTTGCTATGACAGAGTTCCACAACAAGTATTGGCTTTCTCACCTTTTCATCCCTTCCTACCTTGTCTTCCTCTCTTTTTCCTTTTTGCTTTCTTATTTTCATCTTCCTTTTTCCTTCAGTCAGACCGCTTCCTGAACTTCCTTCTAATGAGTCTAACACATTTGTTGTGACCCATGCTATTACTACAACACTTAATCCCCAGTACCTTCCTGCGTTGTCCCAGGATGATCTCCAAAGTTCTATACACCCTTTCTAAGGTGGGGAGCCAAGTGTTCTGTGGTCTAAATTAATAATCCGAATGAGATTTCTCTAGCGCTTTTTTTGTGATGTTTCCACGAGACCGCTAAATCACTTTTGTATTTGTGAGTTGAATTTGGCAGGTAGACTAGCTGATGAAGCAGGTATATGGCACATTGGCCTCCTTCGTCAGACAAGGGCATTGAGTACAAGAGCTGGGACATGTTACAGCTGTACAAGATGTTGGTGAGACTGCACTGGAACTGTGTCTGCAGTTCTGGTCACCATATACCGTGGGAAGGATGTGATTATGCTGGAGAGTTGCAGAAAAGATTCCCTGGGATGTTGCCGGACTGGAGGGCTTGTTATAAGGAGAGACTGGATAGGCTGGGACTGTTTTCCCTGGAATGTAGGAGCCAACTTTATAGAGATTTATAAAATTATGAGGGTCATAGATGAGATGGATTGTCAGAGTCTTCTCCCAGGGTAGGGGAGCCTAAAATTAACGAGTATAGGTGAAAG
>JAUZTB010000070.1:33074482-33084723 GCA_034780895.1 Rhynchobatus australiae
CCTGCACCCTGCCAGCATCCCCAGCACTTACCTCGTCCATTCTCCCCAACCCTGATCCTCCCTGTTTCCGAGATCCTCCCCCCCACTCCCAAACCCAGTCTATAACACACTACTTATACAATCTGCCCTTTTTGCAATGGGAAGGGATTACAGAGGAATAACGGTGTGCATAATTGAGCACAACTTGGAGCTTGGCCTTCCCCCAGTAAATGCCAAATAAATGTGAGGTAATGGATACATGAGCACATTTTTGCCCATAACATTAAGGACATGTGTATATGCTCTTCCAAACCTGTCAAAATTGATTTCTCTCATATGACTGTGCAGGAAAGATCTTTAGTACATCTGCGATGTCTTGGACTTCATGCAGTGGTAAACAGTAACTTGAGAGGGCCCTGCGCACTTCCACTTTAATACACACTTTTATGCACATTTGTAGGCCTTAATGTTCAACCTTTACTTCAGTTGCTTCATTATCAAGGCCAAAATTGATATTGTGAACTTGTATTATTATGGATTTCTTTAACTTTGATTGTTTTCTTAATTTGATTTTGTGTGACTAATTTTGCTTAGAGCTATGGAGAAAACACAGATACATATTAGAGATATTCGATCAGGAATGCAGAAATTAATTTACAAAATCAAGCTAGTATATTGTTGCATTTAAACTCATATTTGCTGCTGGTTTTACAAGAAAAGTAATCATGTTTTTGTAGATATCACTATGAGGGAATACGGGTGAGACCACATTCTCCTCTATATGGTCAGTACTCCTCCCTGATGACTAATAAACAATTTGAAAGGTAAACAAATTTCATTTATGACGACGATAACTTGAAATGTGTTCTTAGATGAATTTAAGAATAAAGAAGATATTTGATTTGTAGGTTATTCTGTATTTCTGTCCTCCAATGGTAAATTTGTGCCGTAAATTACTTGAAAATTAATTAGAGTGTACTGTAGAGAGCAAAGCAATGAATCAAAAGCACATGACCAATAACTTTTATCTGGCTGAGGATGGAAACCAATTTTCTACAGCACGCACAATTCAATATTAGGGATTGCACCTATTTTAGTGAGTAGAGAGTCGGCATTTTATTATTAACTGAACCTTCCACCTACTTAATTAAAACCTCATGCTGATATAAACAGTAACAGACAAACCACCACATGGGACAGGATATCATTCACACTCTTGCCTGCTCTGCCTTTCAATAAGATCACGGCTTATCTGTCACCTCTGCATAATCCCTGTTTCCCTCGATTCCCTTAATATCCAAATCTCCTTCACTCGGATATACTCAGTGACAGACCTCCACAGTGAATGCCACAGATATGGAACTGTCTTCTTCCCACCTGTGTCTGACTGTAGACTGGGATAGCGGTGGCCTGGGCTCAAGACTGACCACCCAGCCTGAGCTTGGTGCTACAACGTGGGACTGCTTTGGGTGTGTACACTGATAGAATATTCAGCTTGGGCTCAGTACTGTATGCAGCTCAGGGTGATTTGTCTCCTATTACTGCATGTCTCCCCGTCCTTGATCAACAACAACGTGCAGCACAGCAAGTCTTTCCTGCTTTCCTACAAAATATCCTGGGTCAGGTATGGCCAAGTTATAAATACTGTGACTTGGCCGAGTTGTCAGAATTTAGCACTTTACTGAATAGAACTGTACCCTCAGCAGCCCCAGAACAGATGGAGGGAAGCATCAGTCAGAAGTGATGCCCTCCACAGTGAAACAGCCTGGCATCATTCACTGTTGAATGGTCAGCTGGGTGGGATATTACAACCCAGTGAGTGACATCAACTTCTGACCCTGCTCAGTGACAGGGGGCTAAAGGAGATCGAGACAGCGCCTGTAGCTCACCTGGCCCTTTGAAGACAAGACTGATACTCATGCGACTTATTCTCCAACCCAAGCTCAGGACATTCTTTGCATCACTTCCTGTGGTGATCAAAAAGAAATGCCAAGGTAACTATTGCCCAATCAAAACATCATGCACACCAGACCAATGCCGGTCAAGCTATCACCATTTAAAGAAATGTTCCCCCTTTCTGTTTCTTGTCCCTCGCTGAATCACCTCATATTTCCCCACATTCCATCTGCTGTGTCTTGCCCGTTCGTTTAGCCTGTCCACATCTCCCGAAACCCCTCTCCAAATCCCTTCACCCTTTGACATTAGGAAATGCATCTACTTCCTTCTTGAATACATTTAATAAGTTGGCCTCCACCACCTCCTGTGGTGAAGAATCTTACACAATTCAGCAACCTCTGGCTGAAGCATTTCCTCTTGATCTTGCCTCTGCAATGGCTTAGCCCATATCCTGAGACCAGGGCCACTGCTTCTGCACTTCCCAGCAATGGGGCACATCATCCTAGCATGTAATCCATTAGAAGCTGATAGGTTTCTATGAGATTCTCTCTCATTCTTCTAAGCTCCAGTAAGCACTGGCCTCATTGACCTACTCTCTTCTCATATGTCAGTCTTGTCATCCCAGGAAGCTTCGTTACACTCCCGCCATGGCAAGAACACCTGTCCTCAGACAAGGAGAGCCAAACTATACACAAAGCTCCAGCTAGGGTCTCACCAAAGCCCTGTCCAGATGCAACAAGACATCCCTGCTCCTGTGCTCAAATCTTCTTGCAACAAAGGTTAACATCTCAGTTGCCTTCAGAACTGCTTGCTGCAGGTGCTGCTCGTCTGGAGCCAGTAGTGTACAAGGACACCTGGATCTCACTGCACTCTCTCTTTTCTCAGTCTATCCACATTCAGGTAATAATCTGCATTTGTCCATTTCCCTAATTACTGCCATCACATAAATACTGTGGTCATGACAGCAGGTCAGAGGCAATCTATCCTGAGCCGAACGTCTCTCCCCTCTGCACCCCATCGCTTTTCACCATCTGCAAAGCATGAGTCAAGAGTGTGATGAAATATTCGCCACTCGCCATCCAGGACAATGCAGCCACCTGATTGGCTCCCCGTCCACCACCAGCGCACAGTGGCTGCAGTCTGTACCATCTACAAAATGCATGTCAGTTATTCACCCAGGCTACTGCAACAACACTTCCCAAGCTACAACCGAGCACAGGAGCAGGGGAACACCACCAGGCCCCCCACCCCATCACACACCATCCTGACTTGCAGATATATCGCTAGCCCTTCATCACTGCTGGGTCTGAATCCTGGAGCTCAGTCCCCAACAGCAGTGTTCTCAAGCACGACCAGGGAATGGGCAATACATGCTGGACTTGTCCAGATCCAACAACAAATAAGAAAGCTGTGCCCTTCCCTTCATTTACCATCAGCTCAGTTCTCCCTAATCACACAGTTCTGGAGGCATGGAAAGGTCAGAGTTTGTAATTTCCATTTCCCAGGGTGTTGTGCTACCAACCAACCAGAGGAGAGTTCAAATAAGCTCATCTTGTGCCCGGCTGTCAGTGCTTTACTGACCTCCAGCCCGCAGTCCCAGTCACAGCCTTTCTGATTCTATCACTGATTTGTTGTTGCACCTTGCAACGTCCCTCTGATGTTTGCATTAGACTTGCTCTGCCTGGTCACCAACCTCCTAGGACAACCCTAGAGTCTCCAGATGTTGCACATTTAATCTCTAGGACACACAGTGAGCAGCATAATCAGAAGGCAATAGTGAGGAATAAAAAAGAATGTTCTCCACATTTCTTTGAAGATTCAATATAAATCTTTGGGAATAAGGGTTACAAGTGATCCATGGACAGCCAATCATCATCAAGTCAGGATGCCCATTTCCTTTCTTATTGACTGTGTTAAGTCAGGGCACTGTGAGGTAGATGCTTGTAGGCAGTAAGTTTGATGAAACCTCCAGGAACAGGAGTGGAATTGACAACTCCCCCTCTAATTTCAAAGTTATTAACCATTCCCCAACCTTCTCATTTCTCACTTGCTCCCCCTCATGCTGAGAACTAAACAGAAGCCTGGCATTCCACTGCTTGGAGTGATGACTGCAGCCGTAAGCAGCCCAGGTCACCCAGTCTGCCCTGCTCCTGCTCCTCCACCCATGGATGACTGAACTGCTTGCAAGAGGGAGCAGTGGGTGAAAATGCAATGCTTGGCAATTGTACAAACCTTCCAATCTCAACATAAATTTTATTTGGTCCTTAATGAGACCAATAACCAAACTGCCAGTAATTTAGAGGCTGCTCTTGGCCCACAGAAGCCACTCATTCTCAATTTTCATATTTTGATTTAAAATATGCCAATACAGCAATCCAATGAACTAGATCCATAACAATTAAAACAATTCAAGAGATTGTTCAGGATAGGCAGTGAGGTGGGAGGTTTGCAATGGTCAAAATATTATTCAAGATTCAACAACATCAAGGCTGCTCTGGCCCCAGGCCAGCCACAAGATTGTGGTCATGTTGCCGGCATCAGCAATACTAACCTGGAAAGGGAGGGGTGCACGCTTGGCTCTGCACTCAGGAAGAAGAGAAGGAGGGAGGTTCAGGAACTGCCTGTGTAACAATGGAACTGTAACAGACACGCACGTCACTAAAGCTGCATGCAGCGATGGGTGAAGAAAAATATAAGATGGAAAAATGCAACACAAACCATGGAGTACTGAGCGTTCATTACAACAGTGGACATCTATCAGCGGCGGACTGACCCTGCAACACAACTCAAACTAGTCAGCCTTTGAGACACTGGCCATGGACGTGAGACAAGGCCACATGGCATTGAGAAACGTAGATTTCTTTTGGAATGTACCACTTGAGATCCAGAGTACAAGTTTTGACACATGGCATGTGTAACAGTTTTAAACAAGTGAGTGGCTTTGGAGGTGTGGTGCTCAAAAGCTGCAGCAAAGGGGGTTTCCTTTCATCGTATGCAGAGAGTAGTCCTTTCAACCCTGAACCCGGCTCTGCCATTCATTATGACTGATCCTCTCCCTCGTACACTTGTCAGCCTGATCCCCATTTTCGTTTATTCACTTAATGTCCAAGCATAGATTACACACTTGAATACTCAGTACTGAGCACCCACAGACCTCTGTGATTGAGAATTCCAAAGATCTACAGCTTTGATCTACATCTGTTTAATAAAGATATTTTACCTCATCACTGTCCCAACTCCTTACCCTGAGACTATATCCCCAATTTCTACACTCTGTAGCAAGAAACAGCATCTCTGCTTTGTTACTTCCTCATAGAATCTTTCATATCTCAATGAGACAGCCTCATATTCTACAAAATTCTCTTCTGTTGAACCGAGGTCTGTTGTAGACTGAGGGGGAAGGGATTGATTTCCACAATTAATTGATGGCTCAGTTATCCCTGGAAGAATACTGCCCTTCATCACTGTTCAGTGACAGGAAGGTGTGATACCCAAATAACCAAATACTTACCAATGTGACTCACTCCAGAACACAATCACTTGCAGTGATATACAAGTAGACAGGGCAGCTCCATCTGAACTCAACCCAACCAAAGAGAATTTCTTGGCTTTAGGAAATGAAGAGGGAAAATTCACTTCATTAAACCGCACCGCCTTCACCAGGCTGCAATCTCGAATGCATTGCATGAGGCAATGATGGAGGCATTTAAGTATCTGGATGAACCCTTGAATGACCAAGGCATAGAAAGCGGCAGACCCAGTGCTGGGGCACGTACATCTGGGTACTGAGTGTCAACATGCATGTGGTGGACTGAGGGGCCTGTTTCTGTGCTGTATGGAGCATGGGGAGATGGTGTAATGGAAATGTCACATACACACATGAAATGAAAGCCAAATTATGTCATAATGAACACTCAGTACTCACAGAACTAGAACACAGCTATGAATACTAAAATTCAAATATCAAACTAAACACTCCCCCTGGGAGTTTCATTAAATCAGCACTTCACCTCTCATTATTTTTGAATCCCACATCTGTCTCCTTAGAAATGAAATGAAACGTGCACTGTTGCTGTCAAGAACATTCACTTCCTGTTCTCACTCATCTTTAGTCGATGTTGATAGGAAGGTGTAACCAACGCAAGTTGCTAGGCAACATTTCCCATTCAATTTGGAAAAAAAAGTAAATCCTCACCAGTTCATGGGAATCCCCGGCCCAAGACACTGAGGATGGAGGAGCATTCAGGAGGCACCGAGCACCTCGCATCCCTCTGATGGGAGCACATGGAGGCCACAGGCAGAGAGTAGGAGTGAACTGTATCCAGAATCTCCCATCCTGTCCTGCTGGGGGCCACATGCCCCCGTCCCATCCCAACCCATCCCACCCCACCGGGGACCACATGCCCCCGTCCCATCCCATCCCACCCCGCCGGGGACCACGCAGCCCCATCCTGTCCCATCCCACCCCACCAGAGACCACACGCCCCCATCCAGTCCCACCCCACCAGGGACCGTGTAGCCCCATCCCATCCCACCCCACCGGGGACCACACGCCCCCATTCCGTCTCACCCCACCAGGGACCACGTAGCCCCATCCCATCCCACCCCACCGGGGACCACGCAGCCCCATCCCACATCAGACCCTTCAGCCACTTCGGAACCAGCCGCAGCAGAAGGCATCCCTGAGCCCACAGAGCTGTCTAAGATACCAACATATCCCGTTCAATTCCCTGCTCCCACTGTTATGCTACAATTTCAGGGTGAAGCCAGGAAGTGGCACTGCAAATTGACTTTGAGACGAATTTCTGCGTTATTTTCACAGATCAGCTGTTTGGAGGCAGGTCTGAAGTCCAACCTCACCTCAACAACGAGACAGGGCTGATGTGCTGCTTTTAATGATCCCCCCAACAATCACCCAAGCACAATGATTCAAATCAAACCATAGAGGCGGGAAGGGTGGGCACACCAAGCAGAACCCAGGGCCCTCACAGTACCTGCGGCTCTGCAAAGAGCTCATCTGGTCCTTGATGCTGATGGCTTGTTGGAGCAACCCCTCGATGTTGGTGAAATAGGCTGCACTGTTAGACATGCTCTTCACTGCGCTACAGGGGTTGGGGGGAGGAAAGGAGCAACAAATTGAACCTCTCAGGAAAGCTGTCAAACACACGATCATATCCAGCACAACCAACACTGTGAGGCAAGGCTCCATCGTCAACTACAAGTCCTCCACATTAAATAATCTGGCATGTTTAAGCCATGCTATAGAGACAGGGACCACAGCACACACAGCAGCACTGATTATCAACATCACTCAGACAGACACAAGGCAGCACAGCTAGTGTGCAAAATTGTAAACTGTCACACTGGTGCTAATTCTGAGACATGCTATTGAGGGATTTACTGTGTCTAACCAGTGGTGCCCACCCCTGAAAGCATTTAATGGGACAACGAAGAGAGCTTTGCTCTATAGCTAATCCTTTGTTTTGTTTTTGGAATTTATCCCCAGGCCCTTATATCATGTGGGGTTTTGTTTCTTTTTGTTTTCAATTAAAATGCCATCCTTGGCCCTGTAACAAAATGCAAAGGAAAAATGGTAAAAGGACAGAGCTAAAAGCTCTTTGATCTAAAAGCATACAGAATGTGCAACAAGAGGATGAACTGATGGAATAAATAGAACAGTGCATTTGATCTGAAAGCCATTTCAGAGATGCTGTTGAAAGTGATCTAGGCCAGAACTAATTACTTCAAGGTGCAGTAAAACTCAATAACCTGCCATTCAGCTATTTGGAAATTCTAATGATTCAACACATGGCTCATCAGGTGACATTTGTCACACACACTAAGCCCCGGTTACTGCTCTCCCATGCAACCCCCCCCCCACACACACACACACACACCAGGGACCAGTTACTGTGTTCCCTGTCTACAAACTACAGGGCAGGACCAACTTTTCCTCATCAGACAACATCCACATTCCAGGTGCAAGTCTGGTAAATCTTCTCTGACTGTCTCCAACACATTAACGTGCTTCCTTACATAAGGCAAACAATACTCCTCCCCACCCCCAGATCTCACTGCACCTTCTACAACTGCATCAGCTCTCTATGTCTGTTCTCCAGTCCCCTGATATTGACATTCGGTTGACCTGCCTAAATGGATCCTGGACCTCAAATCTGTGTAACCGACCATTTACAAATCAAGCACGAGGACACCCAGAACTCTCTGCATCTGAACTCTGCAATCGCTCACCATTTAGAGTTTGCTGTACTTGATATTTCCTGCTGGATTCGACACTTTCACATTTTCCCATAAAATACTCCATTTGCCAAAACTGAGCTGCCACTAAAGTACCCATGTCGCTTTGAACCCTCTCACATCTTCTTTGCAAACATCTACCTTGAATGGGCAAACGTTATTTTTAAACAGTGACCACATTCTACTAGGGTCCCTCAGGATCTTTTGTTTCAATCAAATCACTTCTCGATCTTCTGAATTCCAGCAGACAGCCTTTCCTCAGGAAAAAAGCATTCCAGCTATTCGTCCAGTAAACATTGTTCTCTGAACTGCTTCCAACACCTTTACATCCTCCTGACACAAGTCAATACTGCACGCTGTACTCCAGATCTTATTACTCAGATGCATACCTTTAATATAACTTTCCTAACTTTTATATTTAGTTCCCTTGCAATAAACAATAACTTTCAATTAGCTTAGAGACACCAGAGACAGGTGCTGGAATCTGGAGCAAAAGAAAACAAATTGCTGGAGGAACTCAGTGGGTCAGGCAGCATCTGTGGAGGGAAATGGGAAGCCGTCCTAATTACTTGTAGTACCTGCATACTAGCCTTTGGTGAATCACGTGGAGGAGCTCAGAGCTCTCTGTGGCTCAGAGCTTCGCCACCTCTCCCCACTTCAATATTTTCCTTCTAAAATGGACTTTCACATTTTCCCACAACATACCACATTTTTCAGACCTTTGCGTATCCACTTATCCGGTCTCCATCCTTTTGTAGCCTCCTCACTTTCCTATCTACCGTGCTGTTTTCTGCAAATTTAGCAACCGTTTAGGAGAGCGATGAAGAGTAATTTTCTCTCAGGAGGATTGAAACTCATTGGAATTATCTCCCCATGGAATTGAGGAAGTCGAGTCATTGAATACATACAGGACTGGGAGAGACGGATTTTTGATCTATTGGGGAGTGGAGGATTATGGGGAAAAGCAGAAGAGCTGACAGCAAGATCATGTTGGCTGTGATTATTGAATGGCGGATGAGAGACCAGAGCTCCAACTCCAGCTCCTAGTTCATATGTTCTCCTGCATCTGATTCACAATGCTGCTGCTCTGGGAATGTGGAATGGGAAGGTGCAGAGGGCTCACAGAGCAGTAGAGGACAGAAACAGGCCCTTCGGCCCACCACATCCATGCCAACCTTTGTGTCCATCTACACCAATCCCACTTGCCTGCACAAGGTACATATCCTTCAATGCCTTGCCTATTTAAGTGCCTATCCAAACATCTCTTAAATGTGGTGATTGTATCTAATTCTACCTCTTCTTCTGGCAGTGAGATCCTGATATCAACCACTCTCTGTATAAAACAAAAAATTTCCCCCTCATATCCCCTTTAATGCACCTTCCTCTCCCCTTAAGAAGAGATAGATGGATGTTTGGACTACAGGAGAATCAATGGTATGGGGAACATGTGGGGAATTGGAAAGGAAGTTATAGATTAAGTCTGCAATGATCTTGCTGAATGGCAAAGTAGATGGGAGGGTTTATTTGGTGCTCTCCCCCTCGTGTTCTTGTGGTAAATTATTCCCAGATTTGCACCTGTAAAAGGATTATCTGCTAAAGTACTGGAGGTCTTCTGATTGTTTCTTCTGAATTGCTCATAGTAAGCACAAACGTGGCGTGGAAAGGTAAAGCAAGCTCAGTGTGAACCACAGCAAAATTATACCTTCAAAGAAAATCCCTTAATTAGCAGGAGAAGAAAGGAACTGATACATTCAAAGTAAATAAGATAGGATCTGGCACTTTAAGTTTTTTCTATTCCCTTGATTAGAGTGGATATATGGACTGAAATGTGGATTTTAAAAGCTTGGAGGAGTACTTGGTCTAAAAGGGTTACACTGGGAGTGGTTAAATGACCTAATTTTTTTAGGTTATGCAGTTCCTTCTATTTTTAATTTTGCTTGCTTTCTTGCTGCAGTGTAATCAATTCTTAGAAGGCAGATTTGAACTCCAAGATTAATTTGATTCCCAATCTAACTGTTCACCAGGGATGTACAGTATATTACTAATGTAGCAATGAAGCCAGTGCAGACAGAATGATGTATCATCTGCATAAACTTTGTTTTGTGCTTAGT
>JAUZTB010000070.1:33854528-33865313 GCA_034780895.1 Rhynchobatus australiae
CCAGATCCAGTGACGCCGTGCCAATCCACGGCTGCACTCTCAGATCAACAATGATCAACCATCAGAGACAAAGATTCACCCGTCAGCGTACATTTCCAGAGCCAGTGACGCAGGGCCCGGTCCACGCCTGCACTCTCAGATCAGAACTGAATATTGACACGAGCAGGGACAGGAAAGGGTTTTACCCCTGGGGCGTCGGAGGCTGAGGGCTGACATTGCAGAGGTATATAGAGTCATGAGGGGCATGGATAAAGTGAATGGTCACACGCTTTTCCCCGGGTAGGGGGACCTAAAACTGGAGTGCATAAGTCCAAACTGAGAGGGAAAAGATTTCAAGTAGACACGAGGGCCAACTTTCTCACACACAGGCCGGTGGGTTCCTGGAATGAATTGCCAGAGGAGGTGATAGAAGCGGATACAACCACAATGTTTAAAGGACACTCAGACATTTAAATGGACAGGAGAGGTTTCGTTAGATAAGTGGCAGATGCAGGCATGTGGGTAGGGATGAGCAGTTTTGATGCAAAAATCGATTTCCTTGGCGTTTAACTCTCTGACTCCGTGATTTTCCCGCTGTGGAGCTTCTTACTGAAGCACCTACACTGACCTAAAGATGCTGCATTGAAGAGTAAAGCATTCCGAAGTGACTATATTGAGGATTTTCTCTTGGGACTTCATTGCTGGGTTGACACAGAAAATTGCAGCACAAAAATACTCCTGGTTTTACACATATCTGTAACGTCACGAATAAACAGAAACTCAAACTTTATATTCGAAAACAATACTTAGAAGTAAAGAGCGGAATTTCCAGTATAATCATTTGCTCGTTCTGAATATCAGATTTATCAGAAACAGATGGACATGAAGCAACCGCAACTTCTCCTGTTTTTTTCCCAGTTTCTGGTGATGTTAAAGATCTTCAGGATAATCTGCCGAGGAACGGAGCTTTGCGTCTATTTGCCAAACTTCTCCAGAAATTAACCTGCCAGGGATTTATTGTGCTGAAGTGTTGCAGCTCATAAAAAGTAAATTCGTTTAAATCACGAGTGGTCAAGGACAATGGCTGATGGCGTGAGGGTGGGGATACTGGGACGTCACATGGTGGACTCCAGGGCACGAGCCTCGGCTCCATGCACGATCGTAACATTGCAGACTTCCAATTTTCCCTTCTCAAGTGATACCATAAAACGACTGAGGTATGTGAGAAATGGAACTGTTGTTCATGCCAATGTGTTGAGACCTTGGGGAACGTTATATTGTTGGGATTTACCTCGCTGATGAATGAACGACTGGAATCAAAAATGAAATAAATTTTAATAAGCACGGGGAGTGTGGGTTGAGAAAAAGCATTGGATGATCTGACCACAATCGAGGCTGACTGACCAGCTACTTAGTTTTAAGGTAAGGGATTCTGACAAACGATATGTATTGGACGTGGTCTAGTGTTTTTGATGCCAACTGCTTGATTGGTACACACATCATTGTTTTGGCAAAGTGGGAAAAATGGATTGAATGATACAGTGTAGATATTGATACCAGGTTGGACGATGCAGACGAGGTGGTGTGTCGTGTCGTTGGAGAAGTTTTCCTGGGAGTGGAGGGGGAAATGCCCCCAGGAAGCCGATCTTCCCACAATATATTTTCCACACATGTTACTATTTCGGAGTTGGAGCGCATTTGTGAGGTATAACATTCTGTGGATGGCAGAGAATTATAGTTGTAGTCAACCCCGAGGAAACAAGTACACCAGCAGATAGCGTAAAAATGGGAAAGAAATGACGGATTAAATGTCAACGGAACTGAATTGAGCAGATAAAACACAGATTAAATGAGAGAGCGTTAAGTTTGTAATTGCCTAGGCAACTGGGTTGTCACGTTGGGGTTGCACATCTATTACTGTATCTGGATAACGCGAGAGTGGATGCAACAAAACAGGGGTCATGGTTGGATACAGAAATGGCGGTGTATTACAGAGGAGGTTGCAGTGTTTACAACACGAGGATTAATTCACAAATAGACAATTGCATAATTTGCGTTGATAACACAAATTCCCTGATTTTACCTGAAGAGGATTCTGGTAAATAGTAACGTATGTCTTCATGACAGAAGGGTTTCAGCTGAACTGAAGTCTGGGAAAAATGGGCTGTCTGACCTTCCGACAAAGTGGCGGAGGAGATTTTAACAGAGAGTCACGTGGTCATGGTGGAGTTGGACAGGTGAAGAGAGAGAATTTATTCTGGTTAACGGATGGCTCAGGCAGGATATATCGCTTGACATACGCACAGTAACGGAGACGAGATCCAGCCACACAGCACAGAGACATTCACGTTGCTCAAAGTCCGCACATGCCATGATACTCTCATCCTGCACTTATTCAGTTTTGTTGTCCTGTCGACATGGAATCGCCCTGGGGAAACCGCCCTCTGCTCCAATAAAAATAATTACTGACAGAAAAACCTTCAGAGCGAATATTCGGAGCGTTTCACGTTCGGAAAAGCCACAAGAAAGAGAAGGAAAACCTGCAACAGATGCAGTTTCTGCCAAAATTGAAAAGACTGAGCAGAGAGCCATGGACTGTGAGCGCCCCTCGGTGGAATGGATTTCATGAAGCAGCAGGTTCGCTGAAGGAAGTGACGTTGCAGTCACCCGCTGTTTCCCACCGCTTGGAAGGCGGAATACGATAGGAGGATGTTAATCCTTCAGCTGAAGTGATCAGGCTGGGAACTGGTGTTTCTGCCTGGTTTTCCTGCGGCGGGTTTTGGAGGACCAGAAGTAATCTCCTACACGTCTCGGTAAAACAGTGAACAATGGCACTCCTGACTGTCCAGAACCTCAGGTGTGTGAGCAGGCACCGAACGGCTGGGGTTGTGTCTGTACTCGTCAAAGGGAAAACCAGGCATTTCACAGAATGAAGCAAGGTGAATCTGAACAAGAGTCACCGGTAAGACGGAGGGAATGAGTTGTTGCATGGAAACAATAAAGTGACGTATATTGGCGGCGGGAAATTTCAGTCTGAATCAGCAAGTTGGACAAAGGCTAAACCAGCAAATTCATCTGGATCTTCTTGCGCTCAAAAGTAAAATAAACATACATCTCATCAGGGAAACGATGATTAGGAATAAACAACAACGGCTAATTCTCCCTTTCAGTGAATGGAGGGCGGGGAACTAAAATGAATGAAGCTGTTGCCGAGATAAGAGCAGGAAAACAGTTACTGTCCGATTCGAAACATTCAGAATTGGATGTAATCACTGACCTGGAATTCCAACGGCTGCTATGATGGGATAGAAAATCGCTTCTGCCTGGAAAACGGGTTCCAGCTCGGGAAATGGTTTGACAAGACGCAGTTCTGCCATCCTGCCAGATAATTGATGGAGACACTTGGTGCTCGGTGCTGAAATCCAACTGTCAGCGCGTTGCAGAGGCAGCCGTCATGTTTATTAGAGAGACCGTTCCCGTGGGACCGGCAAAAATCTCGAAGCTGAACCATTACTTCCGCCCATCTGAGCAGCGCGCCAACATCTTTCACATTTACTATTCTGCTCAACGATATACATTTACTGACCGTGAATAATGTTTTAAAGTGAAAAAAACTTGAACAATGAAATCATATATTGAACCCATCTTCATCCATTTCAGTGGGAAATGCAGTTCTTTGGTTCTCTACCAACATCAATGTAACACGTTAAACAGATGCAGGCGCGGTTCCATTTTACTGTGAACAGTCCGCATCTGGCGGTGTGCCGATTCGCTTCAGCGGGTTTTCCACCTTCGCTCAGCACGCAGAGATGCAAACGCATTCGCTTCCATGTAGCTCTGAAAAGGTTAAGGAATTTATGAAGGATTCTGGGCACGCCAATAATAAACTTTAATAATGAAACTGGATCGGCTTTATGCAGTCAATTTCCCTTACTATTTAATTGGGGTGGTTAAACGTCAGTGGGTTCTCCGTATTTGTGTAAGACATTCCCTGAGTGGTACTGATGTCATTGGCACTGAAAACGAACGTTAAACTAAAGCACGAAGGCAAGTAAAAACTGGATGAGGTAAAAATGTGGACTCCCAATTACCCTGTGCAAGGGCGGAGACGCAAAGGTAAATATACACGTTGACTGAACATAATTCCACATTGAGCATTCAGTGAGGAAGACAGACATTGACCAGGATAACGAGGAGATGGCAGACTCTTCACCATTCGTTATGGCCCAGGTGAATCCCTGATCTGTACACGAGGTCCCATCTCTCTGCTCAGACACACTCATGCCTTTTTGGACAGTAATATGCCCACCCACTTCTGAAACATGTTCATCATCGTGGTGTCCACAGATCCATCCGCCACCGAGAGAAGAAATGTCCCCTCATCTCGTTCAGGAACAGCGTGCCCCTGATACTCAAAACGCGGTCCCTGATGAAGTGTCCTCAGTCAAGCGATAATAATTTCTCCTACTTGAGTATGTTGGAGGAGACAGCCTTCCTGGGGTAAACAATAGTCACGGAGCCTCTGACACAGAATCCGGCCCTGTGGCTTTGAAGGGGAGGGAAAGAGAGGAAGTCGGTAGCGATAAGAGACTCAGTAATTAGTTGGGCAGATGGGCGATTCTGTGGACGTGAGCGAGAATTCCCGGATGGTATGTTGCTTTCCAGATTGCCAGGGTCCGGAATGTTTCTGGTCGGGTCCACAATATTTTTCAACGGGAGGGAAAGCGGCCAAAAGTCGTGGTGCATGTTGGTACCAATGACTTTGGTGGAAAGAAGGATGAGGTCCTGATGAGCGAGTTTAAGGAGATAGGTCGAAGGCTGAAGGACAGGACGTCCAGGGTAGCAAACTAAGGATTGCTGCTAGTGTCACGTCAAGGTAAGAATGGCAGGAGATGGCAATGAACGCGTGGCTCAGGAGTTGGTGCAGGGGCCAAGGTTGTAGATTTTTGGATCATTGGAATCTCTTCTGGGGAAGTTAGGACCTCCACAGGGTGGATGGGTTACACCTGAACTCGAGGGGGACGAATATCCTTGCAGGCAGGTTTGCTAGTGTGGTTCGGGAGGGTTTGAACTAGTGTGCAAGGGGTGGGAACCGGAGGGATCGGCAAGTGGAAGAAGTACATGGACTAAAGTCAGATCCAACATATAGAGAGGTTTTCAGGAAGGAGAAGCAGAGTATAGGGCATAACAGTAGTAAGGTGGATGGGCTAAAGTGCATTTACCTAAATGCAAGAAGCATCAGGAATAAGGGTGATGAACTGAGAGCCTGGGTAAGTACATGGATCTATAATATCGTGACTCTTGCAGAGACATTCCCGTCACCAGGGCAGTAATGGACAGTAAACATTCCTAAAATTCTGTGCCTTAGAAGGAACAGGGAGGAGAGCGAAGAGGAGGAGGGGTGGGTTTACTGGTCAGGGATACTATTGCAGCTGCAGTAAGTGTGGATAATGTGGCATTATCCTCTCTAGAGCCAGTATGGGTGGAGGTGAAGAATGACAAAGGAGCAGTTGCTCTGCTGGGGGTATTCCATCGGCCCCCTGGTGGAAGCAAGGATACAGAAGAGCAGATTGGGAGGGAGATTTTGGAAATGAGCTAAAAGAACAGGGTTGTTATCTCGAGAGACTTCAACTTCCCAAATATTGATTGACACCTGCTTAGTACCAAAGTTTTAGACGGGACAGCGTTTGCTAAGTGTGCCCAGACGGATTTCTGTCGCAGTATGTCGACAGGCCAACTAGAGAGAATGCCATGTTAGATCTAGTATTAGGTAATGCACCGGGTCAGGTGACACATCCCTCAGTGGGTGAGCATTTGGTGGACAATGATAACCGCTTCCTAACCTTTAGCATTGTCACGGACAAGGATAGGAACAAAAAGGACAGGGAGGTATTTCATTGGGTAGGGACAATTTATAAGGATGTAAGGCTAGAACTTGAGAATGTGAGCTGGTATGACATTTTTGAAGGGAAATGTACTGCGGAGATGTGGTCTTTGTTCAGGGAATCTTGCAGGATGTCAGGGATAAATTTCTCCCGGTGAAGCAGAGAACGAATGGCAGGGCGAAGGAACCTTGGGTTACAAGAGAGGTGGATCATCTAGTTAGGAAGAAGAAGGCAGCACACAAGGAAGAAACATAAGAAGGGACTGAGGAGAGTAAGAAGGGGACATGAGTAAAGGCTTGGCGAGTATGATTAATGTAAACCGCAAGGCATTTTTCATTGATGTGAAGAGCAGAGAGATGAGGAGAGTAAAGGTAAGACCAATGACAGACAACGGTGGGAAGATAAGCCTGGAAGCTCTGGTAGTGGGCGAGGTCCTCAATAAATACTTCTCTTCAGTATTCACCAAAGAGAGGGTCCTCGATGACGTTAGGACAGTGTTGGTAAGGTTAATTTGCTAGAGCATGTAAATATCAAGAGAGGATGTGTTAGGCTGTCAGAAAATCTTAGGAAAGATAAGTCCCCGGGGCCTGAAGGAATATTAGCCAGGCTGCTCTGAGAGGCGAGGAAGGAGATTGCTGAACCGTTGGCTGGGATCTTTGAGTGCTCGTGGCCAACGGGAATGGTACCGGAGGAATGGACGGTGGCGTATGCTGTCCCCTTACTCGAAAAAGTTAGTAGGGATAGTCCAGGGAATTACAGACCAGCGAGCCTTACGTCTGTGGTGGGTAAACTGTGGGAAGGGGTTCTTCGAGATAGGATCTATGAGCATTCAGAGAATCTTGGACTGATCGGGGCAGCCAGCATGGTTTTTCGAAAGGCAGATTGTGTCTCACAAGCCTGATAATGTTCTATGAGGAGATGGCCTGGCGTATTGATGAAGGCAGTGCGGGAGGTGTGGTCTACATGGATTTTGGTAAGGCATTTGACAAGGTTCCACATGGCAGACTTATTCAGAATATCAATGGGCATGGGATACAGGGAGTTTCGCCTGGATTAGCTTGGCTGTGGAATGCAGAAGGTTGTGGTGGAGGGAGTCCATTCGGAATGGAGGGCTGTGACCAGCGGTGTCCCACAAGGATTGGCTCTGGGACCTCTGTTTTTCGTGAATATTCTTAATGACCTAATCGAAGAGGTAGATGGGTGGGTTAGCAAGTTTGCAGACGACACAAAGGTTTGTGGCGTTGTGAATAGTGTGGAGTACTATCGAAGATTCCAGAGGGATATTGATAGAATGCAGAGCTGTGCTGTAAAGTGTCAGATGGAGTTCAATCCGGAGAAGTGTGATGTGGTACACTTTGGAAGGACCAACTCCAAGGCTGAATACAAAGTTAATAACAGGATTCTGGGTGGTGTGGAGGAGCAGAGGGTTCTGGGGGTTCATATCCACAGATCCCTGAAAATTTCCTCACAGGTGGATCGGGTGGATAAGAAAGCTTATGGCATTTTAGCATTCATAAACCATGGGATCGAGTTAAAGAGCAGCGAGGAAATGACGCAGCTCTACAAAACTCTGGTCAGACCGCACATAGAGCACTGTGTCCAGTTCTGGTCGCCTCTTTCTCGGAAGCTTTGGAAAAGGTGCAGAGGAGATTTACCAGGATGATGTTTGGTTTGGAGAGTATGCATATGAGGAGAGACTGAGTGAGCGGGGTCTTTACTCTTTGGAGAGAAGGATGATGAGAGGAGATATGATAGTAGTGTACAAAATATTAAGGAGAATAGACTAGGAATATACAGCCAGCACCTCTTTCCCAGCACACCAATGCTCAATACAAGAGGACAGGGCTTGAAAGTAATTGTTGGAAATTTCAAGGGAAGTATCAGAGGGAGGTTTTTTTTTTACCTAGAGAGTGGTTAGGGCATGGAATGCGCTGCCTGGGATGGTGGTGGAGGCAGGTACATTTGTTAACTTCAAGAGATCGCTGGAGAAGCATCTGGAGGAATTTAAAATAGAGGGACATGTGGAAGAAAGGGGTTGGATAGTCTTCAGCGAGGTTTGAAGATAGGCGCACCGTTGTGGGCCGAAGGGCCCATATTGTTCTGTCCTGTTCTATGATTCGGTGATAGAGGTACAAAACATGATAAGAGGCAGAGTTCGATTCGGCAGTTCGAGGCTTTTTCGCAGGGCGCAAATGGCAAACACGAGGTTGTAATGTTAAGGAGATGAGAGGAATATATGAAGGGGATGTCAGTTTTTTACAGAGAGTGGTGGGCGTGTTGAACGCACTGCCGGCAGAGGTGGTGGGGCAGATACATTGGGTATATTGCAGAGTCTCTCACATAGACATATGAATGATGAAGAAATGGAGGCCTGTGTGGGAGGGAAGTGTTGGATATTCGAGGAGGATCAAATGTCGCCACAACATCGTGGTCCGAAAGGCCTGCACTGTGAGGTAATGCTTTTGATCCATGTTCTGTACTACTTGCTTTGTCGTTAGTCACTGACGAAGTTCCAGAAGACTGGACGGTGGCCAATGCTGTTCCATTGTTCAAGATGTGTAGAAATGTCAGGCCAGGATACTGTCGGCCGGTGAACCTGACTTCAGCCGTCTGGAATTCAATGGAGGGAATTCTGAGGGACAAGATCTACCATCCATTGGATAGTAAAGGCTCGATCAGGAACAGTCAGCATGGTTTTGTGTGTGGGAGGTCACGTCTGACAAATACTTTGTACTTTGTCGAAGAGGTAACTGAGTTGAACCAGACCGGTAGGGCAGTGGATGGTGTATATATGGACTTCAGGAAGGCCGTTGACAAGGTTCCGCATGGCAGGTTGATCTGGAACGTTCCTTCGCATCCCAGTAAGTGGGAGCTGGCAAAAGTGGATTCAGAATTAGCTCAATGATAGGAAGAGAGCATGATCATTGAAGATCGATTCTCCGAGTGGAGGCCAGTGACGAGTGGGGTGCCCCAGGGGTCGGTATTGGAACCTCTGTCAGTCATTATCTATGTAAATGATTTGGATGAATGCACATCAAACGACGAGCAACTTTGGTGATGACACTGACTTCGGGCGTTTTTTGATCGTGAAGCGGGTCACAATGATTTTCAAACGGATCTTCATCAGTTAGCGATATGGTCTGAGGAATGGGAAATGGATTTCGACAGTAAAGTGGAAGGTGATTGTTGTGGACAGTTAAACCAGGGCAGGACTTAAACAGTGAACGGCAGGGCACTGACGAATGTTGTGAAACAGAGGGATCTGGGAATACAAGTGTACAGTTCGCTGAAAGCGGCTGCGCAAGTAGACAGGGTGATGAAGAAGGCGCTTGGCACGCTGGCCTTCCTCAGTCAGGGCATCGAGTTCAGGAATAGGCACATTATGTCCCAGTTGTATAAATCGTTGGTCACGCCATGCTTGGAGTATTGTGTCCAGTTGTTGTTACCCAGTTATAGGAAAGACGCTGTCATCAGGACATGGTGCAGAAGAGGTTGACGAGGACGCTGCCTGGACCAGAGGGCCTGAGTCACAGGGAGAGGTTGGCCACGCAGGCTCTTTATTCCTTGGAGCGCAGGGGAATGAGGGGTGACCTCAGAGGTTTATGACATCATGAGGGGATAAGGTGGGCGGTCATAGTCTTTTCCCCACGGTTGCTGAGTACAAAACTGGAAGGCACAGAAACAAGATAGGAGGGGAGAAATTTAAAATATACCTGAGAGTTAACTTCTTTACACAGAGTGCAGTGAATACATGGAATGAGCTGCCGGAGGAAGTTGTTGAGGCGGGCACAATTGCAACATTTAAGAGCGATTTGGACACAGGTAGGGCTTGCAGGTTTCTGGGGCGAACGCAGACCACTGGGACCAGCAGACAGGATGCTGTGGTCGGTATGAAGTTGGTCCGAAGGGCCTGTTTCCCTGGTGTGTTATTCTGTGACTCCATGATTCCTGCATTCCGTTCATCTCAACCCCGTTCCTCCCTCAATCACTCCATTCCTCCCTCTCTGTTCCCAACATCCCTCCTTCCATTTCCCTTTCCCGGTGATTCACAATTAGTGATATTGATGAGGGATTCGTGGACGGTCCTCTGTTCTTTTTGATACATAAAAAGAACTTGGATGAAAATGTTGATGGGTGGGTTGTTAATTTTGGTGATGACTCAAATATTAGTGGCGTTATGGATAGTGTGAACGACTGTCTAAGAATACAGCGGCATACAGATCAGTTACTGATACTAGCGGAGATATTGTGGATGAGTTTATTCCGGACAAGTGTGAGGTGTTGCACTTTGGGAGCCCGAGTGCAAGGAGAAGGACACACTTGATGGAAAGAAAGTCAACAGCATGATGTGCAGCGGGACATTGGGTTTCAAGTGCATAGTTTCCTGAAAGTGGCCGCACACGCAGTTAGCCTACTAAAGAAGGCGACGTCATACTTGCTTTCATCGTTGTGGCGGTGAGCGAAAGTGTTGTGAAGTCATGTTGCTGCTGTTTAAAACATCAGTCTTGTCGCATTTCGAGTATGTTGTGCAGTTCTGTTGCCACACTGTTGGAACGATGTGGCAGTTTTAGCAATGGTACAGAAGATGTTCGCCAAGATGATTTTTTAAAAAATTTGAATTAAATTTTATTTACAGCGTTGCAACAGGCCCTTCTGGCACAACGAGTCGGCGCCGCCAATTTCAAACCCCCAAATGAATCTACCCATATCTTTGGAATGTGGGAAGAAACTGGAGCACCCGGAGGAAACCCACGAGGACACGAGAGAAGGTACAAACTCCTTACAGACAGCGATGGAAATCGAACCCGATTGCATGCGTTGATAAAAGTTTAGGCAGGATAGTTTTGTGAGAGATGAGTTTGATTAAACTGCCAGAGACCTGGGAGTTAACTTGCAGCAGACATATATAACACAGGATAAG
>JAUZTB010000071.1:822695-832947 GCA_034780895.1 Rhynchobatus australiae
CTGCTGCTTCTTTGGGATGAACTGATCCTGCATCTTCCGAATTACTCCCAGAAACTCCTGCCATTGCTGCTCTACCGTCATCCCTGCTAGGGTACCCTTCCAATCAACTTTACCCAGCTCCTCTCTCATGCCTCAGCATTTACCTTTACTCAACTGTAACACCGATACATCAGATTTTAGCTTCTCCCTCTCAAACTGCAGGGTGAATTCTATCACATTACGATCACTGCCTCCTAAAGGTTCCTTTGCCTTCAGCTCCCTAATGAAATGTGGTTCATTACACAACACCAGATCCAGAATTGCCTTTTCCCGAGTGGCCTCGACCACAAGCTGCTCTACAAATTCCTTCTCTTGGGATCCAGTGCCAACCTGATTTTCCTGGTCTACCTGCTTTCCCGTCTACCTTCCCAGTCCCCCATGACCACTGTAACATTGCCCATTTTACATGCCTTTTCTATCTTCTGTTGTAATTTGTACCCCACATCCTGGCTCCTATTCGGAGGTCTGTATATAACTCCCATCAGGGTCTTTTTACACTTGTAGTTTCTTAACTCCACCCACAAGGATTCTGTATCTTCTGATCCTATGTCACTTTTTGCTGAGGATTTGATTTCATTCTTTTACCAACAGAGTCACCCCACCCCCTCACCTGCCTTTCTATCCTTGGATGTATAGCTCCCAACTGTGATCTTCTTTCAACCACGACTCTGTGATGCTCACAACGCCATAAGATAAGATATCTTTATTAGTCACGTACATCGAAAAACACAGTGAGGTACATCTTTTTGCTAAGAGTGTTCTGGGGGCAGCCCACAAGTGTTACCACTCTTCCAACACCAACATAGCATACCCACAACTTCCTAACCTATAGGTTTTTGGAAAGTGGGAGGAAACTGGAGCACCTGGAGGAAACCCACGCAGACACAGAGAACGTACAAACTCCTTACAGCAGCTGCATTTGAACCCGGGTTTCTGGCACTGTAAAGCGTTACGCTAACCACTACACTACTGTGCCTGCCACAATATCTAACTGCGCTATAAAATCATCTACCTTGTTTCGTATACTGTGTGCATTCCAATATAACACCTTCTGCCTGGTATTCACCACCTTCTCAAATTTGTCCCCATGTTGCCTGAAGTTAAATTCCTATCCCTTTCTAAACTTTATCTTCTTTTTATTCTTGAGACTTCAGTAACCTCTCTGCTCTCCTTCCATTTTTCCCAATCTGTTGAATCCACCTGCCTCCTGTTTAGTTTAAAGCCCTATCCACGGCCCTAGGTATGTGATTCACCAGAGCCTTGGTCCCAGCATGGTTCACATAAACAGTACAGCACAGAACAGGCCCTTCGGCCCACAATGCTGTGCCAACATAGTTAATCCCTCTTACCCACACAGCCAATTCTCCACTGACCCCATGCATCCGAACTTCCTTGATTAGCTTATTATGTGGAACCTTGTCAAATGCCTTACTGAAGTCCACAGAGATGACATCCACAGTTCTAACTTCATCAATCTCTCTTGTCACCTTGTCAAAAAACTCAACCAGGTTAGTAAGACGTGACTTGCCCTGCACAAAGCCATGCTGGCTTTCCCAAATCAGTTGGAACCCATCCCTTCAGAACAGCTCCCTCCTCCAGTACCAGTGCCAATGTCCCATGAATTCAAAACCACTTTTCCAACACCGATCTTTGAGCCATGCATTTAACTCCCTAACCTTATTGACCCTGTACCAATTTGCACTTGGCTCAGGTAACAATCCAGATTACCTTTTGGTTCTGCTTTCAGTGCACACCTGCAGGTTGTGGCTCATAACATGCTCATTCTTGTAGTTTAGTGAGGGTTTCTGCCTCCACCATACTTTCAGACAGTGAATCCCTGACCCCCACTATTCTGCAATGTGGAGCATAGGGATTCTATAATATGGAGCAGTCCATTTTACAGTAGAAGAGGTGTTGCATGTATGAAGGTAGACAGATCTCCAGGTCCAGACGAGGTATACCCAAGAACACTATGGGAAGCTGGAGAAGAAATTGTGGTAGCCCTCTCTGGGATATTTGCAACATCACTATCCTCTGGTGAGGTGCCAGAAGACTGGAAGATAGCGGATATTGTGCCCTTATTTAAGAAGGCCTACAAAGATAGTGCTAGTAATTCTAGACCCGTTACCCTAACATCCGTGGTAGGTAAAATGCTGTTAAACATTATGAATTTAATTCAGATTTGTGAAGTGTTACATTTTGGTAGGACTTTTATATTGAATGGAAGGGCCCTGGGTATTGTAGAACAGAGGGACCTCGGAGTACTGGTGCATAGTTCCCTTAATGTGGAGTCACAGGTAGGTAGGGTGGTGAAGAAGGCTTTTGGCACGCTGTTCTTCATCAGTCAGGGCACTGAGTGTAGAAGTTGGGAGGTCATGTTGTGATTGTACAAGACTTTGGTGTGGCCACACCTGAAGAATTGTGTTCAGGTTTGGTCACCCTGTTATAGGAAGGATGTGATTAAACTGGAAAGAGTGCAAAAATTTATGAGGATGTTGCCAGGACTTGAGGGACTGAGTTATAGGGAGAGGTTGGACAGGCTCGGACTTTAGTCCTTAGCATGTGGGAGACTGAGAGGTGATCTCATAGAGGTGTATAAAATCGTGAGGGGCATGGATAGGGTGAGTAGTCTTTATTCCAGGGTTGGGGAATCAAAAACTAGAGGACATAGTGTTAAGGTTAGTGAAAGGTTTAATAAGAACCTGAGGGGCAACTTCTTTTTTCCACAGCGGGTGGTTGATATATGGAACCAGCTGCCAGAGGACGTGGGTGAGGCAGGTACATCAGATACACTTGAGCAGTATGTGGATAACAAGGGTTTAGAGGGATATGGGCCAAGTACTGGGAGATTAGTTTGAATACATATTTTGGTCGGCATGGACACGTGGGCGAAGGGCCTTTCCCCGCTGTACCGCTCTATGACTATTCTGTGGCAGAAAAAATGTTTCCTCGGCTCACTTCTTATCTTTCTACTAATTAACCTAAATCTGCATCCCTTAGTTATTGATCTCTCTGCCAAGAGAAATAAGGTTATTGCTCTTCACTATATAGTCTTCTGTGTTTATTAACCTCAGTTAAACTGACAATGTCATCATAAGTTTCTTCTGCACCTTGCCCAGTGCTATCACATTCTGTAGTATGACCAGAACCCTACACCGTACTCTTAACAGGTGGAGGATGAGTATCCAACCAACTCCAAGAAGGATCCTCCACAAGCCCCCTCAGTTGACAAAGACTTTTGTGAGATTAAGGCCACCTACAGTGGTTGATGCTGCCCCATGTATCTCGCATGAACTCATTACACAAGGAATATCACGTCCTGCAAGGAGGTGGACGAGGAGCATCCACGTCATGACTTTACGGTGGTAGAGAGCCGGAAGAGTCTTGTCATTACTACAATCTGACGTCTCCACTGTTGAAAATCGCCATGCTTGCAGTGACTCAGATCTCTCGATGTGCCCTTCTCTTCCTGGTTAAGGGAGCAGAGGTTGTGGATTCACAACAGAAGCACTTTTCTGTCATAGAACACAGAACAGTACAGCACAGAACAGGCCTTCAGCCCACAATGTTGTGCTGTCATGTTTGGTACTTCAGCATGGATTTTGTCTGCTTCAGAAGGCTCTCCTTCCGCTGTGGCCTTTTCAACCTTTTGCTGGGCTGAGATAATGACAAGATCGCAGCAGGTAGTGTGCTGTGGAATAACACCCACTGTCATTTCCCTCCATAGATGCTGCCTGACGCTGAGTTCCTCCAGCACTTTGTGTTGCGCCAGATTTCAGCTCTCATGTGTCCCTGCTGTAGAATGAGGTCCAGGTATGGAATGGAATCAAGGGCAACTCGCAACAAAGGTAGAGTATTGGTTGAGCAGTTCTTTGAAATGTTCCTACCGGTGGGTGCTGATTGCCTCTATTATTGACAAGCTTCCCCCTGTTAGCAGTGAGGGATCTCGATTGTTTGGGCTGTAGATGATTTTGAAAGCAATGAGGATTCCATGCATGTTGTGTTCTATTTACTGGACCACCTACATTGTTCTGTTGGACTGTGTATAGGACTTTGGCCTTCAGATTCCTGTGGATTTAATTTTTAACCTTGAGTTGTGATGATGTTTTCAGTCCAGGAGCACCTTATTTTGATTTATTCGTTTGTGGGTCTCCTACATATGCTCATCAAACACTCTGAGGTTCTGGTAGGTTGGGAATCACCAGACATCGTCTGAGCAGCTCTTGCTTCGCTGGGTCTTTGAATCCTTCAGTATTGATCGTCCTGCAGTAATGTTTCTGTTACAGTCGCTGTTTTGGGTCCAAGTTGATGGAGAGGAATGTTGCTGATGTTTGCAAACATTACAAAAGAATAAAAAAATGAAGAAAGTTAATTGTGCTATTAAAAGTTTAAATTGTTTAAAACATTTTAAATTGAATTAAAAAAAATCAGAAAGCTAGAAAACACAAAACAATTGAACACATTTAAGTACATTTGGTAACTCGGTACAAAAAAGTATTAATGACCTGAAACTTGGCCTTCATTCTGGGAGCTGCTACTGCCACTGAAATGAGTGCACTAATCTGGTACACATTCTGCATCTCAATTTCTCAGTGTAACTGCAGGATTTTAACACATGTTGCTGTAGTCTATGAGCAGTCTAGCACTGATCACAGTCAGAACGACTGCAACAAAGACCCCTTGGGAAGTTCAAAACTTCCCTGTTCACGACTGTCAATGCCGCCCTCCCCTCTGTAGGCTTTGCGCACTTACGAGGATACAGTACCGAGCCCTGTGGAGCTTTGCTGCCCACTGCCCTCGCTGACCTTTGATCTGAGCCTGTGTTTGCCAAACTCTGCTTGCCAGTTTCCTCATTTCATGTGAATTTTGACTTTGCCGATCAGTCTGATGTATGGAACTTTGTTAAACAGCTCTGCGTCAAATATGCTACCGTCATTTCACTAGTCAGTCAGACAAGACCTTGCAGTCGGTCAGGACGCTAATGCCCCTGCTGCCTCAGTACCCTGTAGAGTAACCCTTCTGTGCCCACCCCCTCCACCACCAGCAGAAGCAGGGTGTGAGGGGGTTATCTTGGATCCCTGTGCCAATTTAGTATGATTGTCTTCCTCTCAGCACCTGCAGGTTTTTGCGTTGCTGTTATTGAAGTCTCTGGGCAATGTGAAGTTCAGAACGTTCATCAAGTCACAGGTTGTATAGCACAGAACTGGGCCATCCACCCAACTCACCTGTGCTCACCACAGTACCTGGCAAAGCCAATGCCATTTGCCACATTGGCTCGTATCCCTCTATCCCTTTCTTATCCAAGTCCCTGCCCAAAATTGTAAATTATATCTGCCTCTACCACTTCCGGACATTCTCTGCCCTCTGTGTGGAAAAACTTGCCCTTCAGCTCTCCCTCTCACCTTCAACCTGTCCCCTTTGGTTTTAGACTCCCCACCCTGGGAAAAAGACTCCAACTATCTACTCTATGTGTGCCCCTCATGATCTTATAAACCTCTACAAGGTCACTCAGTCTCCTACATTCCAGTGAGAACAAATCCAGTTAAACAACATGGACCAAAATAAAATCGCAGGCTTCAGAAGTGTGTTGTGCAGAGCTGGATGCTCAGTGTCTGTGTGTGCCTTCCTCAGAGCGTTACTCTGTCACTGAGCAGTCACTCCCAATGTCAATGCCTCACACCCAGATTCTGTCCTCTCATTCCCTGCTGATGTTTTTTCAACCTGCTGTGTTTGGGGAGGAGCAGCACAATCACTCCTATTCATTGGAACCAGTGACGTCTAAAATTTCTGTGCAACACATCGAGAGTGCCAGGAGTTACAAGAGCCACTCCCAGAATAATCCAACCCCAGCCGTAGTATACTCCACCTCACAAGTACACAGCTCATTTGTTGTGACATGGTCTCATAGTCCTTGTTATTGTCCCTGCACTGGCCTTAATCGAGCAGAGCTGGTGTCTGGGCAGTGTGCTGGCTGACTTGGCTTTCAATGCCTGCGTATCCAGGGAGCTCAGAACACAAGAGTCAAAGTCTTCAGGAAAGAATAGGTTAAACACCAGCAGTAAAGCTCCTGTGTTTTTGGTTTACTGGAACGATTGTTTGGTGATATAGTAACCTGTGAAACAGGAAGATCTGGTTTCTGTATTTGCAGACATTCAGGCGTTGAGTTCTGCACACAGCCCACCTCCAGCCGCAGGTTCCGGCAGACTCTGATGTTTTCTTACATTAAAGGTGCTGCTTCAGTTCTGGAAGTTGCTGGCACTTAGGCCCAAATTGAGCATGGTTTGTGTTTCTCCACCTTTTTCCACATTCGCTGTTGTTTGGTGTGGAGACCACCAAGCAAAGGAATGTCTGTTAAATGCCCCACTCGCCACAAGTATCGCAGGAGGCTGTTTGATGAAAGATTATGCCAGGAGACTAGCCACAAAACTGCCTTTATAAAACATTGCTTTGGCCACCATTGGAATCTTGTGTCCAGTTCTAAGAGTCATGCTTTAGGAAAGATGTGAAGGTTTTAGAAAGGGTTCAGAAGAGATTTACTGAAATGATTCAAGAGATGAGGACACAAGAGGCTGCAGATACTGGAATCTGAAGCAAAGACAATATGCTGGAGGAACTCAGCAGGTTGGGCAGCATGAAGAAACGTAGTTCTATAAATAGACGGGAATCTGGGGTTGTTCATGGAACAGAGGTCGAGAGGAGATCTGAAATGGGTAATTAAGTTCATGAAGGGTGTGGACTGAGTGGATAGAAACAGTTCCCGTTGATAGAGGGGTTACAGATTAGGGGACATAGGATAAGGTGAAGGTGACGTGAGTGGGTTGGGTTGGGAATGCACAGCGAGGGAGTACTGCAGGGCGACTGTTGTTGTCCCATTTGAAAGGGAGCTGGAAAAATCTGAAAGGAAAGGATTCACAAAGTTTGGGAGTCAACTCACTGGATTGCTTGGATTTGATGGGCTGAATGTCTCCCTCTCGCGCTCCCCCCCCCCTCACTCCCCTGCAAACTAAATGCTTGAAGCTTTAAGTTCCCCTGCTTTCAATGCTGCCATAGTTTCCCACAGGTGTGAAATCCTCAGCCAGTCCCTCCCCATTATAAGGGGGGGGAGTGGGGGAAGAAATCATAGAATGATAGAGAATGTACAACACAGGAGACCATTTGGCCCATTGTGACTGCTGGCTGAAGAAGAACTGTAGAGCCCATTTAACAGCCTTCAGTTACAAATACACACAGAATCATTGCCCAGTGCCGCCCGCTGTTCAGCCAGATTTGCATCAGTTTTCCCACTGTCCCTGACTCCCATGGGCTTTTCTGTTTCTTTGACCAGCGCTCTGTGTGGGACCTTGTTAAAACCCAGATGGATAACATCCGAAGCACTATTCTAACAACTCAACCTTGTTATTTCCTTTTTAAAAAAAGCTCAAGTTATTTAAACATGGCGTTTGCTTCACAAATCCCTGAGTAATCTGTGCTTTTCTAACTAAGAGTTTCTACTGTCCCTTGGAATTGATTCCAATAATTTACCTGTTACCAAGGCTACGTTAACTGTAATTACTAAGTTCATCCCTTCCTCCCTTTTTAAACTAATCCAGTATGGATTCTGGCCCTTGGCCCAAACGTCCGAAACACGTTGTGTTCCACCTCCCTTCGGCATTCTGAAACACGGACATAGTTTCTGCTTCAAACACCAATTCTGGGAGGGAACCTCACAGCCCAGAACTGATTCCTGGCGTGAATCTCTTGAATCAATAACCGTCATTCTGCACGTCTGTGCCCTGCAGACACTTTGCTTCCATGTCACTAACCTCCTACCTCACTCCCCAGCCCCATCTGTAACGTCAGAAGCTCCCAATTTTAAAGCCTTTCTTTACATTTGTATTTCCTCATCCCTGGTGAACCGACACTGACTGCCACCTGATGCCTTAATCTCCTCCTGCTTGGAGCCTAGTAATGCATCGACTTTGGTTCAGGACAAATTGTCACTGTCCTTTTGGCCTTTACATTCTACACCTACAATCCATTGGTTCGTTCTCCTTAACCCCTGTGATTTCCCTACCTCCCCCACCTCACTGCTCTTTCTGTGCTTCATCACCTCACACGGGCACTGCACGTCGCTGTGAGCCCTTTCTTAGTTATTAATAGCGCTAGAGTTTCCTTTGGTCTTGTAAAGAATTAACTGCAGCATCTGTTTCAGTATTATCTGCACCATTAACACCTCTCCCCTAGCCTTTCATCCAAAACACCGACGGGGGGTGGGGGGATGGTGGTCCCGGCGGTGGGTGGGTGGGTGGGGAGGAGGGTGGTCCCAGCAGTGGGTTCGGGGAGGGGGGGGTGAGGGCAGCCCCGGCAGTGGGGTGGGGGGGGGTGAGGGCGCCCCCAGTGGCGGTTGGTGGGGGGGGTGAGGGTGACCCCGGTGGTGGGGTGGGGGGGGTGGGTGGAGTTACTGTGGTCCCGGCACAGAGCCTTGCAAGACACCTAGCTGCTCCCAACCATGCCCAGTGGTAGCCCCCGGTCCGGCTCCTTCAGGGACTCCAGCAGTAGGGAAGGGGGACAGGAAGGTGCCTCCCACGGTCCGAGTGCTCGTGCTGTCTGCTGGCCTCACTCTGTACAACTGCTGAGTGAGTCAAGATCCCGAGTTCAATACACCAAGGCGGCCCAGAGTGAAGGCTCTGGGAAAACCATAACAGCTTCTGCAAGTAGAAAATTGTAATAAACACAAATGGCCCCAGTACAGTGTTGCTGCCAATAATAAGGTTAATATTTGTACAATTCATAGATGGGTACGGTTCAGATGACCCATCTATGTTAGCACTGTTTGGTCCACTGCCCTCTCCCTGTGACCATGCAGTTCACACCATCCCCCCACCCAAGTATTTTGCTCAATTCTGCTGTGAAAGTTGTGGTTAAGGAAGCCTCCACTGTAAACGTGAAAAAGTGGGAATCAGTGACAACAGTGAACTGTCTGAACAGGGGAGGGTGTGGGTAGGCATTCCGGGTAGTTTGAGGCAGTTGGGGTATTTGTGGGGTTGGTGGTTTAGGAGGAGTGTTTACAGGGAGCACGGCTTTGGGAGATGTTATTGGGGAGGGGTAGGGCTGAGGGAGTTTCCTGTAGCGGTATCAATGCTCTCTGTGAGATCCCCACGGGGTCGGACTCTGTTGCCGTGGTCACCGGGCCCACGTTCAGTGGGGGTGGTGGCCAACAATAATTCACCTGTCTGAGAGCCAGTGTTTGAGGGCTGCCAGCCTGGTGGTGTGAGTGATCACCTCATCCAGCCGAACTTGGCACAGAACTTCCCTTCTCAGCACATTCCTGACATTCCCAACAAGCAGCAAGCGGAACCATGCTTGGCCTTAGCTGAATCTGTGGAGACACACTCGGAGAAAGGGATTGACCAAGAGCAGACAGCGCCTTCCTGCACTCCATTGCTTGCTGCTGGACCTCAGCTAACACTGGACAAATCTATCCGAGGCTCAGGCCTGGGTCTCCTGACACACAGATTCCTGGGATACTGTCTGCCTGGGATGTAGATTTGATCCACCCAGGCACAGGGCTGGACATGGATCCCTGGGGAATCTCCATCCAGCTGGGTACCAGATTCACTGGGATCCTCCCACCCAGTGATAGGTGTCCTCTTCCCCAGGATGGCTCTATCACCGGCTGGGTTAAAGTGTGTAACACTGGTTGGCACTGAGAGTCCTGCACGGACAGTGCTGCAGCATCTGCCTGCTCAGAGTGACGGTCACACATGAAGCCAGCTGCTCAGTCTGTTCCAGCTGTCAGTCGGCAGTGGGGGGGTGGGGTTACTTGCTGCAGCCATTGAGCTGGGATGTGGGTGAGCAGTGCTTCAGTGGGAGTTAGGAAACAGTGAAGGCTTCTGTAAAACTTCAGTGACGTTAAACTTGAGTGGCAGATGTTTCACGTGACAAGTCATAATTTTACTTTGATAGAATAAACAGTGGCTGTGCAGTAACACACTCTCCCTGCCTCTGAATAGTGACTCCTTGTAGTTACATACGGAGTAATCCTCATTCAGAGATTTATTCAGGGCGCAGTGTGCTAACAGAGTTAGATGAACAGGGAGCCACGAGGGCTGCAGTTGGGGTTAACTCTGAGGTTGTACTGTGGTTACTGTGTAATATAACCGTCCAGTTCCCTGGAAAGAGTTGTGGGGTGGGCACTCCCTGCCAGCAGAACGTTCACCAGAGTCTCAGTGTG
>JAUZTB010000071.1:1016442-1027230 GCA_034780895.1 Rhynchobatus australiae
GTGTATTTAAGGCAGAGATTGATAGGTTCTTGATTGGTAAGGGGGTTAAGGGTTACAGGGAGAAGGTGGGAGAATGGGGTTGAGAAAAATAAGTCACGATCGAATGGCGGAGCAGACTCGATGGGCTGAATGGCCTAATTCTGCTCCTATATCTTATGGTCTCATATAGTTAACAGAAGTTAGGTTATTAAATGTGTAGAAGACCTAACAGATTTCAAGTTATCTTATTCTTTGGCGTGCCTTACAAGTAATCTATGAGCAGATTGAATATGCCTCGGTAAAATGAGTTCTGGGTAGAGAATCAAAGATGTGAATGTTAACGTAGAGTTACCCTGAAGGGCACCAGCTCCCGTCCCATCTCAGTAAGTGGAACTGTAGATAATGAATCTGCGAATCTGTTGACTGGCACCGACCATGCAAGGCCCCCAGATTGTTGAGATTGTCCAGTAAATGAAGTCAAGCAGGGGTTATGGTTTTGATTTGGTGTTGGCAACATCAACAGAAGTTTTTATAGCAATCAGTAGATTTTATTCCGATGCCTCCTCACGCAGTCTAGCAGTTTTATAACTTTGGATCACATAAGGTGGTATTGGCAGGATTTGAAGCTCTAAATAGTCACCCTCTATTGTAACCCCATCCCTCCCAAATGGGCCACCATATACAGGAGACAAAGGGCCCCTTCAGAACAGAAGTTCTGCCCCTGCAATATCTACAGGTCTGCCACCTGTAAACTGTGCAATCCTAGACCCTCTCTACACAATGCCAAGTCAAAGCCTTGAAACAAATTACTGGATGCGATTGTGCTTTCTCACAAACACTGACCCTGTGCTTGTGCCTGATAGATCAGATTTACAGGGTACAGAGATTCCACACGTTCAACAGTCTTCAAATATTTGTTCAGTGGTTGACTGGCTCACTCTCTGTTTGTAGGGTGAAAAGGGTGAACAGGGTTCTCCAGGTGAAAAGGTAAGTTCAACTCAACTGAAAGTTCTTTTTAACCCTGTTTTCTCCCCATTGCAGCCTTCAGACCAGATGGGAAAGGGTCAGATCCAATTCTGCCAGAACTCTGCTAAGTGGGGTAGTGAAAACGTTGGCTTCATTTCTCCAGACAGCATGCTTGGGTTTCTTTTACTTCTTCTTAGGCAGTCCCTCAGGATCAAGGATGACTTGTTTCCACTCCAGTAGCTGACATGGCTAATGTAGGAATCACGGGCTCTGAGTAGCTGACATGGCTAATGTAGGAATCACGGGCTTTTCCACAGATGGGGAAGGAGGAGTCTGTCAGGGGAGGCAGATGGTTAGTTTGGGAGGGAGTGCATTTCTCCCACTAATTGCGTAGGGCTTTTCTGTGCTCCCAATGCACAAACTCAAGGTCCCTAATGCCATCCCAGACTCTCCTTTTCTTTGAGCGCTCCTGAGCCGGAGATTCCCAGGAGACAGTGGATGTTGCATTTCTTCAAGGAGACTCCAGAAGTCTCTCCCTGGGTTTGGAATTGGGTCTGGTGCTTTGATTGGTTAGTGATGGACTTCTCCAAAAACAATGATTTGCCAGCACAAGAGGTGTAGTGACCTTTTATTGACCTGTGTCTCATCACCCATCTGGAATGGCCAGAATAGCAAAGGACACTGAGAACACAAAAATTGGTAAATTTGTTTATTATTGTCACACATACGAAGGTACAGTGAAAAACTTGTCTTGCATACCATCCATGCAGGTCAATTCATTACAATAGTCCATTGAGGTAGTACAAGGGAAAATAATAACAGAATGCAGACCACAGAGAAAATGCAGTGCAGGTAGACAATAAGGTGCAAAGCCACAACGAGGTAGGTTGTGAGGTCAAAAGTCCATCTTATTGTACTAGAAGATCCTATAACAGTGGGATAGAAGCTGTCCTTGAGCCTGGTGGTACGTGTTTTCATGCATGATTCTTCTGCCCAATGGGAGAGGGGAGAAGAGAGAATGTCTGGGGTGACTGGGACAGGCTACTAAATGAATTAGATTGGTATTTATCAGGGAAGAAGATGCTGCTCAATTTCAGCAAAGGAAGGTGCAACTGAAATCCTGGTGATGATGAGGAAGTTTGAGAGTGGAGGCACCAGGTTCAGATCGTTGGCATTCCGGGTTGTTAAGAGAAGTGAGGATCAAAATTGCAGAAGTACTGGCCAGAATCTCCCGAGTACGTGTAGACATGGGACTAGTGCCTGAGCATTGTTTCTAATAAAAAAGATGTGCAGATAAACCCAGTACATATCGGTCAGTCAGTTACCTCAGGACAGATGACTCCTTGCCGTCCGGGTTACAAAAATTGGCTCTTTAACAGAATTCACAAATCACTATCCAACAATTTGCAATATGGGATAAAACTTTCTCTCACAGAATTAATGTGGAAAAAAAAGTAACTAAATAAATGCAGAGTTTTTTGTTTCAACTTATGTTTCTTTTACACATGCCCAGATGACATGGCTTCACGTTACGGAAAATCGTGACACTCTCCATATTTTAGGAACACAACCCTCGGTAATATGGCGACTGCCTACAGTGAAGAAAAGTTTAGGAATGATAACCAAGAGCAGAATTTTCAGTCATAGAACCATAGAGTGCGACAGCACAGAAACAGGCCCTTCAGCCCATCTAGTCCACGCCGGCCTGGTTTACTGCCTAGTCCCATCTACCTGCACCCGGACCATATCCCTCCATACCTCCCATCCATGGACCTATCCAAACTTGTCTTAAATGTTACATTTGAACCCGCACCCAACACTTCCTCTGGCAGCTTGTTCCACACTCACACCACCCTCTGACTGAAGTCGTTCCCCCTCAGATTCCCCTTGAATATTTCACCTTTCACCCTAAACCTATGACCTCTAGTTCTAGTCTCACCCAACCTGAGGGGAAAAAGCCTGTATGCATTCACCCTGTCTGTACCCCTCATCATTTCATATACCTCGATAAGATCTCCCCTCATTCCGCGTTCCACGGAACAAAGTCTGAACCTATTCAACCTTTCCCTGTAACTCAGGTCCTCAAGTCCCGGCAACATCCTTTTAAATTTTCTCTGCACTCCTTCAAGCTTATTGATATCTTTCCTGTTGGTAGGTGACTCTAAATTTGGCCTCACCAACACCTTGTACAACTCCAACATCCCAGATCCAATGCTGATTTATAAAGGCCAATGTGCCAAAAGCTCTCTTTACGACCCTATCTACCTGTGACGCCACTTTCAAAGAACTTTGGATCTGTATCCCCAGGTCCCTTTTGTTCTACCGCACACCTCAGAGCCCTACCATTCACTGTGTGAGTCTTACCCTGGTTTGTCCTCTCAAAGTGCATCACCTCACACTTGTCTGCATTCAATTCCATCTGCCATCTCTCAGCCCATTTTCCCAGCTGGTCCAGATCACACTACAAGCTTTGACAGCCTTCCTCACTGTCCACTAAACCCCAATCTTGGTGTCATCCACGAATTTGCTGATCCAGTTTACCACATTATCACCTAAATCATTAATATAGATGATAACAACAATGGACCCAGCACCGATCCCTGCAGCACACCACTAGTCACAGACCTACAGTCAGAGAGACAACCATCTACTACCACTCTCTGGCCTCTCCCCTTGGCTTTTTAGGAGTTGAGAAGAAATGTCTTCACCCAGAAGGTCATGCATTTTCTACTGGGCAATGTCAAAGCTTAGGCACTCAGTACATGCCAGATCAACTGGCATTAAGGGAATCAAGAAATGTGAAGTAAATGAGGAAGGTTGGGCAGAGGAAGATCAGCCTTGATTGAATGACAGAGCAGGCACGAGGCACTGAGTGTCCTGTTTCTGGTGTCCTTAAACTCCACAGTTGCCTTTGTGAGGTTTGAACTCAGGTTTCTGGACTCTTAGTCCAATCAGTATTACTCATCAGATAATGTAATTTTATGTCACTACCATGCCTGTGTCAGTCATGTGAGGTTAACATACTTGGCTAGCAGTTCATGGTGCATAGGCACTGGCATAGGTCTGTTCGGTCAAATGTCTTCTTTGGATGCTGTGAAAATCTATGTAAATTACTTTTAGTAGTTCATGCCTTCTTCCTTCACATAACTCCATCCACTGGTTTCTTATGGTCAAGAGCAGAGTATTGCGAGGGGTGGTACAGAAGACTGCAAGAGTGCATCGCACATTCCTGACTGAGAGGATGTATAGTTGCAAGAGCAAAACTGAGAAGAAATAGAGATAAAGACCTAGAAAATGAGAGGCATAGGTAGAGTAGACAGCCGATATCTTTTGCCCAGCGTTGAAATGTCGAATACTCGAGGACATGCATTTAAAGTGAGTGGGAGTAAGTTCAATGGAGATGTGCGAGGCAAGTTTTTTGCACAGTGTTGGGTGTCTGGAATGTGCTGCCAGGGGTGGTGGTGGAGGCAGATATGACAGAGGCGTTTAAAAGGCTCATAGATAAGCACATGAATGTGCAGAGAATGGAGGGATATTGTCATTGTGTAGGCAGAAGGGATTAGTTTGGTTAGGCGTTTAATTACTAGTTTAACTGGTTCGTCACAACATGGTGGGCCAAAGGGCCTGTTCCGGTGTTCTAAAATCAATTATGTAGCAGATGTTTTTATGTGCTGAGCAGGTCTTAATATTTGCAGCATAAGATCAATTATAAAATATGATTGGGACCTACAGTGGCCATAGTCCATTATGCAATTCTCAGTTGCCTGCTTCTACACGCATACTACATAAAGCACACGAGAGTGTGCAGGGGTGAAGTCCCTCACACAACGCTGAATTAACACCTCCTCTGAGAAATTGATTCATGTTGAAGCGATTATCACTCAGTGTGGGCCACGCACAGGAAAGCAGCGTGGAGATGCCCTGCACCCACACTGGTTAAAGAGTTAATCAAACACTTGCAACAATGTTGAAGAGTCACTTGGAGCTGAGCTGAGTGTCCCAGTTCATTCAGACTGCCAGGTCCTTCCTATTCCTTTGGCCCCCATTAACAACGTGTTAAGAATTGCAATATTTTAATTACACCCATAGGTGGTACAATAGCATTCTCAGCCTCAGAGACCTGGGTTCAATCCTGACCTCGGGTGCTGTCTGTGTGGAGTTGGCATGTACTCCCTGTGACAACATGCTTCTTCCAGTTGCTGCAGTTTCCTCCCACATCCTAAAGATGTTTGGGGATGGAAGGTTGATTGGCCACGCTTAACAACATCCTAAGGTGAAGGCTGGAAGCACTGGAGTGACTTAGGTGAAGGATGGCTTCTATAATTTGGAATGTGGCATTGGCCATATGGACCCCTGCATGACGAGGAGTAAGAACAAAGGGAGTGGGGCAGGCATACTTGGACTTCGCCAAATGAATGAGGACAAAAGAGACTGCAGATGCTGGAATCTGGAACAAAACACAGAATGCTGGAAGAGGGTCAAACTGTGGAGGTCAAAGGTGTGAGTCAACATTTCGGGTCGAAACTCTGCATTAAAGCCCGCTGAGATAGAATCATACAGCACAGAAACAGGCCCTTTGGCCTAACTGGTCCATGCCAGACAAGGTGCCCATCTAAGCTAGTCTTATTTGCCTGTGTTAGGCCCATATCCTTCTAAATCTTTCCTTTCCATATTCCTGTTCAAGTGTCTTTTAAATGTTGTTGATGTATCTGCCTCAACTATTTCCTCTGGGTGAAAAAGTTGCTCCTCAGGTTCCTATTGAATCTTTCTCCTCTCACCCTAAACCTATGCCTTTAGCTCTTGATTCCCCAACCCTGGGAAAAAGACGGTGTACATTCACTATCTATGCCCCTCATGATTTTATACACCTCTAAAATCTCACCCCTCATTCTCCTGCGCTTCAACTAATGAAGTCCCAGTCTGCACAACCTCTCTCCATAACTCAGTCACTCAAGTCCTGGCAACATCTTTGTAACTCTCCTCTGCACTCTTTCCAGCTTCATGACATCTTTCCTATAGCAATATGACAAAAACTGAACACTCTATTCCAAATGTGGCCTCACCAACATCTTGTACAACTGCAGCATAATGTCCCAACTTCTGTACTCAGTGCTCTGACTGAAGAAGGCCAGTGAACCAAAAACCTTCTTCACCACAAGTCTACCTGAGATGCCACTTTCAGGGGACCATGTACTTCTACTCCTCAGTCCCTCTTCCACCATTCTGTTTTTGACAAAAGAACCTGTCTCTCAGAGTGTTATGGGAGCTACACTCCTTCCTCCTGCAGTCCAAGGAAGAATGGAATTGGGTTTTCTGAATCTTTGTGCCTACGCATCTTTGCCTGTAAATGTGAAGCTGACTGTTACCCTGAGGTTTTTAGCCTGTGGATGATTTGGTTGGGGTATGCCATGAGGAACTTTGTGGAAGAACTCTAAGCAACAAGAGAAATGAGCTTCTCTCACCAACACAAGGTCGAGGGTCAGTGAATTTGCCCAAATGTTGGGTTTCCTGAAGTCTAGTGAATGATTTGTGTGTGGTTTGGAGATCTTCATGAACCACTATGGCGATCATTCCCTAATTTTCCGTATTATGTGTGACCGCTGGCAAAAAATCCAGCTGATCATGGCCGTGAAGCTTGATGCAATCATCCTGAGGCTGCCTGCTGTGCTCACCAAATTGGAGTCATCTGCCAGATGGCTGTATGGCTCTTGGGAGATGACCCAATCTATCTTTGGATCCTTACTCCAGGCCAGAGTCCTTGGTAATTATAACCACAGCCAAAGACCCACATAACATTCGTGGTGAATGCCATCAAGGTGCAATTCTGCAGCTTGGGAGTGACTTGCAGGACTGTTGAAGGGTAGATTTTAAACTTTGGACAGGTTTGTCATTCCAAAACAGAATGTGAAATACTGTATTCTGTTTTCTTTTTTAGTATTTTTATAATCACTATTCACCAGAGAATCCTTTGCCATGAGATGACTGGTTAGGCATACCTCATTACACCAAGCAAATGTAAAATTGCCTGTCCCTGTTTGGGTCCACAATGTATTGATCCATCAGTAAACTGCCTTGAATGCATTCCATGCACTTGGCTTCAAGATTATCTTTGTCAGTTTGATTTGTCTGGTCTAAGTGAAGGTTAAAGTTTAGACTATTTGGGTTTCCACCGATTCTCTTTTTGAAAACATTCCTTCTCATCTTCCCTATAGATTTATGCGGGTAATTTTAGATTCTAGTCTCTGTTTATGGACCCATGCCAGAGGAACCAGCCTTGAGATATATTCTGTCAAAACGTCTCAAATTCTAAAACCTCTTAAGTCTTTTTAATCTTCTTTGATCCAAGATAACAGACCTAAATTTTCCAACTCCTTGCCCTCATCCCCTGCTCTGTATTAATGAGACAAAGCAGGTTTCATGTCTTGCTGTCTCTGTTGCTGACAACTTCTCAGTTTAGCAATTTATAGCCGTGCTGCTATTGATTCATCACCTCAACTGCACATTGGAAAGTTTCACATTGTCACCTACATTATACAAGCACATACTGTAAAGTGTGGGAGATTCACAATATAACAGAAAGAAACAGAAAATCAAAAAGAAACCATACAGTTACCTCCTCCTACGCTATTTATGTAACAATATTTTCCTCCTTTTTGATCCCTACATACACACCAAGCTCCCCGACCTACCCTTCAACTGTGACCAGCTGACTAGAAAAAGTGTGTAAAGTTTGCTTCCTCTGGGAAAGGACATTTTCAATAAATGGGCTTGGGTCAGGAGTCAGTGATACACAGTATTATCGATTCTATTTATGGTTATAACTTTTAGAGTAGTTTATGTATTTCCAAAAAAACACATTAAAGAATACATTAAAGGTGCACAACACATAATTATTCACCCTTTCTCTCTGGGGCACATTTCTGTTCCAGATTTAATCAAATTCGGAAAGACCGGCTGGTGCCCTGCCCTGCTCTACCCTTCCTTTCTCCTTACCATTTCCAATTGAGTTGCACTGACTGCCGCAAATGTGGTGAGATATAGCAGTTGCAACAGACTGTTGTTTAATCTGCAGGTGGCCTTTGATGTTCAGCCATCAGTTGTCTCACCATTCCACATTGAAAATGATATTTGAATGAAGCAGTAAGAGTTCCTCTTTTGACAGTTTTATTTGTAAAGTGTTTGAAGGAAGCCTGGGGACAATGTTTTGAAGAGCATTGCTGAATTATTGCACTGGTGTATGGAAAGGAGTCTCTAGTTAGTTGGGTTTTGCTGGTGCAGTTATTTCCATATCAAATATGGGAGCTCTGCAGAAATCGAAGCCACGTGTGTCGGTAGTTAGCGTTAATGCAGGACCTTTGCCACCCTTGCACTGACTGCTAGCTTTTTGCTGTCATTAAGTACATTACATCTGTTGTGTGTAGGCATGCACAGTCATATCTGCATTAGGACAGTGCATCATCTATATTCAGGATTTCAGTTGGAGTTGCTGAGATAAACAGTTTGAAATTAAGGAGGTTCTAACAACCACTTTTTCAGCACAGGTCAATAATCCTCTTGGTTCAACCACAACCACATCCCCAAACTAACCATTCCTCACTTCATCTCCTAAACCCTACCGCACCCCAACTGCACCCTTACACAACCATATCAAACCACAAACCCACCTCGAACCTCACCCACCACAATCCCACCCTGTCTAACCCTGACTGCAACACACCCCACCCTACTTCATCCCCATCTCACCCACCCCACCCACAACCCCACCCCACTGATCCATTACTGCCTTCACCCCATCCTCCAGATACATCACAAAACCACCTCCATTTCCTTTTGCTGTGTACAGAGACATGTTATTATAGGAGTTAAGGGAGCCACGTTTGGCAGTGGACATCCTGCCTGAATTTGCACCCAAAATACTTGGTGAAGATGAGGGCTTCAGAAAATAAGCAAGAAGGATGTCAGAAGCAGTGATGTTACAGAGCCAGGAGATCCCGAGAGGGAAGTTAGAAGCTTTAGCATGTGTAGGTGAGAATGGGGAGGACCCAGAGAAGGGTCCCCCATTTTTCTCAAGAGTTGACAGTCTTGGCAGAAGAAGGCAGGGAGTTGGAGATGTTGGGGACAGGGAGGGAAGTGAGGGCTGTGGGTGTTGGAGCCAAGGTGGGAGATAATGGTGCTGGAAGCAAGATGAGAGGTGAGTGTGTTGGAGGTAGGGAGGGTGAACATATTTGAGGCAGAGAAGAGAACCATGGAGGGAGGTGAAGGTGTTGGAGTCGTGCAGAGAGTTGCGATATTGGAAGCAGGGAGGATGCTGGAAACAGATGGAAGGTGTTGGTAGAGCTTGAAGAGATCGTGTTGGATGGAGGGAGGAAGGTAAGGGTGCTGGAGGCATGGAGAAAGGTTGGAGTTGTAGAAGGCAAAGGAGGTGAAGGTATTGTAGGAAAGTGAGGTGTTGTCAAGGTAGGGAAGAAGGTGAGAGTGTGGAGGAAAGATGAAGATGTTGGAGGCAGGGAGAGAAGTGATGCTGTTGGAATCAGGGAGGATGTTGATGGAGGAAGGGAGGAGAGGGATGGAGTGAAGTCAGGATGTTCATGAAGGGAATTGGAGGCATAGAGGGGACTGAGAATTTTGGAAACCAGAAAGGTCAGGGTTTTGGAGGCAGAAAGGTAGGTGTGAGAGTATTGAAAACAGACTAGGTCAAGCTGTTGAGGGTGGGAGCTGGAGTTTTTTGAGGTATGGAGGGTGTTGATGGAGGTAAGTGATGTAGATCTTGACATCATGTTCCTAGAGATGATAGAAAGGCTTTAGAGTCAGAAGGTGAGGTGCTCAACACGGAATTCCCAGCTTCTAGTAGTCACAGTATTTATGTGGTTAGTCCAGATAGATTTCTGGTCTTTGGAGACCTCCTCCTGAGATGTTGATAGTGAGTAATTCAGCATTGGTAACTGCCATTGAATGTCAGGACTAAGTGGTTTTGCCCCCCAGATCTTTCTACATGCAGACACGGATTACTTCATTATCTGAGGAGTTGCAAATGGAAGTGAATATTGTGCAATCATCAGTGAACATCTTCACTTGACAACGTTGCACACTGTCTGCAAATCTCACGTACAAGGAAAGACAAGATTAAAAAGCTGGTGAATAACTTGCCAAATTGTCAGCCAAGAGTGTGAGACCTCATGGGTTAGGTTGTAGAATGTGCAAGTATCTGGAGGGAGTGATGGGGTCCCAGTTGAATGTGGAGAGGGGTGGGTGTTGAAGTTGAGGTGTGATGATTCAGGTCACTCCCTGGAGTGCAGCTGATCACATGGTGTAAGGCAGCACTCTCACTAACCACAAAATGTTTAAGATTATTATAAAAGCCAGTGCTTCTCTTCATCATCCTTGGAAAAAGCCAATCCAGCTGGTGTTGATGGAGGTGTCTTTGTCCTCATTATCCTTTCCTGACAATGCGACTGCAGGCAATCTGGTAAAGTTCCTGCCCCTGAAGGCAGACAAGCTGCAAGCAGTCCACACCAGGTTTTCATTTTTAAAACTGCCTTGAATTAGACACTGCTATTTCAGCACTTCCTATCATTTTGGTTTTTTTTGTAATCTTGCAGCCAAGTGGGACTGCAACCATTTGCGTAAAGCTGTGTAATTGGCCAGCTTTGCATCTCCCAGGGGCCGGTATGTTGGGGTGGAGGTGGGGGGCTGTCCAGCAGGAGCGGGCTCACCCAGCAATAATCATTAAACATGTTCAGGATGCACGTGTATTTGTATGTATGTGTTCAATAAGCTCTCCAAAAGCAGCCACGTTTAAATTTCTCTTCAGAGCCCTGGCATGTCCCGTGTTTATTTTGAAGT
>JAUZTB010000071.1:1244191-1256893 GCA_034780895.1 Rhynchobatus australiae
TCTGGAATAATTGCCAACATTCAGATTTTTACAGAGGAACACGGGTAAAAGCAAAGTCTCCTAACAATCTACGTAGATGAAAACTTCTGAGGTTATATGAAAATATTTTCATTGTTTCAGATCAGATATTTTGGACATAATGTTTAACACATGTACTGGTATCTCTGACACAGGTGAGGTACGAGGCGCTTGAAGGGGCGGAAGGAGGTAGTTAAAGAGGACGTGCACTGCTTCTGCTGCTTAGGTTGGGCTTCTATGTGCTCCTGATGAAGGGTCTTGAGTTCCCAGTCACATCCCATATGCTTGTTCTCCATTTTGAGTGGTCTTGGGCCAGGGATTCCAATAAACTGATGAGGATGTTGTACTTTGATTAGCTGATAATCTTTTGCTGTGATGGAGTTCGGAGTATTTTGTTTTCCTGAAATTTTCAGTCAAGCATTCACATGGCCTGCTGATCCAAGTCAGCTGACTCTAATGAAAGGTTCAGTGCTGGGGTCATTTGTCTGGGAGAGGATGTTGGTTTGCTTAGCTTAACCTGCCAGTGGGTCTGGAGGACTTTTTTTTCCCCAGGTGGTAGCAAAGATTATCAATGTGGCCAGTAGGGTAAATGTAGTCTACATCGACTTCAGTAAGGCTATTTACAAGGTCCTTTATGGGAGACTGGTCCAAAAATTAGAACATTTCATCTAGGGTAAGTTGGCAAATCGGCTCCAAAATTGGCTTGGTGATATGAGGGTGATGGTGGCAGTTGTTTTCTGAAGCAAATGACCAATGATGTGTCCCAAGTACCAATGCTGGGACCTTTACTGTTTGTTGTATATATTAATGATATGAATGTAGGAGGTATGATTAATAAGTTTGCAATTGACATGAAAATCAATACTGTTGTTGATAGGAGGATGGTCATGGGCTACAAGATAACAGTTAGTTGCTAATATAGGCAGAGCAATGGAGATGAGATGGAGCATGATCCTGAAAGTGCAAGGTAATGCACTTTGGTAGGACATACACAATAAATGATAAGAGCCTAGGGAGTGTTCAGGAACAGAGAGACCTCAGTGTACAAATCCAAGGATCCCTGAAAGTAGACAGCACAGGTATATAAGGTGGTGAAGAAGGCATGTGAGATACTTGCTTTCATTAGCCAGGGCATAGAATATAACAGCAACGTGGTTATGGTACAACTTTATATATATTTTAATTAGGCTAAAGCTGGAGTACTCTGTCTAGTTTTGGTCACCACACTATGGGAGGGGCGTGATTGCACTGGAGAGGGTGCAGTGGTGACTCACTGGGATGTTGAGTGAGATGGACCATTTCAATTATGAGGAGAGACTGGATAGGTTGGGTTTGTTTTACTTGAAATGAAGGAGGCTGAAGGGGGACCTGATAGAGGTATATATACGTAGATAAGGGTAGATAGTAGGAAAGTTTTCCACATTGCAAAAATGTCTCAAACTAGTGGACATATGTTTAAGGTAAGAGGTTTAGAGGGGAGCTGAGAAGGAATTTTTTCACCCAGAGGGTGGTTGGCATCTGGAATGTAGAGCCCAAGTGGGTGATGGATCCAGATACTCTAATAACATTTAAGTATCTAAATGAGCACTTGAATCACTAATGCATAGAACCTATGGACCAAATGCTGGTAAATGGGTTTGGTGTGGTTAAATACTTGATGGCAACATGGACATGATGCCTGTTTCTGTGCCCTTTTCAAAGATGGCATTAACAGTACTTCTCCAATGATTTGAGCTGCTGTGGGTAGCATGTCTCAGAAGCACACAGGAGGGCAGGGATCACTGTTGCCTGGTAGACCATAAGCTTCGTGCCAGGTTTGATGGATGCCTTGGCCTCCAAACACCCTTTTCCTCATTCAGCCAGAGATACTGCAGGTACATAAAAGATGATGGTGAATTTCATCATCATTGTCTGACGTTGTTGAGAAGTGGCCCCCAGGATGTGATCTGCATTTTCCAAGGTCTCAATGTAGACCTTTCTTGTTGAGGAGTGGTGTTGTGCTGCAGGGGGAAGTTGGTAGAGTTCCTTTGTTTTGTGGAAGTTTTATGTCGGCCCCATATTTCATGAACAAGTCGACATTGACTTCACATTCAGCCTCCAAGCGCTTGCATACTGATGTTGCAAATGGCATAAAGATGGTGGCCAAGTTAATCACAGATTGGAATGCGCTCCCTTTTAATGGAGTCCCACATTTACTGGTCCACTGTTACAGACATTGATATTATTTCACCATCATTTTACATTATCTATTCATATCACTCTTGTCCTCTAGTTGATTTGCTGTTAGCTCTTTAACAATTTTGGTAACGTTCTTTGGAATTCTTTTTTGTACCCTTTATTGGGAATTCTTTTGTGTTATTTTTGCCCACCAGAAAAAACCTTCGGAAATGTCCTTTTTTTATATATAACTTCTTACTTCAAATGTAAATATTATTCCTTATTATGCAAACTGTATTCTCCACCTCTCACCCTGGCCCAATCTTGAACCTATAAATTGGTAAATTGGTTTATTATTGTCACATGTACTGAGGTGCAGTGAAAAACTTTGTTTTGCATGATTTCATTGTAACAGGGCATTGAGATAGTACAAGGGAAAACAATAACAGAATGCAGAATAAAGTGTTGCAGTTACAGAAAAGTGCAGTGCAGACAGAAAATAAGGTGCAAGACCATAATGAGGTAGATTGTGAGTCCATCTTATCATGCTAGGAGACTGTTCAATAGCCTTCTAACAGCTGGATAGAAGCTGTCCTTGAGCCTGGTGGTACGTACTTTCATGCTTTTATTATCTTCTACCCAATGGGAGTGGGGAGAAGGGAGAATGTCTGGGGTTGCTGGAGTCTTTGATTATGTTGGTTGCTTTACCAAGGCAGCGAGAAGTGCAGACAGAGTCCATGGAGAGGAGGCTGGTTTCTGTGATGTGCTGAGCTGTGTCCACAACTCTGCAGTTTCTTGTGGTCTCGGGCAGAGCAGTTGCCATACCAAGCCATGATGCATCCGAAAAGGATACTTTCTATGGTGCATTGATAAAAGTTGATGAGTCAAAGGGAACATGCCAAATTTCTTTAGACTCCTGAGGAAGTAGGGTAAAATGAAATGCATTAATAATTTTCTTTTTTTTAGGAGGAGGCCTGGCTGTTGGAACTCTTATTCTTGTTGGTAAGAGAAATATTATATATTTTTAGGCATTTCATCATCATTGTATTTTTTTAACGTATTGGATCACATAGAATTGAATGGAATTCATTCCATTCCTTCCTTCCATTTTTGAGGACAGTTAAGAGTCAACTACTAAGGGGTCTCAAGTCAGATATAATCCAAATGAAATGTGATTTTCTTCCTTCAGAATTCCTCAGCTACTGTGCTGGGATTGTAACTTTCATCCCCAGATCAATGATCAAAGTCTCTGTGCACTTGTCCATCAGCAACTACAACCTTGCAGCTGTGTCCCCATGTTAAGGTTTGTAACAAGCAACAATTTACACTTCTAAAATGTTTAAGTCATGAAGTATGAACAAACAAAATTTGATGCATGGCCATGTATCAGCCAGATATTAGGTGGCCAAAATGTTATCAAAGACTGCTTCTTTAAGAATGAGAGGCTTATGGAGAGAGTTCCAGAACATGAGACACAAGCAGGTGCAGACTTGGCTACCAATAGTGGAGTGATTGCAACCATTGTTATTGCATTAAGGTGAAGTTGACCTTTGGAAGGCGGCAGCCCTGAGTAAACTGCCATATTTCTTTTTCTCAAATCTGTTTTGTTTTTTTAATGCATTTGCTAGTATTTGGTGTACATCTTTTGGGGCAGGCACGGTAGTGTAGCAGTTAGCATAACGCTTTACAGCGCCAGCAACCTGGGTTCAAATCCTGCCACTGTCTGTAAGGAGTTTGTACGTTCTCCCCATGGCTGCGTGGATTTCCCCCGGGTGCTCCAGTTTCCTCCCACATTCCAAAGATGTACAGGTTAGGAAGTTGTGGGCATGCTATGTTGGCGCCGGAAGCGTGGTGACACTTGTGGCTGCCCCCAGCACACTCTACACAAAAGATGCATTTCACTATGCGTTTCGATGTACATGTGACTAATAAAGATATCTCATTACAACGAGGAGATTGGAAAAAGTGACAGTCGGTATTTTGAGCTGTTACTAAAATAAGTTTGTGTGTAGTTTGAGGAGCACAGAGGTTGTGTGGAATTTGGTACAAGTTACAACATAGCAGCAGAACATTGTGTAGATTTGAAGCCTAACCAGGAGTGTTTTGAAGTAGAGCTTACAAAAACATGGATGAAAATTTCAGCAGTACATAAAGCAGAAGAGGGAAAGTCCCCAATCACGTTGAAAAGGTAGACATAAATAATGGCGCAGGACACGGCATAACCTCAGAAACCCAAAATCAGAACGATTGTCAGTTATAACAGTCTGCTTCAGCCTGAAGTTATACCAGTGAGATGGATGGAGTGTCTGTTGTGGACTGAAGATAATGGCTTTTGTCTTTTCAAAATGTAATTGGAAAAAACGGGCACTTATATAATATCGTCTGTTAAATAAGTGGAGAGATAATTACAGGTGAGTATTACAGGGCGGGCATCATCCATGCGCACAGTTACATTCCGATTATCTCGTGCTAGGCTGGCAGAGTTTTCACACCATTGCTTCAATTTCAATTCACTTTTTCAGATGTTGCTCAGTATAATAAATACTCCAGTGACCAGGTAGGTTTAGAGGGAGTGGAGGATCGGGTGCTGGTGAGTTGAAAAGGGAGCACAGCAAACAACACCTGATGAATGTGATGCTGTGGCTTTGGATGAGGTTGCCAAGAGGCAGCAGGAAAAGGTCCTTGGTATTTCCAGTGTTAGGATTTGAGAGGCAACAGCTCAGAATGCTGGAGAGGACACCACTATGCTCTCTATCTCCTTCCTGTATTCTGTCTTGTTGTTGTCTGACATCTGGCCACTACAGTGGTGGTATCTGCACACTTGTAAGTAGAGTTAGAGCAGAAATTGGCCACACAGTGGTGAGTGCACAGGGAGTATAGTGAGGGGCTGAGGACGCAGCCTTGTAGAGCACCAGTGTTGAGGGTAATCGTAGCAGAGGCATTGCTGCCTATCCTCACTGATTGCGGTCTGTTGGTCAGGAAGTCAAGGGTCCTGTTGCAGAGGGAGGCTGCTGAATCCCAGGTCCAGGAGTCTGGAGATGAGTTTATTTGGAATTATGGTATTGAAGGTGGAGCTGTATTTGATAAATAAGTCTATCTGACATAGGGTTCTTTGTTATCCAGATGTTCCAGAGATCAGAGTAAGGCCAAGGAGATGGTGCCCACCATGGACCTGTTTTGGTGGAAGGCGAATCGCAGTGGGATGAGGTTGTCTGGGAGGCTGGAGCTGATGTGTGCCATGACCAGCCTCTCAAAGCACTTCGTGATGATGGACACTGGGTGGTAGTTGTTAGTGCATGTTGCCTTATTCTTCTTTGGCACTGGGATGATAGTGGTCTTAAAGCAGGTGGGAACCTCCAATTGGAGTAGGGAGAGTTAAAATTGTCTGCAAGTACTCCTGGCAGCTGATCCACACAGGATCTGAGGACCCGGCCAGGGACACCATCCAGGCCAGGCACTTTCCACGGGTTCCCTCTCAGAAAGGCTGTTCTGACATCTGTGTCAGTGACTGTGGGTACAGGTGCACTGGAGGCTGTCGGAGCAGGTGGTGTCACTTCACTGACCACTGAAACGCGAATAGAATGCCTTGTGCTCATCAGGGCAGGACGTGTTGTTGCCAGTGATACTGCCTGACTGTTTTGTAGCCTGTTATAGCAGCTGGTCCAGGACTCCTGTTTGATCTGGTACTGTCTCTTGGCATTCCTGATGGCTTTACAATGGTCATACCTCGATTTCCTGACTAGGTCAGGGTCACCTGATTTGAATGCCGCAGTCTTGGACTTCAGTAGGGGATGGATCTCTTGGTTCATCCATGGCTTACGGGTGGGGAATACCCGGATTGACTTCCTGATACACAGTCCTCTACACTGTCTGTGACAGTGCTGACATACTTATTTAGATTGGCTGCTGAGTCTTTGAACATGGACCAGTGCACTGACTGGAAGCAGTCGCGTAGAAGTTCATCTATTTCCTCAGACCAGCACTGCATGACTCTCTGTACCAGATCCTCATGTTTCAGCTTCTGTTCATAAGCAGGGAGAAGGAGCACAGCCTGATAGTCTGATTTTCCAGATTTTGGGGGGCATCTTTGATGGCTTTGATGGAGCAGTAGTTTTCAGGGAACTCTGCATATACAGTGATCAGTCACTTTGTAAACGGTAACCAAGCATCCTGTGTGCAAATTAACCAGTCACTATGTACACAGTCACCCTGCATACACATTAACCTGTCATTCTGCTTGGACAATAACCAGGACATTACAAACGTCCTCTGTTCTATTGACATTATAACCAGCTCCCATTAAACTCCCTGATATTATATTTGTTAAAGTCTGCACATATGTGACTGAAGTTCATCATTTTCGAAAATCACAGCCAGCTCTACCTTAAACCAGTGGATTTTGTGTAACTGCAGAGTATTATAACTTGCGAATTACGGTAGTGGCAGCCTCCTCCCACACCCACGTGTGCATTATCTAATTGTACCAAGAATCGGCAGCGCTTTCTAGGAATTGACAGAGCGTCTGTTATTCAATTATCCCCGACCAGCAGTTTTATTGAAAACTACTGTGGGGTCAAAACCACGACGGAAAAATAAAATTCCCTTGACCATAAAACGAAGCTGATTTAATCCTTGTCTCTCACTCTGTGTGCTGGAAGGACTGAACTACAAAGAAAGTTACAGAGTGCTTGAAAGCCGCACAGCAAAACAAGAGAGCACATGCCTTCAGTATTTGATATTCTTCCATAATATTCCACACCTACGATAGTCTGCTACCTTTGCCTAACTTTGGGCACAACCATATGTGATTTGCTACTTTAACTCTTTAATTACTGACAATATAATCTCTGTTGATCTGTGGATGAAATACTGCAGGGAGGGATGAGGTGAATTTTTCTGAAACCATTAACAGAACAAGATGCAGTAAGGGGGAAGCCAACAGGTGAAACACAGAGAGTGAGTGACCATCCATTGGGTGAAGGGTAGTGGTACATGGCAATAGTTACAGACAGTGGATGGAGCGCATGGTGATAGTGCAGGTCAGTGAAAAGTGGGGCAGTAATCCGAGGCAGCAGTGTTGGGCACTTACAAGCCAATATTCACTCTTGAGCCAAACAGCATCACATTTGCAATAGAATTCAACATAATCCAAATTAAATGCTGTAACTTTTCTACTTCCAAGATACCCACAGTATTAATGTAACCAAAAAACTCCTTGGTGCTCTGAAGCAACAAGGTGCATTTCATTAAATTCCACAGTTGGTTGCCTTGAAAATCACCACAACAGTGGTGCACTTAGTAGAAATGACATCTCTCAGCACCAGAGATCCCAGTTCAATCCTGACCTCAGGTGCTGTCTGTGTGGAGTTTGCACGTTCTCCCAGTGACCACGTGGGTTTCCTCCAGGTGCTCCAGTTTCCTCCCACATCCCAAGGAAGTGTGGGCTGGAAGGTTAATTGACCGCTGGAAGTTGCCCCTGTAGGTGAGGGGTAGAATCTGGGGGAGTTGATGAGGATGTGGGAACAATAAAAATGTGATTAATGTAAATTACTGTAGGATTGGTGTAAATGGGTGGGTGATGGTCAGTGTGGACTCGATGGGCTAAAGGGCCTGTTTCCGTGCTGTATCTCTCTATCACTCTATAACATCTTTTAAACAAAAGATGTAGGAGTTGTTGAAATGTCTTCACAGAGTCGGTACAGTTAGTGCAGGGCTGGCAGCAATGCAGTGGGAGAATTTACACATCCCGCTGCCAGTGTAAGAATCACACTTTCCACCGTGGCATTGTTCTGAGTTTATAAGATGCCTACTTGGTGGGCATACAGCAGATTCATTTTCAGATCATAATACTACCCAGCAGGTGAACTATTTCACTCAAACATTGTTTCTGTTATTATAAGGTTGTGTACAACTGTAACCAAGGCAGGGCCTGTCATTGTGACAGGCATGGTGAGTGTACAAAACTCTGCTCACTTACATTAAACTCATCATGCAGGAAATCAATACCAAATCAAATACATCTCTGCAGCCAACATGCTCACAAGTAGGGCTGGCATTGCTGTGTAGGATGTAGCTGATATCTTCTCACACCGCTGCGTTGCGTCCCTCACTGCCTCACACCGCTGTGTTGTGTCCCTCAGTTCCAGCCTCTGCCACACAGCCCTGTGTTGGATGGTGACGTTCACATCTTTGCCACTTGGAGCAGAGACATCTCATGGGCCAGAAGCAGTGAATGTTACTACAAAGGGTGGTGAAGTCTGGAATTTGATCTCCCAAACTCCTGCAGATGTTGGGGATCGATTGACATTTCCAAGGTTGAGATTGAGAGTTTTATTGTCAAAGGGACAGGCGGATAAGCCAGAAGGATTTACAGCCCAGACACGAAGGCTAATGGAATGTCAGTAAAAATCAAATTAACTGCAGGTGCTGGTTGTGGAATATTCACTCACTGACCAGATCACCTGGTTTACAGTTTATCCCCACCAGCCCGACTTTACCCCATCTGAGGCACCCACTCCCAACCTCGCTGCAGCTCAACGAGCTTCTTGTGTCTCCTTCCCCGTTCTGATGAAGGGTCTTCGATCTGAAACGTTGACTGTTCCTCTTCCACCGATGAAGCCTGACCTGCTGAGTGTGTCCAGAATCTTCTGTTAATAGAACGTAGGTGCTTGTTTCAAGGAGATGGTGACAGTGTCTCAGTTTTGCAGAGCTCTGGTTAGACCCCGTTTGGAAAGTTCTGGGCACCACCCTTCAGTAGGCATGGTTTTATTTATTTATGGGAAATGGCTACAGTAAAGCTGCTCACCATACTAGCTGTTTAAAAACGTGTTATTCATTAATTATCTGTATATCCTCAGCTGTCAGGGCTGGATTGAAGCTCTTGTGTCCAGATCATTACTCGAGCAAGTTGACCAGTGCCTCACGCTTCCAACAACAGCAGGCACAGTTGCATTACACTGAACCTCAAAGGTTAAGGCATTGACATTACCACCTGCCTCTCTATTGGGATTAGTTTATAATTGTCACATGTACCATGATACAGTGGAAAGCTTTTGTTTTGCATGCCATCCGATTAGATAATTTCATGCATAATTACCTCGAGGCAGTAAAAAGAATGCAGAATATAGTCACAGGAAGTGCAGTGCAGGTAGACAAATAACGGGCGAGGTAGATTGGCAGATCAAGAGTTAATCTTTCAGCATATGAGAGGTCCGTTCAAGAGTGATAGTCGCTGCTCTCTGAGGAAGGTTAGGTTCTGGAAGGTATTACAGTGCATGGGGTAACAGGGAACACTTTTAAGGATAGGATTAAGACTGTCATGATGGTTTGCTTCATTAAACAGGCATTCTGCATCTTATAAATAAAGAATGACTCCTCACAGACTGTGGCTGGTGCCTCTATCAGGAACTAGAACTGAGGCTGTTAAAAAACACTGTGAATTCTCTGTTGCCCAGCCTGTGAAGCAGCATCTGAAAGATGGATTTGTCATGTGAAACTTTGCTGCTGGGAAGCCAGTGAATTTGACACAGGGGGCTGGAAAGGCTGTGTGTGCAGGCATTCCTGGTATCTCCAGAACAGGATCCTTGATGCTAAACTTTTGCCCTGACAGAGACTAGAAGCAAGTAGCTGTGTCGAAGCAGCACCAGAGATACCTCAGCAACACACAGTTAATACTCAGAAGATCACACTTCCAGTCTGAGTTAATAGGCAGGTCGTTAATAAATATATAAACAATACTGAGAAAGAATAAACAATGAGATCAGACCTTGAGAACCATGGAACTTTCATAATGATCACTGGCCATTTTCCATCTTTCTATTAACTGTTCTTACTAATGCACTGATTCAGAATGAGATATTTTCTGTTCTATAACAACAACTTCACCTTCACTCCCAGTACAGATATAACGTAGTTTGGATTCAGAGCAAGGCTCCCCTGGACTGTTCCATCAAATACTACCTGAGCAGGTACAACATAGAGTCAGAGTCATACAGCATAGAAACAGGCCCTTTAGCCCAACTGGTTCCTGCTGACCAAGATGCCCAGCTAAGCTAGTCCTATTGGCCCTCTAACATGAGTTAGAGATGGAGTGAAACTCCAGCACCTTGAAGTTTAGCAAAGTACTTGACTCCCCCTCTTTCTCAACAGGGCCTCTCTGTGCAGGACCATCGACAAATCAGACTCATGTCTTTGTGCCAGTGCCTACCAGGCAGAAATTAAGATGATAGAACAATATATCTAATTGGCAGGAAGGAATATTTATTGTACAAATAGATTGGTCAATGCACACAGTGAAACATGAAAATTCATTTTGTAGGGGAAAATCATTTCACTCAGTTGAAACAAAAAAAGGAAATAAAGATTAATAGAAGAACTATAAAAATCTCAGTATAGTGTCCCATCAAGCACTCACAGGTTGGTACAGAATGGGTCAAATACAGAATAATCCTTCTTCTGTACTGTCCTATCAAACACTTAGGATAGGTACAGCTCAGATCAGATACAGAGTGAGGCTCCCTCTACATTGCCCTAACAAAACACTCCCAGATTAGTGAGAGCATGGACTAGGTATAAAAAACACTTTGTTAAAGTGTCCCATCAAACATTCCCAGGGCAGGAGCTGACCAGATCAGATACACAGTAAAACTCCCACTGTCAAGACTAGATTAATATCTGGAATTGATGGGCTGTGTTATGAGGGTAGGTGGGGCAGGCTGTGCTTGATCCACCTGGACCAAGACTGAGGTGCTTGGTTGAAATGTGTAAGATTCTGAGGGGTCTTGACGGGGTGAACATGGAGTGGGTGCTTCCTCTTGTGGGAGGATCTAGAATTAGGGGTCATAGTTTATTTTTAAAGGGTCACCCACAAGGGAGAGACACGGATATTTTCTCTCCCAGTTGGCTGTGAGTCTGTGGAACTCTCTTTCTCAAATTGGGGTAGAAGCAGAGTCTTTGAATATTTTTGAGGCAGATACTTGATCAGCGAGGCGGTGAAAGGTTACCCAGAGTGGACAGGAACGCAGAGTTGAAGTTACAATTAGATCAGCTATGAACTTATTGGATGGTGGAGCACCCTCGATGGACTGAGTGGCCTGCTCCTGTTTATACTTGTATGTCGAACATTCAGCATGAGTACCGTACAGTGTAGATATGCAGTAACTCTTGTTCTGGAAGAGAATCTGGTAATATCAATTCACACCTAAACTGGGCTGCACATCTTGTCCTCTGAGAAATGGTGCTAAGCGTTATGAAAATTCCCTTTGGAGTTTCCATGTTTTATGAACTATCCAACGTTGATAAAGTCCAAGTGAGTCTGCTTAAAATCTGAGATTGATGGAAATCTGTCACACGAAAATGTAAAGTCCCTGTACGCATTTTCTCCATCTACAAGCGGAATGTACGAGGGCTTGCCCTGCACTGTCTGCTCACTCACCATGACTAGCAGGCTCACATGGGCCCAGAGTTACACAGGCTGGGCTGGTTTCCATAGGAACTATTCTCATGAAAATATGCTTTGTCAGCAGATGTTTACATTTCCTTGAGATGTATGAACCCAGTGTGCCTAATCCTAGTAGTAAAACATAGAAAGTTAGCTTAGGGAATAGTTGGAAGTTCAAAATCATAAATCAGCAATGGTAACTGACTGCTATTGAAGTCCTGTGTATGGCCAGAAACACCTCCACTGGTATGTGACTTAATGAAAATCCCACATGTCCTCGGATTCAGTCTGGGTCTCCCCTGCTACTGTGTTTATGAACTTCCAGCAGCTGAGCGCATTACATGCCTCCAGCAGTTTTATTTAACTTCTGTAACCTTCTGAACTCAAATCATTCACCATTTAAACATCAGTCAAACAAGAGGATCTTTAATATTCTGTTGTGGTTGCTCAGAGTGACCATCATTAAGAAATTCTCAGTGATCCTGTAAAGCAGATTCTGAGCAGAGACCCTGAATCTCCACCACTGGAACCTCCTAAAGATCCTGAATCCCTACCATGAGATCCTCCAGGGGCCCTCAATCTCTATCCTCAGATTTTCCTGGATCCTCCTGGAGATCAAATTCCAATGCACAGGAATGTAAGAAGCTGAAGAGAGTGGACCTGTTGGTCGGTATCTTGGTTGTGCATGTCAGCGTACAGCAAATGCGAGAAGCAGGTGAGTTTCTGTGGGCAGCTGAATTTGAGCAGGGTCTTCCACAGTCCTTTGTGAGTGATGGAACCCCAGACTTTGTAGGGCAGCCATATTAAACAGCAGCTACTACAGGGCTTCATGGGTAACAAAGGCCTTAGAGAGATCGATAAGAGTCACAAATAATTCTTTTGCTCAAAACGTTCTTCTTCATTTGCTGAGCCACAAATATCATGTCAGTAGTTCCTCTTGCTGGTCTGAGTTGTGACCCTTTCTTCTGAAAGAGGCAACAATCTGTCCCATGGTATCTGGTCATGCAGTCTCACAGCAGTGCAGAGCACAGTCGCTCCCACATTCAGATCCAAAACCATGATTATTTCAGCGTTTCTCGCCTCCGCAG
>JAUZTB010000071.1:1729559-1739574 GCA_034780895.1 Rhynchobatus australiae
GGAAGGAGAATTGACCAGTCCAGCCATCTGTCAATGTCAGATTAATCCCACTGATGTGTGTCAGACGGTGGCGGATCTATTTCTACAAGCAGAGATTTTGCTGACCTGAGTATTGTGTGACCTTGGTGTGTCTCCCCAGACTGTCAGAGATAAGTCAGGGACCAGCTTGTGTTGTAGAGTCACTGTGCACAATACATTATTTTGAAAATGATGGAACTGTGAGGAGGCCAGATTAGAGTGCCGCTCTGTGGTAACCGCAGAAACAATAACAAGAGAGCCTTCCTGGTGAGTGTGAGTGAAGTATCAGCTGCAGTTGTGGCACCTCTTGCAGCCAAATAGTCATGCAGTAACTGACGAAGCATACAGACCTGGGCAAGGTGCTGTTGGGTTGGCTGAGTTGTGGACATGTAACCCATTAACGAGGAGGGGAGACAAGCAAAGAAGCAGTAGGAGATGGCCATACTCTCTGTCAAACCAGCTCTCCCATTCAGTATCAAGGCTGAGCTGATCAATGGCCTTTCGTTAGCCAGATCCTGCCCCTTCAATTCCTCCAGAGCCAAGAATTCATTTAAATTTATATACTTAATGAGCCCTCCCCCAATGCTCTTAGTGGGAGAGAATTACAAAGGGCCACGATCATCTGAGAGAAGAACTTCCTCCTCATCCCCATTTCAAATGGGCAACGGTTGGTAAGTGTCCTCCCCTTCTATACTCCCCCCTCAGGAAAAACATCCTGCTGCTGCCCTGTCAACGTCACATCTGATTCTCCTGAATTCCAGTGAGTATCGGTCCAGTCTGATCACCCCTTCACCCCAAGATTCAGCCTACTGAACCTTCCCTTAACAGCTGCCAAAGCAATTAGAATAATCGTTAACTAAAGAGACCAAAACTGTTGTCAGTACTCCAGGTGTGTTCTCACCAACAACCTATACATCTGTAACAGGACTTTCCCCACTTCTGTACTCCATCCCTTTCACAGATAAAGCCAATATTCCATCTGCCTTCTTAATTACTTTCTGTTGTTACTTGCTAACGTTCTGTCTTGTAAGTGGATCCCATATCTCTGAACACGAGTATTTATTAGTTTCATACTATTTAACTAATCTATTCTTCCTGCAGGCTGTGACAGGATATATTCTGCATTGATCAGTGCTGTCATCGGCTTATACCGATAGAGAAATATTGTTATTGATGTGTGCAGTCAAATCCAAGCTCAAATCCATTGCACCTTGGTAGTAAACAGTAGCTTTACAAACAGGAAGAAATGCTGAACATTTAGTGCGTGGGTTATTGATGTCCCAGCATTGAATTTCCCTATCATCAGGAAGAAATAAACATCGAACAGTATTAAGTAAATTATAGTTTCTCTGGTGGCTTTTACTGCATAAGGTGCATGGAGAACATCAAGGCAGCAGCAAAACATGATCAGCAATGTTCCAGACATGTTTGTTTCAGTCAGGGAAGACCTGAATACAGTTAGTGTTACCCCATCCAATGCAAAGCCTTTCATTTCTACATTGTAGTGTGTTGGTGGGTGGTCTGTGAGAGACTGTGGTATTGATAAATGCTGCGTTAGATCTTCCTCTTCTCAGGCAGCTCCCCTGGGATTGAGAACAACTTGCTTCCAATCAACTTTAGTGTACAGGAGCTTCAGAATGTGTCAACTCTTAATCAAGGACGATTTGCTTCGATGACACCCACAGTTATGCTATAACATCACGTCTACAAGTGGCTCATTTCCATATTTCGGTAGATGGTTTCCACGCTGATTTTCTCAGAGATGCAGGAATTACAGGGCATTCTGTTGATTGGCTTTCTCAGAGGCTTAGACTATCATATCTGAGTCTGGGTCACTGTCATTGTGGATACCTCTTTGTCTGAAGAATGTGCGCTGTCCTGACTCAGCCTGTTGTATCTTGTGTCTTGTCTTCAGTGGTCAATTCAGTACCCAATTCTGGATCACATTCATCATCACACATTTATCCCTCCATCCCTGACCCCTCCTGCTGTGATTATGTGGTTAACATGGACACCCTGACCTTCATTCAATTCATACAGGACACTATCTGGTACAGCAGACCTGTACTATCTCATCCATCTCAATTTTTCTACCTGTTGTATTTGTTGCGTCTTGATACTCTCACTTTCTCTTGTTGCTTGAACTACTTTTCCTTGCCTTTTCCCAGTGGATTGTTAGATGTGAATCATGCTCTTGCTTTTGTTCTCTCCACTCTCCTCCAGCCCTGGTTGCTGTAACCTCAAGTGCACTCAGAGTCTGTGATGCATTAACCACTCTGCTGGATGAGACCTGTGGTAGAATGTAGTGTTGGACTTTTGCTGAACTGGAAATGAGATAAATGATGATTCATGGTTAGACTCGAACAACCTTGGAGAACAACCTTGTCTCTTCCAAGCTTTGCTGAGAATGTGTTCATACATTCGCCCGCTGACACTACACATCCCTTCTTCTGACATACATTACAGTTTGCCATCTTAAACGAACACCAGCATGGTTAATGCCATTGCACCTGTAGAGAGAGTTGGTATCACCTGCACTGTGCACCTTGTGGACAGGGATCTCCCACTCCTGCCTACAGATTAAAAACTAACACCAAGATTGTGCCTAGAGATAGGTGAAGCTCTTTGGCATTTTTCAGAGGTGGGAATGAGTTGGGGATGATGTTGAGGGTGGGTTGAGATTTGGGATTGGGTTTGTGTTGGGGTCAGATTTGGACGTGTGGTGGTCTCGGAGGACTCAAACTTCCTCTGCCACAGTAACATCCCGTCAAAAGAATCAGGTGAGAGATCCAGGACGGATTCCCTCGAGCCGACTCAGAATCTACTGGGCAATTGCCTTTACCTTAACACAGTCCTGAAAGTTCTGGAGACACTCAGCAGATCAGGCAGAACCTGTGGACAGAGAGAACCAAAGTTAACTAGAAAGATTTCCATTTCTGACAAAATATTTTCAACTGAAATATTAACTCTGTTTCTCTCTCCACAGGCACTGTCGGACCTGCCGAGTATTTCCAATGGTTTCTGTTTTTAGTTCAGGTTTCCAGCAACTTCCAGTTTTTGCTTGTCAGACCTGGCCCCATTTATCCATCAGGCCTGTTTGTGCCTCTCAATCTGGCAACATCTTGATCTTAAAGTTCCTTTAGTTTTTTGTTGTGCCCCAGCACCTCCTTCCATCTGCTACAGGGTGTCTTCTGTGTGTGATTGGTTTTACCTGTCCAGCAATTTTTTGGTAACGAAGCAAAGGAATATCTACAATAAAAAGATTTCAATCATTTCCACATATAGAAGCTCAGAGTTGAAAGGAGGAAGAGTGACTGTTTCTCGCTGAAATTCCCTCCCTAAACCTTTCTGAGAACCTGCTCCTGCGACCAGGCTTTCAGCCACTTCTGCTGCTCCTTACGTCTGGCTCTGTCATCGACTCATTGTCCTTCGGCCCAACTCGTCCATACCAACCAAGCTTACCCTGAGCTAGTCCCACTTGTCTGTGTTTGGCCCGCATTCCTCTAAACCTTTTCTATCCATGAACCCCTCCAAGTATGTTTTAAATGTTGTAATTACCCCCACCTTTAGCACTTTCCTCTGGCAGCTCGTTCCGTACACCCACCACCCCCTGTGTGAGAAACTTGCCCCTCAAGTTCCCTTTTGGGTCATTTGATGAAGCTCCTGTGTGGAGCCTTGAGACATTAGCCTTCAGTCAGGTGCAACATATCAATGCTATGTGGAGATTGGTAGAACATATCTCCCAATTACAGTGGCCTTCAGCTCTTCCATGGACATCCTAGTGGAACTTCCCAGGATTGCCAGACAAGTTTTTATCCCCTGTTTGCCTCTCCCAGGAGTCTGTGCAGCTGGGTGAGGCTATGGGTCAAGGAGGGAGGAGCTGCTCCATCTGGCACATCTGGGTCTTTCCCTTTGATGTTAAATCAGCAATTGTGAAGGAGCAGGGAACCTAGCAAAAGCTTTCATCAAAAGTAATTTTATCCAGTACTTAACCTTTTTGTAATACCAGGGAGTCGAACACTGACAGTAAAGTGCTTGGTGCAATAAATCGTTATAAAATCTGAAAGGAAAAACAAAGTTTCCCTCCACCGTGTGAATATTTACTATCTCATTTTCTTGTGTCCTGGATGCTTTCAGTGGAAGGTGGTGAGTTTAAAATTGAACGGAATAACCCTTGACTGTTCTAACGTTGCATTGTAACTCTTCTGATATGTGGAAATAATAGGAACATCTTTATTTTACAAAATTTTTTTGCTTCATTAAATGAAAATGCCATATCCTTTTAGAATGTGCAGTAGTAGTGTGGAGCCAGGGCCCTAATCCAGCAATACACAATGAGCAGGAAGCTCAGTACACCAGTGGGGAAAGATCCCACACTGAGCTATCAATAATCAATGCTGGTATTTAACATCCATTGGCAGCAGATGGTCGGTGCTGCTGTAACCTTTTCAATAAAAGTGCCGGAAGTTGGCAAACAAACTCACAGCTTAAAATATCATCAACCATTTGCAGAGATACGGAATTGAGTACCAAAGCAAACACTCTGGTTGAACAAAAAGCTATCTCGTATTGAGAGATTGTCAATAAATGAGATCAGTAATCTTACTAAGGAGCTTTAAAATCAATTCTCTGGATGCACCTTATGGAAATAGACAGAGATAATGTTTGCACTGGATGGAGAGGAGACGTTCCCTTTTCGACACCCTATTGGGTCATGGGAGAGAAAAGGCGCAAGTCTGGTTGGCTCCTCGTACTTGCTGTTATCCATCTTTTGGGATCTGGCCATCAGCAGGATTTATTGCCCATCCCAATTGCCCGTGAACTGAGATCAGAGGAGAGTCAACCATTAGGGGTCTGGAGTCACATGTGAATCACGGGGTGTAAGGACATAGATTTCCTTCCTTGAAGTGAACCAGCTGGGTTTCCACAGAAATCAATAATTTATGGTCAGCCTTCCCAATGACTAGTTTTGTTTAATTCCAATTAAATGCCAGTATTCCCATGGGATTTGCACTGCTCCTCACTTGGATGTTGGCTGACTTGCAACTCCACTCCATCTGCCCCCTTTGTTTTGTCCCTTCCATGCTCTTTACCCAACAGGATTGATTGATCTCAGTTTTGAAATTTTCAATCCACCTCCGATCCCAACAATGATTGGGGAGAAGGTTCCACTGGTCTCAGAGTGAAGGCTGCTCCTGGATTTTCATTTTGAACCACTTTAGCTTACACTCCCCAACAGAAATAATTTCTCCCCATCTCCTCACTGTTCTTTCAGCTGGACCATTTCTTAGTCGTTTCTTTTCAAGTGAATGTTCCGTGAAGCCTCTCTTCATAATTTGCCCCTCCTGTGATACTGGTGAATCTGCTTCTCCTGAGAACAGAGGCTGGCGATGAACACAGATTACTTGATGTCCGGCCAGGCAGTTGAACAAGCGCATCATCACACCCCTCCTCTCTTCACACATGGGCTGACATTTCCTTAGCCCTTTGAGTTATTTTTGTATCTGTCCATCAGCCTCTGATCTGAAGTACAATACTACAGATACTGGAAGCCAGAAGTAAAAAAACAGAGAATCCTGGAAACGCTCAGCAGGTCAGGCAGCATCTGTGGAGAGAGAAGTAGACCCAAGGCTTCCAGGGTGATGATCTCTCATTAGAACTGGGAATAGTTAAAACAGGTTTCAAGATGCAAAAGAGGAGAGAAGGGAAGAGAGAATCCAGGGGAAGGACTGAGATCATGTGGAAGGCAAAAGAAATTAAGTGACAAACAGGGAATAAAGCTCAAGATGAAGGAAGACGGTGGTGGGACACGTTTGGAAGGATGAGCAAACACCACAGGGTCCTTGGCTCCCTGCTTCCACTCCCACCCAGCCTGCTTCCTGGAAGGAGCCCAATTCATTCCCCTGACTTGCTCCATCTCTGTGGCATCTGATCTGATGGTGTTGTCTTCCATGACAATGATTTCAAACATTGGTTGAAGAGTCAAAGTCATTCAGCATGTAAACAGGCCCTTCAGCCCATCAAGTCCACACTGACCATCAAGACCAATCAACACTAATCACATTTAAGTCGCCAAATATCCCCCCCACCCAGATTCTACCACTCGCTTACACGTTAGGGGCAATTTACAGTGGCAATTAGCCTCACAACCCACATGCCTTTGTGATGTGGAAGGAAACTGGACCACTGGGGCAGCTGGAGGAATCCCACACAGTCACAGGGAGACTGTGCAAACTCTACGCAGAGAGCAACAGAGGTCAGGATCGAACCTGGGTCACTGAAGCTGCAAGGCAGCGGGTCTACCTGCTGCCCCACCATGACATCCTGTCCTACTCTTTCGTTGGCCTTGGGCTCTTTTCTCAGTTCTCGTTGGACCCAGTTTTCAGTCACTTTGTCCCAAAAAACAGACTCCAGTCTGTTCCCCAAACGGAAACTAGTCTGACAACCTTCTAGCTTCGCCCAATTATCTTTCCCGCATTTCCTCGGTCGTGTGGTGACATTGCTGGCATTCCAGCCTGGGGAAATAATTTCCAGGCTGAGAGAAGTTGGAACATCACAGTTAAAGCATCGGCAAGTTTGTCACCTGTAATTTTTGATGACCTTGTGTGTCCTGGTCAAGGCAATGAGAGACGTAGGGGAGCAGACATGAGTCAATGGTTTACTTCTATCCCTTCGGACATGTAAAGGCACAGACCAACGGTGACACATGATCGAGACCCTGCCTGGTCCTCCCTAGGCATGGGCACTGAGATGGAATGAGGCAGAAGCTGCTTCTTTATCAGGGCTCTTCACCGGACCAAGAAAAGAAGTTAAACTTGAACCTTACCATCATTCTACTACCATCCTCAAGAGGTTAAGGTGGGCATAACGTCAGACAGAAGCAAGAATATTGAGTGTATAAATTCAGCATCCACACTTTGCTCTCTGTTCCCCAGGTGACCTCTTCTGATTAAACTGTGGGAAATAGAAAAACATTCTGACCTTTTTGGCTGTGTTGTAGAAAGAGGAGAAGGATACAGAAAGTCAGAGTGAGTCATCTCTTTATTCTCAATTAATCCTTCCCTCCACTTGCCTCAGTCTTTGACCTTCTTTGATATTTATTGTTCAGTTCCAACTGGTGGGGCTGGGGGTGGGGATTCGGGTGAGGGTGGGAGCTCAGTGGAACTGCTCTTTTCCTCACACCCTTCTCTCCAGCTCTTTTGCCAATTACATTTACTTTTAACTTTCTCATGTATGTTTGTATTTTGGAGATGTTCAGTACACAGAACATAAAACAGTTCAGTACACACAGTTGTGCCAAACTAATTAAATTAGTAATCAATGCCCATCTAAACTAATCCATTCTGCTTGCTCAATGTCCATATACTCCATTCCCTGCACATTCATCTACCCAGCTAAGAGCCTCTTGAACACTCCTATCGTATCTGCCTCCACCACCACCCCTACCAACATGTACCAGGCACCCACCGCTCTCTGTGTAAAAACTTGCCCTGAACATCTCCTTTGAACTTACCTCCTCTCACCTTAAATGCATGCCCTCTAGTATTACATATTTCAACCCTGGGAAAAAGATGACAGCTGTCTACTCTCTCTGCCCCTCATAATCTTATAAACCTCTGTCAGGTTTCCCCTCAGCCTCTGCCGCTCCAGAGAAAACAACCCAAGTTTGTCCAACCTCTCCTTATAGCACACGCCCTCTAATCCAGGCAGTGTCCTGGTGAACCCCGTCTGCACTGTCTCCACAGCCTCCATATCCTGTGATGTGGTGACCAGAATTGCAAAAATACGATTCCCTCAGGAAACCCATTGTGTTCCGGGAGAACAAGCTATCTGACTCCCATACTGGCTGTGGAAGGTCTACATGAGCCAACTCAATTCTATTTCCACCGGGGTGGCTAACATGTTAGCCCAGCCATTTCAGCCAAAGATCCTGAGGGTCAAGAGCTCACCACGCCTCAAGACCTGGATGATGTGCTGTTACACACTTGAGCTCCATCATTATCCTCGGCAGATATTTCAACTGCACCTTTGAGACGAGGGATCATTCCAGTCCCCAGTGCAGCCACGTTCTGGTGGAAAAGTTGAGAGAACTGGTTGGATGCCTTAACTTGCTGGGTGTCTGGTGAACTCTCCATCCTGACACTGATACCTTCACATTGGAGGTGTGACTGGGGAAGATCCCAAACTGACAACCTCCAGTGTCTTGGGGGCCGACACTGAGCTGGTGCCACTCTAGCGCACATGATCCATCCCAACGTCCTACAGTCCATTCAGGACATCTATCTGCTCCAGTTCATGGTCCACCTTTCCCAGAGGGCTGGTCTGTCGGTCACCATTCTCTCGCTCCACCAGTGGCATCCATGTGTCGAGAATGAACAGGTTTTTTAAAATGCTGGGTGGAAAAATGGTAAGAAGTCGAGGCAAAAGTCAGCTCTGGATTGGGCTGAGTGGAATAGTGAAGGATTTGAGAGAGTGGGAGTGGACTACATGGGATAGTGAAGGGCTTACCCAACGTTGTTCTACAACCCAATGATGAACACTGAATTCTCCAATGTCAGGTTCTCTCTCTCTGTCTCTGTCTCTCTCTCTGTCTCTGTCTCTGTCTCTCTCTCATACCCCCTTCCAGGCCCCCTATCACCCATTTTAATTCCCCTCCCCCTGGTTACATCCATCTACCCCCCACACACCACCCACTGGATCCCCTGCCCCATTTGGTTCCATCTGCCCTTCACCTCTCTCCCTTAAATGGTTCCCATTATCACCTTCCTGCTTATCAGATTCCAGCCTTTGTAGCCTTTATGTTCCCACATCACCCCCCAGCCTTTTTCTCCACCTTCACCCTCCCCTCCCACCCCCACTTGGCTCCATCTTCCCCCTCCTCTTTTTTTCCTTCCACCCATCACCCATTTGCCCCTGCCTTCCTCCTCCCCCAGCTAGCTCCAGGTTTACTATCTCTGACATATGTCATGTAAGTTGTTTCTTTGCGGCAGCAGTACAGTGCAATACATGAAGATGTAAAAATCACTGTCCATCATTCTTTACCCCTCCTCGGTGCACCTATCACCTACCAACCTGTCTCACCTCTCCCCCATTCCTCTCCACTCCCAGTCCCTGATGCAAGGTCTCAACATGAAACAGTGACAGCCCCTTTCCCTCTACTGATGCTGTCCGACCCACTGAGTTCCTCCAATGGACTGTTTGTTGCTCCATCGTTACAGTTTTGCTCCCCTTACCTGCAGAAGGATATACCTGCCATTGAGGGAGTGCAGTGTGGATTCACCGGGCTGGTTCTTGGATAGGTTGTTGTATCAGGGGGGATTCTGTGCACTAGAATTGAGAAGACTGAGGGGTGATGTCATTGAAAATTCTCGCAGGACAGGCTGGATTCAGGAGGCTGATTCCTCTGACGAGGAGTCTCAGATCAGAGATCACAGTCTTTGGAATTCTCTACCCCAGAAGAGCTGTGGCGGTTCAATCAGTAAGTTCCATCAAAGTGGAATTGATAGATTTTGGATATAAGAGAATCTGGGGACATGAGATAGTGCAGGAAAATGGGCTTGCAATGAAGGATCAGCCATGAGTTTGATGTATGTAGCCCTGCAGGGAGGGCAGTTGTCTCCCCACTCCAGCATCCCAGGTGTGATCCTGACCTGGGTATCTGTACGGGGGTTTGTGCCTTCTCCCTGTGACTGCTTGGATTTCCCCCAGGTGCTCAAGTTTCCTCCCATATCCCAAAGACCTGTGGTAGGTTAACTGGCCCTAGTGGAGGTGGCTGGTGGTAGAATCAGAGGGTTTTGATGGGCATGTGAGACAGAGTGGGTCACGGGGAAGTAGGTGAGGGAATGGGATTGACGGGATTGCTCACTGAGCCAACATAGATGATGGGCCGAATGGCCTCCTTCGACATAGAACCATAGAACACTACAGCACAGAAAACAGGCCATTCGGCCCTTCTAGTCTGAGCAGAAATGTTATTTCTCCAGTCCCATTTACCTGC
>JAUZTB010000071.1:1884367-1896044 GCA_034780895.1 Rhynchobatus australiae
GTGCTAAGGTTAGTTTACGGTGCTGGCTGCAAAAGGAAATGGATTTTGCCATATGTTTCTTATCAGCTTTGTTCCAATATTGTATAATTCCAGTATTACTCCAAGTATGACCTTGCTGCTTTCAAGAAAAGAAGTTTTAAAGTTAACTCCTTTGACCTTAAAGGGACAGCATCCACAAGAAAGCTATTTTGAATACCTCGGGGTGAATTTCTATTCACTGTTCTGCATCACCATTATAGTGAAGGAAGATAATTGGTATCTTCCAGAGGTTAAGTGAGTTACTTCCACAAGAATTTCCCTTACTGACACCCTGACTGTGGATGTAGTTCGTGTAAGTCCCATAGAAAATGACTGTGAGGTTTGGTGAGGAAATAGGAGTACTGCCTTTTAAAAAAATACTCAACCTTACAAACTTCAGCATCAGACTCAGGGTGATGAGGAGAGAAGAGAGCAGTGTTTGGCTCATTCAACTGGGTCTCAGGTAACTTCACAACATGTCTCATCACACCTTCAGGAAACACCAACAAGAAGCCAAACAAGTCAGCAGGGCATGGGAGACAATATAGTGAAAAGGATATCTCCTCCTCTGGGGGTAATCCGAATTAAGGAAGCACAAACTACTTGACGTCTGTACCAGCAGGACTACCTGGAGTGTTATTTGTGCTATCAGAAGGGAAGTGACACTGGCATGGTGCCAATTCTCTTACCCTAGGTCTGACAACAGGTGCTCTACAAAATACAACAACCCTATCGGGTGACAATGGTAAAACATTTACCAAACTACCTTGCTTGTTCTAGGCACATGTACAGTATATTCTTCAATGATTCAAAGCAACATATGCAATTAAACTTTAACAATCCTGTCTGGTCAAGAGGGGATTAAACTCAGGGCTTTGTTGCATGGTTATCCAAACCCTCTCAGGGTAATTTGTTTAACTGCTTCATACACACCACCACTTCAAACAGGTGCTTGCACAGCCATGTTGTGCACTAACTGGTGGCCATTTCCAGAGCTCACACCAAAGTCCTGAGACCCCTTGTTGGTTTTTAAAAATTGCCGCAGCAGCCAGGTCACATTTGGAGAGTTCTCCGCTCTGCATGGTAACAAATTTAACACTCCACACTGAATACAGAGAAGGTCATGGATCTCTTGGGGGAGTGTCCCTGTCATGGGAATTGCTCCAAGGCTTCAGGCATCAGATCCACTACTTTAAATGGTGTTTGGGCCAAGAAACTCAGCCACTCTCCTTGCATTGACCTGAGCAAATATCATGATAAAGGTCAGCATATTGGTTGTCTGTAGCCAAGTTTGGAAAGAGGAATAATGGTAATGGACACCTCCCAATCTACTCTGGCCCTGTGCACTTTTCCCATGGCAGCCGCAGCCATTTCACTTTGTTACCTTCAAATGACGTCAGCAGCCTCAATTACAATGCATTGCATTGAGATCCCAATAGCCAATGGGTGTAGGATCCTTGCAGCCAGCACAGAAGCCTTTCAAAACCTACACGTGCTCAACTGAGGGGCAATGCTCTCAGGGCTCTTACGAAACACAGATGAGCACCTCCTCCATCAGGAAATCTATACTTCACTTTGTTTTCATTGCTCTTGCTACTAGAGGAGATACAGCCACTCACCACATTAGAAATGCCCTCAACTATTTTAATCTGCATTTCCTGCAATAAACATGAGTGGAACTTTCAACCATTGAGTGGTTGGTGGTTGAACCATTTAGACTTGCAGCAGCCACCTCTGGAACTGGACCCACCACACTACCTGCAGCAGTCTTCCAGTTAACAAGCACTGTAACTGCTTAAATAATGTGTGGTGCAATGATGTGGGTGGGAATGTGTGTATTTGAGCACTTGTTGGTTGTCAGAGAGACCTGGACAGGCTGGTGAAGAACAGGGGTATGTTCTTTACGCTATGGGAACCATGGAGACACACCAGGGATATAACCAGGTGACCTGCATGATCTTTTGGAGGAAAGATTCCATGTCTGTTTTGACATCCTAAGGCACCGTTGAACTCAAACCCATCACCATGATGGCAGAAGTCTAAGATTTCAGAAGAACACTCAGAACCTTGAATGGCATCAGCTTGTGTTGCAATGGAAGAGGAGACATTACTCTTCAGATACGGTGTGATGATGGGATCCGCAAGTGTTGAAATGGAGCTGCCAACCTTTTCCATTGAGAACTGATGTGCTCCAGGCTCTGGGCCAAGCCATGTGGAAGATTGGAGCTGGACTCCAATGTGTTCCTTATAATTTCGAGGGCGCCTTCTGTCATCCTTCTAATGCTCAAAGCATTTCACTGGGTGCACCCCGTCAATCTGGCGCTGCAGTCTGTGTGAGTGAGTGCCTTATAATGTTGCTTGGCTGATACTCAGGAGTGTGTCGGAGGTGTGAGGTGTGGGTGTGACACTAGAAGCAGTATTGAGGAGGTACTTTTTAACCTAGCACATGAAACATGCATGGGTCACTGAATGGCTACCTAAATTCAGCTGCATTGATTGTAGTGGAGCCAAATGTGCAATGGTGAGCACAACATGGAGCTGATACACACAGAAGTATTTAGTGCTCATGTCCAAAAACATACTTCTCTCCTATGACTCAGTTTAGCACTCTTACTACTGATTACACAGATTATAATTTTAAGTTTCACTCCAGAGACCGGAGAACAAAAGACTAGACAGGTATACCTCTGGAAGAGGGAGCACTGCACTGTTGGAGTGTCATATTTTGGTTGAGATGTTAAGCCTGCCTCATTAAGTGCGTACTTGAGATTCTCTGGTGCTATTCTGAAGAAGAGCAAGGTGTTCTCTCTAGTTCCCTGACCAATTGTAATTTCTCAATCAATGTCATTAAAACAGATTATGTGGTTATTATGACATTACTATTTGGTAGTTGCTAAATGCTGCATTTCCTACATTACTGTCATGACTTTGTTGGCTGTAAAACATTTTTGAATGCCCTAGGACTGTGAAAGGCACTGTGGAGATGCAAGATTTTCCATTTATCCTTTATACAAGCCCCCAAGCTTATTGATTCTTCACGCACATTTAGAAGTTGGGATCTTCCATTGAATGATTTTCAATACATTAATTTGAACATTTGTGTCAAATATCTTAAGACACAGAAGTATATATTAGGACTGGCTGAAACGAGGCAAACTGCTATTTGTAATATCGGGCATGTTGGAACAAGTAATTGAAGGTTCAGTTGTTCAGTAGGGTAGAACACCAGTTTGGTCTCATTGTCCTGGCATGTTGGACCTTGCTCTATCATCAGTGAACACTCAGATTAGTGCTTCAGATTCATGAACACTGTTCCAGTGGCACGGTAGTGTAGCGGTTAGCGTAACGCTATTACAGCGCCAGCAACCCAGGTTCAATTCCCGCCGCTGTAAGGAGTTTGTACATTCTCCCCATGTCTGCGTGGGTTTCCTCCGGGTGCCCCGGTTTCCTCCCACATTCCAAAGACGTACAGGCTAGGAAGTTGTGGGCGTGCTACATTGGTGCCAGAAGAGTGGCGACACTTGCAAACATTCTACACAGATAAAGATGCATTTCACTTTGTGTTGCAATGTACGTGACTAATAAAGAAATCTTTTAAAAAAACATTCTTAAAATTGATGGTTATGTGGCCTTTCTAACTGAATGGTAGACTGTTGGACAAACATTGCTCACACGCTCTACTGCGCCATGAATATCTACAAAGTCCCATGAAGATTGTACAATGATACACAAACTTCAAGAACAAGGACACCTGTTAAAGGGGTGCTCAAAGATTTGAAGCCACCTGCAGCATCCCTTGTAGCACCAGTTAGCTCCTGCCCAAGGTGCAGCCATATTCTGAACATAAAGTCCGATTGTTGTCATCAGCATAGGTCAAGTCCAAATTACTGGAATTGGATATATAGGGTTAATCATCTAAAAACCCAACAGCATCAGCACAAAGTGCACAGATTGTAGGCAGCACCAGTTCCGTGACCAAAACTGGGAAGTAAGGGAAACCTAATCTGTGGCTCAGAAATGATTAAGAGATGAAGTTCATTGGAATTCTGACAAAGCCCCATTCTCGTTTTGACTGCAAGAGGTTACAGTTCGACTGACGCACTTCAAGTCAGGACAGGACAACCCAGCAGATTTACACAGCAGAACTCATCGCCTCACCCAATCAACAGGAGGGTACGCCACCAGCTAAGCAGCAATCCAAAACTGATTAAATTATAAACAGGCAGCCTCCCACATGGCACCCTACACACATTCCAGGAAAGATTTCAGATTGAAGCTGTTAAACTGCATGGGGGTGGCTGAGCAGCTTCACTGAAAGCTGTGGGAAGATTTAGAAGAGTCTGGGGTCCAGTTGAGGGTAAAGGAAGGGAGATGTGGTGGGTGAGGGAAGCAGACCTGTGATATAAAACACAAATAGACAAGTGGGAGCAGGGGTGTAGGTGGTGTGAGGGATATGGCAAAAAGAGTCAGGAAGGTGATAAACCAAGGTCACGATAGTACTAAATAGCACTGGAGAAGGTTCAAAAATTTAAAGGGATTTCACCACAACAGAGGTTATAGCCATCTTTAGACAAGAGTCTGTCTAGACTCTGCAGGTCTGTGAACCAATCTATATATTTAAAATCACGGAAGGATTTGATAGGCTCAGGATGGAAATTATTCTAATTGTGGGGGAGGTGATTAGAAATATTAAACTCACCCCCACTGGGAGGGGGTGAGGTAAAGAGTAGAGATGGATTGATGGGGTGAAAATATCAAGATGAACACAGAGAGAAAGGAATGAAAGACTGTTGTAATGGGGTGAGAGGAGAGGTGGGAGCACAGCCCAAATGACCTGAACTGTGCTGCTAACTCTCTAAAATCACCAATGACACCCTCAGACACTTTCTAATAATACCCAGTCAAACACAGCATTGAAGATCAAGAACCAAACTCAAGGGTTTAGCAGCCAAAATTGAGATACAGAGCAGCCTTATGTCCCCATCCTGATACCACACACCATCTCACGCACATTAATAGCTGAGCCAGAGCAACAACCCTCTGACTTCGCTTCGCCTCAATGCAAAATGCCTCTGCTTCAAAAGGACAAATTGCACTGAGATTCTATTACCCAGAGAAGCTGCTTCAGGCATTTGGCAAAATACAAGATCGATTTTCAGAAGTATTTGTTCAAACTGCCACTCACACTCATTTGTACATTGCCAAATGTACAATCATCCCTGTAGAATCCCAAGTGAGCAGCTGTTAGGATTATTCCTTGAAGAGCTACCTGATATAGGTTGATTAATGCAGCCAATAACAGGTTACTATAATAAATATTTTTAAGTTCTCTGTCCTCCAATCATGAGCCACTCAATATAAAAACTAGAAATGGGTTGGCATCCTGAACATTGCTCTACAAGTCTTAGTTAATAAAAATGTGACATTTTTTGATGTGCATATAAAATAGCCCTGCTGCTAAAATACAGTCAGATTTTTAGGAGAAATGTTAAGAAAAACAGAAGTTGCTGGAAATCAGAAATAAAAAGAGAAGATTCCAGAAAAATTCAACAGATCATGCAGCAACTGTGGAGAAAGAGTTATGAGAAAGAGTCACATTTCAGGGCTGAACATTTTTTGAAGAATCTCAGACCTAAAATGTTAACTGTTTCTCTTTCCTCAAATGCTGCCTGACCTGCTGAGTATCTCGAGCATTTTGTTTTTTTTTTAATTTTTGAATTTTAAGCACTTCCTTGAACCTCTTAAAAAAAGATAGTTACCAAAAATAGTATTGGTATTAGGGGGAAGAGCAGTGTCTGGGCACTTTTCTGGGTGAAGGGGTCTTCTATCAAGCAACCCTATTGTCAATGGCTCATTGGGTCCCACTCACCTCAGTCCCCACTCCAGGCACCTGACCCTAAAACCACAATTGACCAATCATACTGAGCCCAAGTGCCTGCTATAATCAATAATGCAGCTCTCCCTGCTGGGCTACAGATGCCAAGGCCAACTCCAACAAAACAATTCAGTGAAAGCCAGAGAGGAATTATACAAATAATGCAGAGAATGTAGGTTTAAAATCCAGTACAGGTGGCTGAAGGTGTCTCAAAAACTCAGTCACCCTGAAGCTAGATTGTTCGCAGATAAATTGGTTTATTATTGTCATGTACTGAGGTAAAGGTAAAACTTGTCTTGCATGTGATCCAGATCATTTCATTACAATGATGCATTGAGGTAGTACAAGGGAAAACAATAACAGAATGCACAAAAGAGTTACAGTTACAGAGAAAGTGAAGTGCAGGTAGACGATAAGGTGCAAGGCCATAACAAGATAGATTATGAGGTCAGGAGTCTATTTTATTGTACTGGGGACCCTTCAATAGTCTTATAACAGTGGGATAGAAGCTGTCCTTAACCTGGTGGTATGCACTTTCAGGCTTTTGTATCTTCTGCCAGATAGGAGGGAGAAGAGAGAATGTCCAGGGTGGGTGGGGTCTTTGATTATGTTGGCTGCTTTACCAAGGCAGCAAGGGTAGACAGAATCCATGGAGGGGTGGCTGGTTTCTGCGTTGTGTCCACAACTCTGCAGTTTCTTGCAGTCACAGGCAGAGCAGTTGCAGTACCAAGCCATGATGCATCTGGATAGGATGCTTTCTCTGGAGCAGCAATAAAAATTGGTAAGCATCAAAGGAAACATGCCAAATTTCTTTAGCCTCCTGAGGAAGTAAAGGCGCTGGTGAGCTTTCTTGGCCATGGCATCAATGTGGTTAGACCAAGATGGGCTATTGGTAATGTTCACCCCTAGGAACATGAAGCTCTCAACCTCAGCACGTTGATGTAAACAGGAGCTCTCCTTCCAGCAGTCAATGACCAGCTCTTTTGTTTTACTGACATTGAGGGAAAGGTTGTAGTCATGACACCATGCTACTAAGTTCCCCATCTCCTTCCTGTACTTTGACTCATTGTTATTTGAGATATGGCCCAATACAGATACCTGCAGGGATAAAAGCTCACAGCCACCCCCCAACACCTCACCACCAGAGAACAGATTGCTCACCATCAAACAACCTCTGCCAATGCACCAGTGGTACACTGAGTAGCAGATCTCTGCAGCCTTTCAACAGTAAGTGTTGGACGTTTGCTGCTCAAGCACTTAAAATAACCAAAGAGACGCAAGGGACATCCCTCAGAGCAGCAAGCCTGGACTCAAAAGCAGATGTTTACAGTTTGAATCACCATAACTAATGCATGAAAAGGAAAAAAAATCCATATCATTTAACCCACTTAAAATAGCTATACATCCTCAACTGCTCAACTCGGAGATTATCTACAAGCCACAGATTCCAACACCCACAGGCACCATGATTTAGGGACTAGTCACCAGCATGCACCATATGGGCCTCAGATGGCACTGATATGATCTACAGGCAGCAGACAGAGGGAGTGAATGCAGGGAGACAGCCGTCACCAGTGAGCCCCCAAAAGTAAATTCACTGTGGGATATTATTCACAGGCAAATTGACAATGGTACGTACTGCAGCTGGGTGATGAAGGACACAAAGAACAAAACCAGGACACTTTGTACTCATTACTCAATTATTGATTGGAGGAGGGGAGAGATGGAATTTAGGGAGCAGCAACAGTGAGAAATGAATGACAAATGAGCTGCCACTGCCCTGTGGTGGAACCAAGCAATCCTGACGTAGAGTGTTGAAATCCATGGAAACACGAACAGCCTCAGAAATTCTCTCTCCCCCAGACGACAGATTCTAGTAATCATTCTAAACACTAATAACCAGAATAAACACCACTTCTGGGATAGGTACCAGAACCCTACCCATCCCAAGAATCCAAACACCTCTGGGGAAGTATTAGATGGAGTGGCGAGGAAGGAATAGAGGTATACTCTGAACTCCAGATGCAGTGTGATTTGAGGTGCTGTTCATCCTTCTGCATTGGGAAGGTTGTAGTTTAAGGAACTGATGCTTTTCCGTGTGATGTTCATAATCGTGGGTTTATAATTTTCAACTTTTAACTCTTTGGTTTCTGGGACAATGCAGTTGATGGGTTCAGAGCATCACACTGTTTCATACAAACGCCAAGGTCCCAAATTTAAACTCTGGACCAGGATGGGGGATCATTTTATTTCTGGACAGGAAGGAGAATCTGTCACCCTCGCGATTCCTCTTTAATAAATAAACCTACTCCTGGCTTCTTGCCAGGGCACAGGCCTAACCTGTATTGCACCCACTGATCATGTGTTCTTGTGCGTTTGTGGCTGTAATATTTACCCAGGCAGCCAGCAAACTCCAATGCACATCACCTGACACTGACCTAGACCCAGTATCTGTTTTGCAGGACTTAGCAAGGGCTGACAAATGAGAACACAATAGAATGGCAGACCCACCTCCCTATCCAACCTGCCTCCCATCCCCCAGATAAAATGGTTCATCACCTTGGTCCAGCAGTTAAATTTGGGACCTTGGAGATTGCATGATTCAATGTAACACCCACAAATAAACCCACCAGCTACCCTATCCCAGGAACTATGGGGCTGAAAATGCCAAACCCTCAAAAATCAGACCCATGCTGAAAATCATAGATAAAGAAATTATAACCCAGAAGAATGAACAATACCTCAAATCACATAGCATCCCGAGTTGGAAATATATCCAGCAAGGCCCAGAACCTGAAAACTGGGGGGGAAAAAAAATCACTGAAGAGGAAGCAGAAATAATAGTCCCAACAAAGGACATCCAGTCCTTCAGTCACGGAGTCGCGCTGTCAGTTCAGATCCCACTCCAGAACAGAGTGGGAAATTCAGGTTGACAAGTCCAGCATTGCTAGAAGGAGAAACACCAAGAGGCCCTTCAAATGAGGAGATGAACCCAGTGGCTAGTACTTAAGCAACACTAAATATCATTAAGATCTTTGCTACTTGTGGGAGATTTGCAATGCAAAACTTGGTTGCAGTGATCACTACATTACAGTAGAGACAACACTTCAATAATACTTCACCAGTTGTGAAATGCCACCTTCATGGAGTTGTGAAAAATACCATTAAATTGAAGTTGAAGAACTCATCTAACAGGCTATAAGAAGGGTTTCAAGTCACCATTTGTTAGCTGCTGTATGTTTTAGCTTCCCACATCACTATTTATCTTTGTGACGTCTTGCCTGCCCTTGGATAGTTAAGGTCCAGAGATTTTCTACTTTGTTACTCAGCTAAACAGATCCAGTCAACTTCCCTGATAGGCTGATCACAAGAGGCCTTGCAGGGTGAAGAATGAATGTTGACCTGACATACAAACACCAATAGAAACTCTGTCAGAAGCTGAACACCCACTCCACACACCATCCAGGCTCATGCCCCTAGAGTAGGGCATCAGGTAGTGGTGTAGAACAAGAGTTTACTGTCAGGAGCACAGTACTTAGGGAATGCCACACTGTAGGTGTGATGTTTCGGGAGATAAGACTTTACACAGAGGATCCACCTTCCTTCTCAGCTGCATCCAAAAGATTCCATGAACATCACTTCATGAAACAGGAATGTCCTCCTGGGGTCCTGATTAAAATTCATTCAACTATAAAAAAAAGTTCTCCTCAACTAAAAAACACCAAAAGCAGATTAAGCAGTCATTCATTTTGTTTGTTGTCTAGGATCTCTCTGATTGTAAACCCAGAAGTGTCCAGGGAAAAAAAGCAGCTATATAGAGTTCAGAAACAGATCAGTCACAATCTAGTAGGATGGTAGAACAGACATTATGGGCTGAATGGCCTTGTTTTGCTCAGACATTTCTCAGTAGCTGATGATTTAGTCACAATACATGTAAGCCAGTGGGTATGGCGCCTGAGGCCAGTGGATACTCTGTACTAACACAAGCGTTTTATTCTTCCCCGTCTTGGGAGTCCTATTCCTGCAGAATGGGAACCCAGACACAGGGCAAAAGCTTTCACCTTCAGAGCACTAAAGGCAGGAAAATTAACAGTGGGTTACATCAAGGACCCATCATTGCAATACACCAGCTCAAAGCCTGAAAGACAGTACATTGCAGAACGAGGAAGTTACCAAGGGACTGTAGCAGACCAAAGGATTTTAAAACAAAATTGTAAGAGAACTCTAAAATGTTAATTGTAAACTTTTCAGTCATGAAGTGTAATTGCCCAGCAGTGGAGGAATAAATCATCAGCAAGAGTGGCAGCTCCTTGTAAAGGGCACGGATGAACAACCAACTCTTAGCTATGGAGTGACAGTGATTTGGAAATCCTGCTGGGGGAGAAACAGTTCCTTTTAGCAAAACAACAAAGCTGGAATTCAGAGTCTCCAGCACATCCCAGATGCACATTCCTGGAATAGCACTCATCAGATGTAACTGGCAGACAAGAGGCCAAAACTTCCCTCAGCCGAGCTGGGTCCAATACTGAAGCACAAGGACACTGCTCCCAACAAACCAACAGCACTGAGACTGCAGACGGAGCCCAGTCAGTTAAGGCACACGACCCAGACACCCTGCTCAAGCCCACTGGAGTGGCCGATCCATAGGTGCATTAGCAGGACGAGTAGGCCATTCAGCCCCTTCTTGCTCTGCCCTTTGATAGAATCATGGCTAATCTAACATTCCTCAAGTCACTTTCCTGCCCCTTGCCCTTAACTCTCAGTTCCTTTAGCGATTAGAAATCAATCCAGGAATCCGTAACCGAGCCATCAATGATCACCAAACCCCATGCAGTGAAGAGAAGCCAGACCAAGCATACGATGAAGTGTAGCAACCCGTTATTGAAGGGAAAGGATCCTCAAAGGTAAATTTAGGAAGTGTGCATATTGATGGGTGGGAAGGGGGGAGAATTGATTTGGATACAGAAGTCAAACGGAGGGTTCAGGGAGCAAGCAACTTGTGGGTCCAAAACTGGAAAGAGGCCCAGTTAGCTGGGGGAAGGGGGGTTGGAAGGAGAGGGGGCAGGGGCACAGTAAGCAGTCAGATGGAAGGGTCCACACTAACAAGCCCTAGTCACCTGAACCACATTCAGCTCCACCTCGGCACAGAGCCCCAGGAGCAGCAATTTCATTACATGATTTACACAGCTATCCCTGCCTTACCATTAATGCCACCATCTTTTGGACCATACACTCTCCATCCTACCGGAGACCTTCCCCATGCCACCCCCATTTCTCCCACCCCTCCCCCCCTTTCTCCGCAGCCCAGAACTAGTTTCTTTTCTATCTGGTCTCGATTCTCTGATGAAGCACCGACTTCCAAATGTTTCCAGCATTTTGTGTTTTAAGATTTCCCATTTTTGGGTTTCGGCTTCCCTCAGTCACTGTACAGTGCTCGTCTCTGGCTGACTGCCCTCACATGGGCTAGGGTAGGAATAGCGTAAAATGATGCTGTACAATCAATGAGCCAAAGTTTTCAACTCCATGACTCTCCCCCGTCACCCAATATACTCACAGCAATTGGTGTTGTATGGGAAATGCCAAAAGCCAGAAGAGAACTGACTAATTGATATCACAAACCCACTCTGACATCGTGGATCCAGTGCTGCAACATGACAATGGGCTCCAGAATCTGGGTCAGTCTATCTGGAGATGCTCTCCATCTCATGGGACAGGCTGAACCAAGCTATTTCTGTACATTTTTAAAAATTGATGTTATTCAAATTGTGGAGACATAACAATCAC
>JAUZTB010000071.1:2030174-2040947 GCA_034780895.1 Rhynchobatus australiae
TGGGACATTGCTGAAATAATTCCACCCCACCCTAGCAAATATAGTCCCCACTTTCAACGGCCTTTAAGGTTTGTACTGACAGGGCAGTTTGTTTGGAAGTCAGGAATTATTAGTTACCTACAATCTCCAATATATTCTACACCCTTTATATTTGGCAGCTGCATCAGTCTTCCATGGGAATGTTTGAGTGTCTCCACTCACAGCCCAGTAACAGTTCCACAAGGCAGAAGTGCTTCATGTTAGCATTCAACTTGAGGTTGCAGCTGCCGCCTCAGAATCAGAGAACGTCGATGCAACTGCTGCATCTGTTGCAGCCTCTCTCGCTGCCTTGCCAGATTCTGCGGCATTGGGTACCTCTGGGCTCCATACAGGTACCTGTAAGGTATTCTCACGTGGCAAGCAGTTGCCCGGCATCGAGGCTGGGGCATGGGAGGCAGCAACATCCAGCGTTTCCGCTCTGCGCAGTAGCGGTATGCCTCCTTCCTATACTGCTTGTCCATGTCATCACTGTTCTTCCAGCCGCCGATTATGAAGACATCATCACGGAAGTAACAGATAGCTGCGCCCTCAATACTCAACACTTCCGGTGGTAAGCTTTCCAAAATTTCATCAGCTGTCATGCTGGAGATTTTATGCTTCGCTTCATTGTCTGTCAGAGGATAACACTTGGGGCAGCAAGAGGCTGTATGGTAAAAGTTTGTGGTTGCGATGGCTATCTGGAAGGCACAGTAATTATCAAGCAATGGTAAAGACTCCACATCTTGCCACTGCCTCGTGTCTGTATCGTACTTTGCATTTACAGTCTCCAACCCATCCTCGTTATCAGTGTCCACAGGAGTGCGAGCAGTGACATATACAAAACGGTCTTCCACACTGATGGCTTTAACGTCCCGTAGGATTTTGGGAGCTGATTCCAAGTGGTGCCACCTGTCCTGTTCAGGTTCATAAACATCAACATCCTTGAATCCTGGGCTGAAATTCCCATGCCCTCCAATACTGTACAAATTTTGCTTCACTGCTGTTAGCCCAAAGGAATGCTTCCTCGTGATCAGGTTGCTAACCTGCTCCCAGCTGTTTCTGTTTGGACTGTACCGCTCCACAGTCTTTGCAAACCCAGGCTCCATAGAGCCAGCCACATAAACGTGGGATTCTGTGATGGCCATAGCATGGCCATCTAGGTGGTTGTGAATGTGGGGGAGATTCACCCATCGATCTTCATCAATGAAATATCCTACGCATTCACTCAGGTAATCTCCACCCTCTGACACACCACCTACTACCATAATGATGTCCATGTTCTGCCCAAAGCGAGGCTGGAAGGACACAACGTGGGATGCCCAGTGATCCAGGTTGGCAGGTTGCAGGTTCTCTGATCTCAGTGCATGACCTTCCACTGCTTCTGAAACGAGCCTGAGGCAGTTAGCATTATCGGCCACCAGCTGCTCAGATTTAATGATACGAGTAAGGTAAGTGGGCTTCATCTGGGGCAGTCGCAAGAGTTTGAACAATTCCTCAAAGTGTTTCTCTCTTTCCTCGGGGTTTCGGTGCACCCACTTCACCACAGCTTCAAATAGAACTTCCTCAGAATCCACTGTGATTTCAGAGTCTGACAGCCAGTCTCTGACCAGATGGAAAGGCAGAGTGTAGAACTCATCATCCTGGACAACCTTTGAAAAGTCCCTGCGAATCATGTCTGCTGCTTTCAATGCCAGTTGGTCCAGGGAGTACATGTGGGCCAAGCTGTGAACTGCCACACAGTTTGTAAGGTTCAGCTTTTTCCTCAGAAACTCCCCACAGAATTCTTTCAGCTGAAGCAAGAGGAACCTGGAACAAGGAAATGCCAGTTTTGGAAAATCTTGTAAATGTTAATAATGGACAACACACCTGAAAGCAAATGGATCACACGCTATATACATCCCTTTAAATTACTAAGCTAGGCACAAATGTTAAAACTTTATGAGGGGGTTACAGAGCATTTCCATTCCAGGTGACAAGTGAACAAGAAACAAATATAATGTTACTGGAGGATTCTAAAAATGGTGTTGCATTATACATGGCAAGACTAATGGTTTGGCTTCAAATAGATATGGCAGTCATGGTTTGAGCTGCTGTTTAATTCTGACAGTGAGTTTACAGTAATTATTTCTCAGCAGGCCATAGAATCTCTTGCTGTGTAAATCTCCCAAAGTGTCAGACCCAAGGGGAGAATAGCAACTATACAGTCATTCTTTGCTCCTGGATTTGCAGAAATGGATTTTTGGATTCCACATTGTTAACACGGATGATCAAAAACACTTAATTGATACAAAATTAATTGCCTCTCTTCACTTCCATCCAGTCTGAAAGCATTTTCCTCCGCCGGCTGAAATCACGGCTCATACAACATCAGCATCCTCAAATCATTCTTCCCTACAATCTTAAACCTCCTCTCCCCTGCAATCTGTGGCTCCTTCTTCAAAGCACTGTTTTTTTACAATATGCAAACAATGTTCCCTACACACCAGTTATTCATCTGACTAGTCTTCACACTTCCATTTCAATTTTGGGAGCATCCTGCACTCTCAGCATCATCCAGTTTCCCAAGATTAAGTAACAACAAATCCAGTATGTCTGTTTATGAAATTTTTGCAACATGCTGTGATGTATGTTGCAAACAATACCATTTTAAAAATCTGGTTTCATTAAATTAACTCAGCCCTTTGTTCTGCCTCACGATATTCATTATTCAGTGCTGCAGCAGACATTAGTATCTGCTGCAGAACCAGAAAGGCAATACAAAACTCAAAGTTAGTATGTCAAGACCTTGCCTAGTTATCAAATATGAACAGGAATACACAGTTGATACTTGATATACAGTTGTTTGGTCCCAACTGCTATACAGAACTGCCCCTACACTGCTTCCATTTAAGTGACCAAACCACTCAAGTCAATAAGTGTTCACTTAACGGGGGGAATGTACTTACATTTTAATTATGTTATGACAGAGAAGGAAGCCATTCGATCTATTGAGTCCATGCTGGTTCAAAGCAAAGAAATCCTATTAATTTAATGCCCGGTTATCTTATTCCCTCGTAGCCTTGCAACTTATTTTCTCTCACATGTCCACCAATTTTTCTTTTTGATTCTTGCGTCACTCACCTAAATCAAGGGAAAATTTACAGTGGCCAATTAACTACTATCACAACTTTGGGATGTGGGACGAAGCTGGAGAGCCCAGAGGAAACTCCCTAGTTATTGTGAGAATGTTCAAACTTCGCACAGGCAGCACCTGAAGTCACAGTCAAGCTCAAGTCCCTTGTGCTGTCCAGTAAGATGACAGTCAGTACTATACAAAATTATTGCTAACTATTAGAAGGACTTACATTCCTTTTGTTCAATGGCTAACACACTCCCCTTGCCCATAGCCCAATAGCCAAAACATCATAGTACCTTTTAATGGAGCAAAATATGCTAAGGCATTTTGTAGAATGTTATCTCTGGCCAAGATGCACATTAGTCCCAATGACCAAAAACTTGATTAAGCTTTCAAGGGAGTATCTTATGGAGGAAAGAACAGTAGAAAGGCAGGTTTAGGGAGGGAATTCAAGAACTTAGAATCCAGGTAAGATGAAGGCACAAATGATGATGGTATCTGGACAGTTGAGAGGTCCGTATTATAGAAAGCAGATGTCTCACTGGTGGGGGGGGGGGGGTGAGGAGATCATGGAGTGATTTTAAAAAACAAGGATAAGAATTTTAAAATAAAGGGAGTTACTGTAGTTAGCAATTACAGGGTGAACTGAACTTGATACAAATCAGGGCACATATGGTAGAATTTTGGATCATCTCTCAATTATGGAGGCCAGGCATGAGTGTCATGGAACAGTTAAAAGGTGAGATTAAGACACTGATGAAGATTTCAACAGCATATCAATTGAGAAGGGGCAGATTCAAATGATGTGAAACCAGGCAGTCTTAACAACAACATGGATATATGGTCCATAGTACACCTCCTGACCAAATATGACATCAAGGTTACAAAATATTCTGGATTGCTGACAGATGCCAAGGAGAGGAATAGTGATTGTAATTGGGGAATTAAGTTTGTAACAGGGAACAAAATTAAAGAATCCAACAATTCTGTGCTTGCTCACCCATGGTGGCTCCAGTTCAAGTTATGCTTTAAAAATACTCACTTTTTCTTTCAAATCCCTGCATAGTTTTACAACGTCCCACAACCATCTTTCCAATTTCCTCCCCTCCCACATAAACCTCTATAATTTCTTCCAACCCTTTAAGCTACCGAGTACCTTTAATTTCACCCAATTGATCATTACTTGAATTTAATTCCTTCACCTTCGGCAACAATGCCTTCTGATGCAAAGGCCCTAAACTCTGTAATTCTCCCCCAAAATGTTATACTCCCCACTTCTTTTGCTGCTTTTAAGATGTTCCTTAAAACCTATGTCCTTGACTAAGCTTTTGACCCAATTGTTTGTTTTGGTTTGAGAATGCTTCTGTGAAATGCCATGTGATGTTTTGCTATATTAAATGGAACTATACAAATGCAGATTGTTGCTGTCATTCCCAATATAAATGCATAAAGCTTCTGCTCACCAAACATTTAGACGGACCCTTGAATGGGTAAGGTATAGAAGGAAACAGACCTAATGAGGGTAAATAAGATTAGTGTAAATAGTCAAAATGATTGGCATGGCCGTGATGGGCAAAAGGACCTGATTCAGTGCTGTACAATTCTATGACTGTATATCAATGACCTTCCAAAACATTCTGAAAATGAGGTGTTGCTTAAAAGGAAGTTATTGAAGGTCAGCAATTACAGGGTGAATAGAACTTGACACAAATCAGTACATGGATGATAGAATTGTGGAACACCTCAATGTTACATTGGATAGAATGGGGGGGTCAGCCAGAAGTGTGCTGGAACAGCTAATGATGAGGATTTCGACATATCAACTGAAACAAGGGCAGATTCAAATGATGGTGAAAATAGGCAGTAAGCAACAACATGGGCACGTGATCCAAAGTACATCTCCTGCCTGAATGTGACATTGCTCATCTCACCTGCTGAGCACCTCCAGCATTTTCTGCTTCATTTCAGATTTCAAGCTTCTGTATTATTTCCTTTTTCCCCTGCATAAAATGTTTTTCTGCACACCTCCCTTGGACCTGTTGCCTGAAATTTTAAATCTGATGTCCCCCCCATCCCCAGCTTTGAATCATCCACTAATGGTAATATTTTCATACCATCTACCCTCTCAAAATTAGTTATGATCTTGTACATCGAAACCATTTTAATCATTTTCAGGTGATTCGTTGCCTTTATCTGGATATGCAAAGCACACAAATGCATTCCACTCAGCTGGACAACAATGGAAAGGCACTGGAAGAGGGTAATATGGTCAACCTCATAAAAGGTTGCAACAATGTTGAGAAAGATGAGAAGAGATAGGACATCTTTGTCACAATCACATGGTATGTCATTAGTGACTTTGATCAGAAGCACTTTTGTACAATGGTTGGATTAGAAACCCAAATGCAAGGATTAAAACAAAAAGTCCCAGAAAAGATGCATATAACCTTAGAAAATTACATGGTCAAGATTTTGGAATTGCACAGCTGATGAACCTACCTACGACATCTACCCAAAGTGGAATGCTCAATGGTCAAAGAACTTCCATTAATAATATCCAATGGATAAACGAGCCCCTAAATGGCTTAAGTATCAGTATTCACTATCCAATGGCTGAGGAGCCCCCAGTCCCACTCTCCAAAAAGCTATACAGATCAAGGGACTGAAGCCATGATTGCTAATGACATAAATTTAAGTAGGAAGTTAAGCAGTGAAGAGGAAATGAGAAGGCTACAAAGGGATCAATTGAGTGGGCATTGCCCACTGTGTCAGTAAAAATAAAATAGATTATGAAGAGAGCCTGTTTCCACTGACAAAAGGCTGAACAGCCACAGTTCCCACTATTCATGGGGTAAGAACACTTATTACCACTACCCAATATCAAAAGTACCCCCTCCAGTTTCCCCCTCCCCGCCCAGCCAATGAATGAACCCACTGCCCCGGTCCCACCGGCCAATGAATGACCCCTCTGTGCCGGTCCCACCGGCCAATGAATGAACCCCCTGCCCGCCAGCGGCCAATGAATGGACCCCCTACCGCGGTCCCACCGGCCAATGAACGAACCCCCTGCCGCGGTCCCACCGGCCAATGAACGAAACCCCTGCCGCGGTCCCACCGGCCAATGAACGAACCCCCTGCCGCGGTCCCACTGGCCAATGAACGAACCCCCTGCCGCGGTCCCACCGGCCAATGAACGAACCCTCTGCCGTGGTCCCACCGGCCAAAGAATGAACCCCCTGCCCGCCAGCGACCAATGAGCGGAGCCCAGGCCGCCTGCCCAGCCGCTCACCTGTCGGCCAGCTCCAGCACCTCATGCACGGTGCCGGTGCAGACGCGAATGGCGCCGGTGTACATGTACTGGATGACGGCCTCCACCGTGTCGGGGTCGGGCCCGGGCTCCGTGCTCCACTTGCGCATCTCCACCCGCTCCGAGCGCGACTCCTCGAAGTTGCCGCCGAGCAGCGGCTCGAAGTACTCGGTGGCGGCGGCCAGCACCGAGCGGTGGGCGCGGAACTCGCGGCCTCCCACCGACAGCGTCAGGTCGCAGAACAGGCCGCGCTTCCTCTGCTCGTTCTGGCGGCGGGACAGCTCCAGGCAGTGGCTCTTCGAATCGAACTGATCGGCCTCGGCGTCGCCGCCGTCCGCGCTCGCCACCGCCGCCATCGCCGTCCCAACCGCCAACCGCCCCGGCCCAGCCTCTTACACACGTCACCACCTCTGCGCACCACGTCACCCGTTACTGCGCTCCTCCCCAGCCCAGGGCTCAAAGTTGGTGTAAACTTTCATTCACCAGCCCCTTTGCAGCAGGAGGAAAGATCCTGCCTTATGAATGGATTCGTCCCAACTACCAGAAGGAATATTGTTTTATTCCTCCATGTGAGGCCTTGCTACGTGCATAGTGGCTGCTCCTTACAGACAGTGGCCAGAATTTAACCCAGGTCGCTGGTGCAGTAAAGCTAACTGAAGGACCAGACTGGTTATGAAGCAGTTTAGCTGAGGTTGATATAGAGACACAAATAGACTGCAAATGCCAGGATCTGGAGCAAAAAAAAACTGCTGGAGGAACTCAGTGGGTTGGCAGCATTATGGAGGCAGAGGGATATCAACGTTTCAGTTACCATCAAGACTGATGCAGGGTCTGGACCTGAAATGTCCACTGCTGCTCTGCCTCCCTCAATTCTGCTTGACCTGCTGAGTTCTTCCAGCAGTTTTCTGTTTACTTGAAGCAAATATACAGTTGCTCAGTCATTCAACGTATTGGATGAAACACTAATTCTAGCCAGTGAGCCAAGAGTTATTGTTTCAGGGCAGTTCTAGTAATCATGTCTTGCAATAAATTGTTCAATAGCGAGGCTGTAGAATTCCTTTCTGACATTCAAAGTAAAATTAGATAGGTGGTTGAGAGAGAGGGCCAAATAGAACACTGGAATAAGGAAATCAAAGAATTAGAACTATCTGTACAAAAGCAAGGTCAACACCCAGATTGGTTGGACTGTGTCCTAGATCCATGCTCTAATTTGTATGAATCTGAAAGTATTACCCAGAACAATGAACCAGCCAGAATAATGCTTGCACATTTCCGTGACAGTAAAAGACCAACTACAATAAAGTACACTCCCCAAGAACAGCACAGGATCCAGCCCCTCAGCCCACCATGTCTGTGCCAACCATGATGCCACTCTAATTCCATCAGCCTGGTCCAAATTTCTCTATTCACCATCTGTTCAAGTGTCTGTCAAAATGCCTTTTAAACATTACTATCATATCTGCTTCTACTGCCTCCCCTGGCAATACATTCCAGACACCTAAAAACTTGCCTCAGACATCTTTAAACCATTCCCCTCTCACCATAAACCCAATAGTATTTGCCATCTCCACACCAGGAGAAAGAGTGGCTGTCTACCCCATCCATGCCTTTCATAATTTTATGAATGTCTCTGACATTTCAGGAAAAAAAAACAATCTAAGTTTGTCCAACCTCTCCTTGTAGTTGTCCAATCCAGGCAACATCCTGGTGAAATACAGTGCATTGCACTAGTGGTATAAACATGTTCAGCAGCAGCCAAAGTTTTTATACGCTGCTGTGCAAACCAGGGCTTTTGACGCAGCATTTGTCTGAAGCTGTCACCAGGGTATTCAGGAGCCTGACAGCCTGGGGGAGAAAACTGTTGTACAGTCTAGTAGTTCTGGCCTGCATACCAGGAGCTATGGACTTGTATGGAAAGATCTTGAGGTACATCAATGCTCCAAAATGTCCTGCCATTTACTGTCTACTTTCCTCTTACATTTGACCTTGCAAAATATATCACCTCACACTTGTCCAGATTAAACTCCAACTGCCATTTCTCTGCTCAAATTTCCAACTGATCTACATCTTGGTGTATCTTTTGACAATCTTCCTCACTATCTCCATCAATTTTCATGTAGTCTGAAAACTTACTAATCAGTCTACCTATATTTTCATCCAAATCATTATCAGAGGGCCCAGCACTGATCCCCGTGGAACACCACTGGTTACAGATGAGGGACGTTGTCAAATGCTTTGCTAAATTCCACTGCCCTATCCTCATTAATTATCTTCATCACCACCTCAAAAAAAATTCAATCAAATTTGAGAGACAGGACACAAAGCCATTCTTACTATCCCTATTAAGTCCATGCTTTTCCAAAAACAAGCAACTCCTATCCAAGATTTTTCTCCAATAACTTCCCAACACATGATGCAAGGCTCACTAGCCAAGAGGGATGGTGGGGATCTCATTGAAACCTACCGAATATTGAAAGGCCTGGATAGAGTGGATGTGGAGAGGATGTTTCCAGTAGTGGGAGAGTCCAGGATCAGAGGGGTACAGCCTCAGAATAAAAGGATGTCCCTTTAGAACAGAGGTAAGGATGAATTTGTTTAGTCAGAGGGTGGAGAATCCGTGGAATTCATTGCCACAGACGGCTGTGGAGGCCAATTCATTGGATATATTTAAAGTAGCGGTTGATAGGTTCTTGATTAGTAAGTGCATCAAAGGTTATGGGAAAAAGGCAGGGAATGGGGTTGGGAGGGAAAAATAAATCAGCCAAAATCAAATGGCAGAGCAGATTCGATGGGCTGAAAGGCCTAATTCTGTTCCTATGTCTTATGGTCTTCTGAGTGGAGGCCTCTGTTAATGTTGATCATACAGCCTGCTTACCAGTGGCATTGCTAACAAAGGCAATTGTTGCTTGTTGTAGCATCTGTTAACCTCTGGGAAGGTTGATGCTTGCTTTGATTAGCAAAGCTATCATATCAAATAATGGATCATGCTTTCCATCAATATTTTTTCTATTAGAAATTTACAAAATATTTGTGTTAAATCCTGACACGATTATTTTAAAAATCATTTGCGGTCATTTCCACTGCATTTAATAAAAATTGCTGAAACTAATGGGATTAAAGGATGCGTATTTATTTTCCCAGACAATTAATATATAGTCAGTATTATTTGTGATGTTCTCCTTGTTATGGAGAAGTGGACCTCTGTGAATACTGTTCAAACCACATTGCCACATTATGCAATAATGCACACTTCAGAGGATTATCATGCTTTAATGTTTAACAAACGAAAGGAAACCAAACATTTACGTGGCATAAATAAATGCTCATATGCATTAAAACAGTTTGTAACTCCTTTGATTTTGTGAAATAACTTCACATTAAAGTATTTTATATTTTATTATTATCAATACTCTGATTATTTTGTAACCCACACTGCAACCCACTTTGCAAGTCTCTGACAGTTTACCACATATTATTTTCCACCTCTGTGTACTCATTTCCTGCAAGCTGAGGCTATTTTTGTCCCTTCATTCTTTGGCAGGGTCTTTGGCTTCACATAAATACTTGACATGAGACTGATCCAGTCCAACCAGTTCAGCGCATAAGTCCCAAGGACTGCAAGTGGTGGAACATTTCCAATAAATGTTTCAGTCTCTCCAGAAAATGCTGCAATACATCAAATGTTTGCTTGTTTTGGTTATACTGGAACGATAAAGAAAGTGAAGGAATTGAAGAAATGAAAATTGTTACCAATTATATCTCGTATATGACCCTACTCATTGTGGAAATATGTGACATTCGGTAGTCTTTTTCTCCTTTTTACATTTAGTACATTGGCCTAAGTCTTACCTCTACAATTGATGAAAGTCTGCCTTTTGCTAGTCCTGAGATGCTGAGAAGCAATGCATTTCCTCATTCATTGCCCAGTTCTTAAAACCATTTTCTTTGATTGACGTGTGATTAGGTCAGATTTTGCAAGAGTGATATGCCATATTTTAGGTAGCTAAATGTGTTCCTTCTCTTGTCAAAGGCCATGAGGTTTTGCTGCACAGGGTCCTGTTTTCAGGCACCTAAATAGCCTCAAAAGGCTTCACATGTAGCAGGCAGGAAATGCACTCTCATTATGAAGAAGAAGTGTACCAACCGCCAGAGTGATAAAAGCGAACACATCAGCCTGCAGTGTCCTCTCTTGAAATGAATGTAAACATATTTGCATGTGGAGAGAACAGACCTGCATGAGACTGCACCTCAAAACTTGTCGATGCTGAGGCATCCTACACCAACCAACCTTATATTTAACTACTGCTTCTGTCAATTGTCAGGTTACCCCCAC
>JAUZTB010000071.1:2117046-2127724 GCA_034780895.1 Rhynchobatus australiae
GGAGCACCTGGAGGAAACCCATGCAGACACGGGGAGAACGTAGAAACTCCTTACAGACAGCGGCCGGAACTGAACCCAGGTTGCTGGCGCTGTAAAGCGTTATGCTAACCGCTACACTACCGTGCCTACATTGTGTGTCTTCATTATTAATAATGTGATGATTTTCTTCCCATTTTGTCTTGCATTCTCTTCAATCTTCCTGAGTCTCCAGTATAGCTCTGCAACATCAGTGACTCTAGTTAAGGACAATTCACCTGGTGAAATTGGACGATATGTCCCATAGAGTTTGACTCCTCTGACATTATCTTCTCTCCTCCTCAACATATCTTCCCAAATAGTCCCTTGTGACGGAGTGTTATAAAGTCACTTTGGCTATACCTTGGGCAATGTAACATCATTCCCTGTACCTCCTCTCACCCTCACCATTGAGTTCTAACCCCCAACTCTTTCCTTTCCTTTCCAGGTCCATCACACCCGGGGACTGCAGCTGAAGAAAAGGAGCTGAATGACTTATCTCGTCTATGCCTCCTTGCTCCACCTTAAACCAGTAGGTACCAGGACAGAAACCGGCTCTTCATGTAGCCTGGAGGTCCAGTTACGTAGAACATAGAACATAGGACAGTACAACACAGGAACAGGCCTTTTGGCCCACAGTGTCTGTGCTGACCATGATGCCAATCAAAACTTTTCACATGCCTGCACATGGTCTATATCCCTCCATTCCCCGTGTGCCTATCTAAATGCCTCTTAAATGTTGCTGTTGTATCTGCTTCCACCACCTCCTCTGGCAATGCATTCCAGGCATCTGCTTCTGTGTTAAAGCACTCACCCTCCTACATCCCCTTGAAACTTTCCCTTTCTCACCTTAAAGCTATGCACTCCAATATTTGACATTTCCACCCTGAAAAAAAAAGACTCCTTCTACTCTGTCTATGCCTCTCATAATTTTATTACGCTTCCGGCGCCAACATAGCGCGCCCACAACTTCCTAACCCGTACGTCTTTGGAATGTGGGAGGAAACCGGAGCACCCGGAGGAAACCCACGCAGACACGGGGAGAAAGTACAAACTCCTTACAGACAGGAGGGAATTGAACCCGGGTCGCTGGCGCTGTAATAGCGTTATGCTAACCGCTACACTACCGTGCCTGAATCTGCAGAATTTCTTGTGTCTCCTGGGCTTTGTACCACTTCACAAGGATATTAGCAGGACTGGAGTTTCAGAAGGATGTTGCCAGGACTGGAGAAACTATTAACATTTCAGATCAAGGACCTGAGAAAGAGACAAAAGTTAATCCGGATAGCAGCAAGATGTGGGTGAAACCAAGGGGATTTCTCTCACAGAATGATGACGATGGGATAAGGTACTATGGCAGTGTAACTGTTACTGCTGTGGTTCTGGCACACTGAAACACATCCAGAAGGTCAGACTGTGCACTGAGAGAAAACGGAAGAGGAAGCAGAAATGGTTCTTATGCAGAGAGGAAGAAAGAGAGAATTTGATATTAAGTCTAGACAGAAGATGAGGTGCTGTTCCTTGAGCTTGCATTGGGTCTCATTGTAACAGTGCAAGAGGCTGCAGACAGAGAGATCAGTGTAGGAGTGGGATGGAGAATTGAAATGGCAGGCGACTGGAAGCTCAGGGTCACTCCTGTGGACAGAGCGTAGGTGTTCCATAAAGCGATCATCTAATCTCCATTTCTCCAATATTGAGGAGACCACATTTTGTACACCGAATGTAATACACTAGATTTGAAGAAGTGCAAGTGAACCACTGCTTCACCTGGAAAGAATGTTTGAGTCCAGGATGGTGGGAAGGGAAGAGGTAAAAGACCAGGTGGTGCACCTCCAACAAAAGCATGGGAAAATTGCCATACAACAGGTGGTGACAGAAAAGTGGAAAGGGAGTTACAAAGGGAATGATCAGAATGAAATGCTAAAAGGGGAGGGGAATGGTGGTGGAATCTTGTTGGACCCTGAGGAAATTGAGAAGGATGATGCAATGAATGCAGAGTCTGGTGGGGTGGAAAGTAAGGACCGAGAGAAATCTGTTTTGTTCTGTCTGGGGAGAGGAGGTAAGAACAGAGGTGTGGGAAATAGATGAGATGCAGGTAAGGGTGGTGTAGGTAATTTTCTGAGGTGTGCTCCTGATGCATGGCCTCGAGGTTCTCAATACTATTCCGAATGCTCCTTCTCCACTTTGAGCTGACGTGGCCAGAGATTCCCAGGAGTAGGTGGGGACATTGCATTGCATCAAGGAACACATCCTTTAATGTTTTCCTCTGTCCACCTGGTAATTTCTTCCTGTGGCAGAGCTCAGAATAAAGTGTCTGCTTTCAGAGTCAATGCAAGGCTGTTTCCCGGAACTACAACTCCCAATACACACGGTGCGACCCTGGAAAACTGTATAACACATTAGGAATCATTGGATGATGCAGCTCTAGAAATCATTTGGCCCATCTTGCCCAAGTTAGCTCTTGAAAAAGGCACTTAATGAGTCCCACCAACATCTGCTCTACTTTGCTCTATAAATCTGCAAATTATTCCTCTTTAGGTATACATCCATGTACATCTTTGTTATTGAATCTGCTTCTGTTCTTTTGTCTAATAATAGTACTTCATTACAAAAAATAATTTTTCCCATCTTCCTCTCTGATCTTTTTCCAATTATTTCAATTCTATTTTAAATAATACTAGGAAGGAATTGAATAGAGAACTTGCAAGAGACAGGCTAATAGGGCTAAAGGCTGATGTTTGTTTACCTGGATGGCTTGCTTCCAGAATCCTCCCGGAAGTAGCTACTAAGTTAGTGGATGCATTTGTTATAATCTCATAAAAGTCCTTAGATTCTGGAGAAATGCCAGATGACTGGATAGCTGCCAATATGACCCCACTTATTCAAAAAAAGGGAAACATAAAGCAACTGATTAGCCTAACATTTACTGTTGGAAAATTGTTAGAATCAATTATTCAGGAAGTAATAGCAGCACTTTTGGAATTCTAATGAAGGGGAAATGAAGCCATGAAGGGGAAATCATGTCTGACAAATTTATTGGAGCTTTTTTGAAGTCTTGACCAAAATGGGTTGAGGGAGTCCAGTAGGTGGATTGTATTCGGACTTCCAAAAGATGTTCCACAAGATGCCTCACAAAAAGTAAAGTCACAAGAGCCCATGGTGTTGGAGGTAACATATTGGCATTAATAGAGGATTGGTTAGCAGGCAGAAAGCAGCATGTGGGGATAAGAGGTTCATTTTCAGAGCACTAACCTGTGACCATTAGGTGCCATAGGCATCAAAGCTGCGGCCACAACTGTTTACAATATATATTCATGACTTGGAGGAAGGAAGTGAATATGCAGAATCCAGATTTGCAGATGACACAAAAACAGATGGGAAGGCGAGTTGCTAGAGAAACAGTTTACAGGGAAATATTTTGCTCCAGATTCCAACATCTGTGGTCTCTTGCATCTATAGATAAATATTGAGAGGTTATGTGAGTGCTGTCTCTGGCATTTTCTGTTTTTATTTCAGATTACCTTCATCTTCAGTTTTTGGGTTTTCAACTGGAGTGGTTATTTTGCAATGAAGAGACATAGGATGTCCTGAGGTTAGAAAGGTGATGTAGAAATTTGCATTCTTCCTTTGTCAGCTATTTCTCTGAAATACTGCCAATAAACATATCAAAGGAGGACAAATTCACCCATGGTCACTAACACTGAACTGGTACTTCAGCCACTGGTTATACTCACCTCTGCACATCTGGTTCCACTGAAGTCAAAGGCAGTGAATATGTAGGAGGAGCTTGTAACTGGAAGCCAATTCCCTTCACATGCAACTTGCAATTAGCAACAAGGTACAGGCAACCTCTGCGTTACAGGGGAGGCATTTTACGTTCCACGAAAATGGTCCATAAAGCAATTTTTCATACTTGAAGCCGCATCAGAATCAGGTTTATTATTACTGACATATGACATGAAATTTGTTGTTTTGTGGCAACAGTACAGTGCAATGACATAAAATCTATAAATTACAAAAATAAATAATGCAAAAAAATGAGGTAGTGTTCATGGGTTCATGGATTGTCATTTTCGCATGCATCAAGAAATGCAAGTTGGAAAATTTTGTGTTTATTTACTTTTTTCATATAGCTTTCTTAAGAGTGAATTCTTATTCTGTATCCCAGTTTTTTTGGAAGTGATTTGTGAGTTCTGTGAGGGCAAGTTTCCGTTTCCTGAACTGCCGTAACAAAGGGGTCACCGGGACAAGTTTTGCACAAGTCCCATTTTTGAAAAGCCAGCAGCTGCACCATTGTGTTCTTGTGCAATGCCCAGTTCCACCTGTGGAGAGTGGTGGGCTGTGCTCAATGCCTGTCCATCAGTTACCATCTGCTAGAGTTACTGATATTGTCACTTGACTATCTAAATTCAGAGACACAGAAAACTGTGATACACATTCAAGTTTTCCTGCTTAATTAAAATTAAGATCTCTTTTTTCTGGCAACTTTTATTCCTAACAAGCTTCACTTTTTGCTCAAGTGCTTTAAAACCTCCCTTGATCCTCCTGTTGCTCCCAAACAGCTTCCTAGCAACTTTTGGAAACCTTCTTTCCAAGGCTGAGGCAGTGCAATTAGATTTCATGGTGTTAATCTCAGCACAATGTATCTACCACAGGCAAAGTGCTTTAATGACAATTTCTGGTCACTTCATAGCACTCCAGATAATTGAATAGGCACTTCAAAGTCAAAGTCAAAGTCGAGTTTATTGTCATCTGCACAAGTACATGTATGCACAGGGGCAATGAAAATCTTACGCAGCAGCATCACAGGCACATAGCATCAGATAAACTGCATTCACAAGTAAAACATAATTTAAACATATACTAAACACAATTTTTTACAAGAAAGAACATAATTAGAACAAAAACAGTCCATTTTAGTGCAAAGGTATGAACTGTGCTTACATAGTGATGGCTTTCAGCATCAGACGTACATCAAAGAGTCAGCCCATCTTTTGGAGCAGTCTAGAGAAAATCTGATCATATTGTTCTCAGAGTGACTAGGTTCTTACAGAGTAGGGCTGTGCTGGACTGGGACACCTCCAAGAGTCCCTTAAATTCCATCTGCCAGCTCTCAGTCTGTAGCTTTGTAGGTTACATCTTTTCAAGTTCTCATTGAGCTACCTTTTAAATGTGTGGGAGGGTAGATGTTGGTCTGCTTCCTTAAACTGGATTATTTGGAACTAGGGGCCATAATCTCAGGGTGGAGAAGATTCTTGATCCATCTTACAGAAATATTGGTATTGACATTTTGAAAATCCCTGCCTCAGCAGGCCATTGATGTTATATTTCAGACTGACTTGATGGAAATTTGGACACACTGGGAATGGAAGAATTTTTGAGATCAGATCTGTGGATCAGCACCTTGATCAGAATCTGAACTTTGGATAAAGTGATGAAACTGTTAGATTAGCTGATGGTAGCGTTTTTGAACACTGTGTCCTCAGCTGGTTACATTACAAAATAGAAGTAAACAAAGCTGGAAAACCTTGAATTCTTTTTATCAGCTTTAGGATTATACGGTCCATATTGCTGATTTTAGAATGCACCATAAAATTATTTGCTACTTTAAAAAAAATATTTTATTCAGGTATGTCGATTCCAAAAATCATTTACCCCTATGTATGTTAAAGAAAGAGATCTGGGAGAAGGAGCAGGAGGAAAAAAACACAAAGGGTTCACAAGATCACAAGATGAAGGAGCCGAAGTAGGCCATTCAGCCCATCAAGTCTGCTCCACCACTTCACCGTGAGCTAAACTATTCTCCCATCCAGCCCTGGCGTTCTGGGGTTATCAGGTGCACGATGAAAGTTAGTGATTAAGGAGAGGCTTTGCCAGCATGTGGGGAAACATGTTAAAATATTGCAAAAATAAATGCAGAAAGGGACTGGGGAGGATATGGAAACAGAGCTGTTGTCATGCAGAGGTTATCATTTGTGTAACATTATTGTATTAAGCAAACTCTTTCCATTCCAAGTACAACAAAAAATGCCAGAAATCCTCAGCAGGCCAGGTACACTCGTGGAGATGGAAACAGCGTTAACATTTTGGGTCAGTAACTCTTCATTATTTCAATCCCTCGTTACCTGATGTCTGTACAGGTGCCCTTCCAGAATATGGCACAGATAATTTATCATCCTAACCCAGCCATTCTAACACGGACTGGAATGTCCCTGTGCTGCTCTGGCTCATGTTAACTGACAGCACAAACTGGGAATCAAATCTGCTCTGGTGTGCAAGTTCTGAGACAGAAGGAGATATGCTTGCTGCTCTGCCAGAGATGCAGCTCAGTATTGATTTGATATGTGCTTTGAAATGATTTTTGAGCAAAATAGCAGCATGTCCCAGGTTTTGGGGGTCATTGTGGTGCCCCATACTTGACCTTCACTGCTGGATCTTTTGGTGTGTGTTTGTGGACTTCCATCTTGAGCACTGACCAGCTATCTATCTGTGCAGCTGTGGAGGCATCAGCATGATTAACTGATGGAAAATCAGGGTTAAATTAAGAAAGGTTTACAAAAGAATGTATAAATGAAGTGCTTACAATGGGGAGGGGGAAGGGGAAGTGATGGAGACAATGAGGGCTGATAAATAATTTCATCCAAGACCACATCAGACAAAGCCTCCTTCTCTTTTCAGATAGTCCCTCAAGATCGAGGCTGATTTGCTTTCACTCCAGTTTTGTGGGTTGATGAGCCCAAGGTGTAACCTGCAGAATCCCCACAGGTTAGCAGGAGGTGCTTGACAGGAGGGGACGGTGAGTAGTTTGGGAGGTGGTGCACTCTCTCCATCCTTTACACTGGACTTCTGTGTGCTCACAATTAATAGACTCAGAGTTCTCAGTTCCACCCCAAATACTCCTCTATTTGAGCAGTCAGGGGTCATGGATTCCCACAGGTCAGTGGGAATGTTCCACTTTTTCAAGGAGGCTTTGAGAACATCCTTAAATATTTTCCCCGGTAATCTTTAGTCATGACAGAACAGAGTGTCTGATTCAGGTATTTGACATACTCACAATGTAGTCCTGCCCATTGCTGCTGACTGAGGGTAATTAGGGCCACATGCTGGGGATCTCGGGCTGGGAGGAGATTCTGACACTGATCACTTATCTAGCCAGTACATTTGGAGGATGACCAGAGATTGATGCCATGGCGAATTTCATCATCGATTTCTGCCTTTGCTAAGAGGTGGTTTCCAAGATGTGGGAAAGTAGTCCATATTTTCCAGGCACTTCCAGCTATTTATTATCAAGGATGGTGATGTACATTAGGGGCAGGCTGGTACACAGGTTAAATGTAAGGCCTAGTCCACAGCGTCCTTCAGTGAACACGTCCACAATGAAGTTCACCCTTCAAACATGCACATACGCAAGGGTCATCTGCACCCTGTAGCTCGATGAATTAAAGGCAAAATCACTACAGAGGCAGTGAGGGTGGTGTCACACCATTATGTCCAACACATCTTCAAATCCTTCAGCTGTCCTTATTAGTCATCCTCAATTCTTTTTTTTTATACATGTTTGCATCTCTGCCAACAACATACAAAAAGTTATGGTTGATGGACACCCTTTTAAAAGACAAAATTCTCTGGATTGATTTTTTTACAGTGAGTTGTATTTGGTCTGTAATACTGGTTATTTCAATTTTTATTGCACTGTTGGAGGTGGACAATGCAGTGGGAATTCATTAACGTGGGCAGGCATGGTGTGGGCAGGCATGGTAGTATAGCGATTAGTGTAACACTATTACAGCGCCAGTGACCCGGGTTCAATTCCAGCCACTGTCTGTAAGGAATTTTTATGTTCTCCCCATGTCTGTGTGGGTTTTCTCCCACATTCCAAAGACGTATGGGTCAGGAAGTTGTGGACATGCATGTTGGTGCCGGAAGCGTGGCGACACTTGCGGGCTGCCCCAGAACTACAGAAAAAGATTCATTTCACTGTGTGTTTCAATGTACATGTGACTAATATAGGTATCTTATCTTATCTTAGAAATCCTACCATTCATGATTCATGGTTTTACAGAGTGTGTGATGAAATGGTTCTTTATTTTTGTCTTTAGTTCTGTTTCAAGCAATTTGGGTGCCATGTGCCTCAAAAGCTGATATAATATCTGGATCTGTCAGTTTGTTTGAGTGCAGGATGCAATTGTTGAAGAGGTTATTCATCAAGCTGTATGAAAGACATGGGACAAATGTTTTATCATCTCTGACACTACTACAGCAGACATTTCAGCTTGAGTATTGAGTGTCAGTGTTGAGTGACAACTCCATGCTCAGCTGAAGAAAACCTTTTACCTGCTGTCTCTGACCTTCCATTGCACCACTATGTGTGAGCAAAGTATTTCAGAGCATTAAATGAAACTATATTGTAATAGACTTTGCAACTGAGGTGGAATAGTGTAACTAATCGATAGGCTGTTATCTTACTTTTGCTTAATTTTATGAATAAATCCATTGTGTATTTTTTAGACAGTCATATGCAGTGTCTCAGCACATTATTTACTCATTGGAGACACAAGAGACTGCAGATGCTGGAATCTGGAGCAAAAAGAAACAAGCTGCTGGAGGAACTCAGTGGGTCAAACAGCATCTGTGGCAGGGAAGGAACTGTCAACGTTTCAGGTTGAAGTCCTGCATTAGGACTGGAGTTTATTTATTAACTGGAGAGGTCCTGAATTATCATTTGCAATTGAGTTTATTGTTCAACCAGAACATTCTTTTAGCAAGTTAGTTTGTGTTTAGGGCTCGAAGGTGGTGGGAAGCTTAAACTGGAAACAGTGGTTGCACTGAAATCAGAAACTAAGTCAAAGCTAATTTAACCATCTCAGATTGAAAGTAGTGGAGATTTAGGGACAAGTGTCAGTTGTGGCTCAAAGGTTAACTTTTGCTGTGTACTGGCTTTCAGATGAGGGCTTAAAGTAAGGCTCTGTCTACCTACAGTAACATCCCATACCACAGAAAAGCAGGGAAGCTGTCCCTCAATCAACAACACGTTATTCCTTCACTATCTCATAGCTATTGGTGGGAGCTTGTTGTGTGTAAATTGGCTGCTGAGTCAGTTCCCTACGTTACAAAAGTGACTGCACTTCAAAAGGGCTCCAGTTTTTGCTCTTCTTTTGCGATTCTTGAAGAATTGTCTGCTGAAAGGTCATCGACCAGAAACATTGGTTATGTTTATCACAATCCATCACAGATTCATCACTTCCTCCCATCCAGTCCATCTCCACAGTGTGTTGCTTCAGGAAGGCTAGCAGTATCATCAGAGGGGCCTTCCCCTTTAGCCATTCCCTTCTCTCTCTTCTCCCTTCTGGGAGAAGATGCAGGAGCTTGAAACCCTGGACGACCAGACTCAGGAACAGCTCTTTCCCCACTGCTGTCAGACACCTGAACCAATCACCTCTCTCAACCCCCTTCTCAGTTGCTGTCACGTCCTTGAACTCTTATTCTACCTCTCTTGGTTACTCCACTATTGTCACTTTAGTATTTTTCTTGCACTAGTTCAGATTGCACTATTCTGCTGTTTTGTGCTTGTTGTATTTATTACAATATACACTGTTCACTGTGAGCTTCACACAAACGAGGAATTTCATTGCACGCTGGTGTAGATGTCTATACTCTCATCTAATCTCTCTCTCCACAGATGCTGCCCGACCCACTGGGGATCTCCAGTATCTTTTGGTTTTATCTCAGATTTCCAGCATCTGCAGTATTTTGCATTTGACTAACAGAATCCTGTATCACACATCAAATATACAATAAGTTCTGTTGGAAGTCGAAACAACTCGCCGATATTCCTGTCAATTCGTTAATGTCTTGCGAATGACCTGTACTAGCTTAGGCAAAATTTCAAGACCACGATCTTGTCAACTTTTTTGTTGACGTTGGTTGGAAGTTTCGGTCTGGGCAGCGGTGCTGTTCCTGTCCCGGGCCCGGACCTGGACCAGGGTTATTCCGGGCACTGAGTCCCCTCTCCATGCGGTGGTACGTTTGTTCCATTGTACCAGCCAGCGCTGAATGAAACTCCATCCACCGCAGGCCCGAGCTGATTATAAGATATTGGCACCAGTGAACTGACAACGTAGAAATTAAGTCATTGAGAAGGAGAAACCTCCCTCGGTGGAACTGTCCCGCGTCCGGTCGTTAAGGGGTTGCTAGGAGACACCCTAGTTACATTCCAAACAGCTGGTAACCGCGGGAGTCCAGCCACGGGGAGGGCGAGGGACGGGTATGGCTGACGACGAGGAAGAGGTTTTGAGTGGTCCAGTCTGTTCCTACCTCACCTACAAGTCGGAGGGAGACCGGCTGTACCTGCTGGGAGAGTATGAGAAGGCCATCCAGAGTTACACACACGTAAGTTGCAGCTCCGAGTGCAGGCCGCTGAGGCTTGTTCACCGGTGGGGCGGGCTCTGGCGCCGGTTACTCCGGCTCGCCTTGTCCCTCCACTCGGGAATGGGCTGAGGCGGAGCGCGGGGTCCCAGCAACTGCCGGCTCATTTACCCAGTGTCACAATTCCCAGCGTATCCCGGTGATGCAATGCACTGCTGCCTCACGGAACGTAAGGAGTTGCTCCGGTATTGTCGACCTTGGGAGTTAGTGGGCGACACAGGCTCGTGAATTCTGAGGG
>JAUZTB010000071.1:2188153-2199112 GCA_034780895.1 Rhynchobatus australiae
AGAGGGAACACGTGAGGGAAATAGAGAGAGTGTGCAGGGGGGAGTGAAAGAGAGAGGAGAGAAGGATAGGGAGGGAGAGAAGAGAAAGGGATGGAGGGACAGAAGAAGGGAGGGAAGGGAGGGAAGGAGAAAGAAAAGGAAAGAAAGAATGGGGAGGAGGTAAGAGGAAACACAGAAACTGCTGGAAATGTTAAATCTCAACAGTATATAATGACAATATTTCGCTCACTTAAACTTCTGAAAAATGCAGGTAATATTTTGTGAGCAAACCTTCAGTGAAAACAAAGACTGTTGAAGGATCTGACCAAAAAGTTGAAAGTAAAGTGTGAGAGATAATATCACCAATAGTCGAAAAATACAGTTGAAGAATGATGTTCAAATTAAAGGTGAGGCCGAGAGTTCTGGAAAGGGTTGAGACTGAAGGGGAGTTCTGGAAAAGGATGATGTGTAGAAGGCATGGGAGAAACAAACTAATGTCACAGCACAAGGAGAGGGGTTGAGTTACAGATATACTTAATTTAATCCTCCTGTAATGAATATGAGCACGTAATTAATTAAAATACTGATAAGATGAGCTAAACATGGATATACTGCAGCATGTGGCCTGCAATAAGTGGCTTTATCTCAAGTAACTGTAACAACCAGAACAAATTCCATAACAAAGCGAAATTTCCCCAGGGGCTTCAGAAGAGCATTAATAAAAATACAAGCAACACAAGGCAAATGGAAAAATGTTTGATCAAAGAAAAAGGTTTCAAGGAGCACAGTCACTGCATCCAAGATGAAGAGTGAAGGAGCGAGAGATAAAAAACAAAGAGGGAGTGTGAGAGGCAGAGAGAACAAGAGTGAGAGAGACCACTAAAGAAAGATAGCAATTGACAGCAAGATCAAGAGAAAGAGATGTTTAGAAAAAGAATTCCAGTTTATGGCTGTTGAAAGCTGCATAGTCCACCCATGTGGATGCTATGGCCAAGAAAGCATTCCAGCACCTCTAATTCCTCAGAGGCTAAGGAAATTTGGCATCTCCCCGATGACCCTCACTAATTTTTATAGATGCACCATAGAAGGCATTCTATCCAGATGCATCACAGCTTGGTATAGCAACTGCTCTGCCCAAGACCGCAAGAAATTGCGGAGAGTTGTGATTGCAGCCCAGTTCATCACGAAAACCAACGCCGCCGCCCCCCTCCCCTCCTCTCCCCTCCATTGACTCTGTGTACACTGTCCTGCTGCCTCAGGAAAGCAGCCAACATAATCAAAGACCCTTCCCACCCCAGTCATTCTCTTCTTCCTCGTTCCGTTGGGCAGAAGACACAAAAGCTTGAGAATATGTACAGTACCATCAGGCTCAATGACAGCTTCCATCTTGCTGTTATAAGTAGAGATGAACTCTTGTTCTCTTAATCTACCTAAGTCATGGCCCTTGTACTTTATTTGTCTACCTACAATGCACTTTCTCTATAACTTCAACACTATGTTCTGCATTCTGTTTTGGTTTCCTTTTGTACTACATCAATGTACTTATATATGGAATGATCTGTCTGAATGGCATGCAAACAAAAGCTTTTCACTGTGTCTTGGTAGATGTGACAATAATAAACCAACTACCAATTACCAAGCATGACCATTGATGGCCAAGTAATTAAGTTCAGGGATCATGAAGAGGAAAACTTGGAGGATTTTAAGAGTTGGAGAAGATGGCAGGGATGGCCAAAGAAGCCATTTGAAAATAAAGATAATAATTTTAAAATAGAAGTATTGCTTAACTAGGAGCTAACGCTGGTCAACAAGCACGTTGATGGGCGTTTGGCACTTCATGCAAGTTAGAACTTGAAATCATACAAGTTTATGCATGAGGGAGTCTGGATGAGTTAAGTCTAGAAGTAACAGAAGCATGAAAGAGGGATTCAGAAGCATCTGCATTGTAGAGGGAGGGGGTGTCAGGCATTATAACAGGACTACGCAACTCAGATTTGTTAAGCTGAAGACCTTGGTTCACACAAGAGTATTAGAGAGGGGGAGAAGTATTTGGGCAGATTGATCCAGGTTAGACAACGTGAAGGTAGAGAGTGCTGTGGGTATGTTAGTGTCCCGGATAGGAAGGTGTGACTGTGAGTCAGTGAGCTAAGAAGATGCCAAGTGCAGTGTTAGAAATGCCTCAGGCTTAACCAGCAGGAACAAAATTCTTATCGCCTATGTGGATAAAGGCAAAGAGCGTAAAGTGGATGAGCAAACTGACCAAGGTTCAGTGGTACATGGGGTTATTCAAGAGGATTGTTAAAGGGAATTCTGTGATGTTAGTGGCATCACTTGCTGAGACAGCAGGGGAGGAGTGGTTCAACTGGCCTAGCCTCTGCCCGCGATAAACACCACACTTTCCAAATTTGTTGAACTGGGCTTTTGTCCCAATATTATGAATGGTTAAACCCACACTTGCTTGTTTCTTGCAGTTGCTACTGGAAACCTGTTGGAAACGTATGTTGCTTCTGTCCTGGTAAAAAAAATGGAGGAGGATCCTATGTCAATCAAAGATTTACCTTGCTCTCCCCTTAGCTTGACTAATTAACTTCAAATCTTAGATGTATGAAGAGCAGGTGATCACTGCCTCTCCCGCCTCCAGTTCACAACGTGAAGCCACAAGCCCAATGGCGCGTTTGTGTTAATGCCGTGCATGCAATGGCATGCCTGTGTTAGCGCTGGGTGCACACTGCAGCACACATCCATGGACATGGGCCAGGAATTCTACCTGTTGTTGCCTTGTGAGTCTGTTTGGGTGATTGAACGAAAAACAGGAAATCATGGAACTACAGACCTGGTGAGACTCACTGCCATCAAGAGGGAAAAATCCCCACTTTACCACATTTAAGATCACGGAGCCATTCTGATCAGCACACTCGTTCTTTCAACTGGGGAAAAATTTTTTTGTGAGCTGCTGACTGTGAAATTGTGAGCCTGGCTGCACAGGAGATATTCCTGCACTGTCTTAACCCATGAGAATATGGGAGAAAACTGAACAGTGTGCATCTGCTGGGGGTTTCCTCCACTCACTGGTCTGAATTGGAGACCCAAGCTGTTGTATAGGATGAAGTGAGGCCTGACTGGAGCCTCCACATTTACCCCCATCCCTACCCACCACGTTTATCACCAATTAAGAAATTTATTACCAGTCATCTTATAACATCCAAAACATATACTAAAATAAAATCCGATTTCCTTCCAATGAAAGCTCAAAAATACAACCAAGATTTCTCTGAAACAACTGTAAACACTATGGTCATCACTCTAATAAACATTGCAGGGTACTACAATCCCAGATTTCATTTTTAAAAAATCAATACTTTTTTTAAAAAAACAAATTATTTACTTTTTCCTCATATTTGTGTCCAAAGATGAATTGTTTGGACAGAAATCATTTCATGATCCTGTGGCAGAATCACATTTGAAAAAAAAATTTTGTGAAATTAAAAAAAAGCAAAGTGACTATTTGAAAGCCTCTGCTCAATCGAAGTACAATGCTCTCATTATTGTATCTGACAAAATCTAAGGCATCTTATCATTAGAAAACAAGATATCAGCAAAGCTACGACTGTTATACAGGAAGGAATGAACAGAACAACCAAGACCGAGACTAGGCTTTCTGAACTTTGCTTTCTCGCCTTTTCAGCACGAGTAGCTTTGCCTTCACCCTCACCCACAATCCGTTGTGCTCTGCATGCCCGCGGGTCTCGCTGGTAACGTGGGTTACTGCAGTAACGATGTGTCCAGCTGCCTCTGTAGCACAGGGAGGCGAGGGAGAATACAGGCCAAAGGCAGCCCCTTCCTCCCTCTGGCAAAACGTTTTTTGTCTCTTTCTTTCTTTAAAAATGCAAAAAACGAAAATAAAAATTAAAATGTTTGACTTCTATTGTGATGGAGACCATATCTCCCGAGTGTCCCACAGACTTCAGACCAAGTTCTTTGTGTTCAAGTGCGTTTTGTAGTGTTTGGTCAGATGGTCACTCCTCATGAAACGCTTGTGACACTGTCCACACTCGAAGCGTTTGTCACCTGCAACACACAATCAGCATGCAGGCAAGTTTACACCAACTGTGAAGCATCTGCTAATCAATGTCCCTGTTAATGAAAGGTTCTGAGGGAAGGTTATTACTGGAACTGTTAACCCTCATTCTCCAGATGCTACCTGACCTGCTTAAGTAGCTCCAACATTTCCTGTATGCATTCCATTATGAAGTCAGGAATCGGACAATTCCATACATCAATCCTCACTTCAAATGCTCAGACTGCCCCATTCCCAATATGCAAGCTGCTGGAGTAGGTTTCACCACCATGGGTCCACCTGCATCCTACACTCTCTTCTCTGGCCAGGCATCACAGACTGATTGGCATTACTGCAAAAACTCCCCTTAACAATCATATGTTGGAGTTAGAAACCAGCTCACCTGATGCTGTATTTACTGTATCTCACCTCACCTGTATTTACGGTAACCTCTCACTTTTGAGTCAGACGAGCATGGATTTAAGCTCCACTCCTATGGTTTAAATCCCCCTCTCTGTTTCCTTGAACCCACCAATTTATTCTCTCTTGCACATGTCCATTTAACTTGTCTTTAGTTCTTTTGTCCTTTACTTGTACCAATGAGTAACTTACAGCAGCTAATTAACCTACCAGCACATTGTTGGGATGTGCAAGAAAAACTGAGCACTGGGGGACAGACACCTGCACAGTCATGGGGAGAACATGCAAACTCCACACAGACAGCACCCAAGGTCAGGACTGACCCAGGTTCCTGGAGCTGTGAGAAAGCAGCACCAGCTCCTGTACCAGAATGTCATCTAATTTTTACATTAACTTTCTCTATCGCAATCTGGTAGATAGTTATCTCTTGACAGAATCACCAATTAAAGAAAAGAGTTTACCTGATCAATTATCTCACCACAGTTGGCCAGCCATGTTCCCCACACTACAACGATGATTAAGCCTCACTTTATTAGCACTGAGGGACATGCTGTGGCTGTTAAAGACACTAAAGCAATGTAAATCCTTTTACTTCGTGGGACAGTGGCCCAATGCAGATGGATTCAGTGAAAAGTTACTTATGAGGCATTTCAGTTGAATCTGCCTTCCTACTATAATTAGCAAAGACAGTGAAGAGATGCTCTAACAAACTCAGAATTATTAAGGGCCAGCCAGCCTAACTTCAAGAGCAATACATTATATCCAAACTTATTGACGTGTTGGTGGATGTGATTTCAGGAGGCAGTTGATGACGTGCCTGGAATTAACCTGCCAGCTGCACTGATGGTTCCAGTGACAACAGAGCTCAGCACTTTTACTCTGGATCACTAACTGAAGGTTTCTCTACAGCCTATTAAGAAGAAGCAGGCTCTACCTATGCAGTACTGACCTGTGTGGGTCCGAGCATGCCTCTGTAGCTCATCACTGCGAGTGAACCTCTTTCCACAGAAGACCCAACTGCAGACGAACGGGCGCTCACCCGTGTGTAGGCGGACGTGGGCTCGGAGCAAGGATGTTTTCCGGAATACTTTTTCACAACCTGGAATGTGGCAGATGTGCTTCTTCTTCCCAACCTCTCCGCTTCTGGATTTAAGACAAAGTCACTTTCTTAAGAGCAGCTTTACACATTCACTGGTTTAGTGAGATTAGCAGTGAATGAAGGATTAACAAGCCAACCAAACAGGATGGGCCATGCTGTACGTCTCTACGAGAACTGGACTGAATCGGCAAGCCTAACAAAATAAAGGAAATGACCACAGAATTCAATGTTCTAAATACCAGAGGGCAAAATTCTGTGATTCTGTCCAAAACAGGACCCAAGGAATTTGAAATAGAACAGGAAATGTTGGAGATACTCAGTGGGTCAGGCAGCATCTGCGGAAACAGAAACAGTTAACGCTTTGGGTTAATGTTCCTTCATCAGAACCAGAAAAGTGAGGAAACAAGTTACATTAAATTGCAGACGGGATTGAGGAGAGATCTGCAGAATTTGTTGCCACGGGCGGCTGTGGAGGCAAAGTCATTGGGTGTATTTAAGGCAGAAATTGATAGGTATCTGAGTAGCCAGGGCATCCAAGATTGTGGTGAGAAGGCGGGGGAGTGGGGCTAAGTGGGAGAATGGATCAGCTCATGATAGAAAGGCGAAGCAGACTCAATGGGCCGAATGGCTGACCTGCTCCTTTGTCTTATGGTCGGATGTCTGATAGGGTGAGGCCAGAGCTGCCCTGGTGATAGGCTACGGGTGAGGCCATCTGGTTGATCGGTTAATGAGGACAAGTGAAAGAAAGAATCCAGAAATGCAGGAACAGGTGAAAGCTGCGCAGGTGCCTGAGTATTTGTTGAGATTTCCAACATTTTCTGCTTTTTGTTTCAGAATTTTGGCATCTGCAGTTTTTTAACCCCTGAGGTCTGTTTAGCCATTCAGTTCTCTCATGCTGATCTCAACTTTAATCCATTTCCTTGGGCTGGACACCCTATCAATCTCAGTACTGAGATTCTTAATTTACCGCTGGTATCCACAGCTTTCTGGGGGAGAGAACTACACTACAGTGTCGTGTGTGTGAAGAAATGCCTCCAGACATCAGTTCTGAACAACCTGGCTCTAAATTAACATCATACCTTCTAGTTTCAAGATTCTAATCAACCACTGATCTATGATGTTCAAGTGAATACAAGACCAGACTATGCAACGTGTAATGTAAGCCTTGCCCCTAGTTCTGGTTTACTTTCTTTCTTTCCACTTAGGCAGACTGGTCTCCAGAAGTTTCCAGAAGTGCTGGGACACCCACACCTGCCTGAGGTCTGAACACAACTCTAACCGGGAGGGCGAGTGTCTGTTTACAGAGTTGTACAGCACAGAAACAGGCCCTACAGCACACCACATCCATGCTGCCCAATATACCCATCTACACTAAACCCACTTACCTGCACTTGGTCCATAGCCTTCTATCTTCTATGCCTTGGTAATTCAAGGGCTTGTTTCTTAAATGTCACGTGTGAAGAAATTCCCCCTCAGATCCTCTCTATACCTCGTCCCTCTCAACTTAAACCTATACCTTGTTGTCTTAGACACCCCTCATACCCAGTCTAACCCCTCATAACTTTATATACCATTAGATAGGCTCTCATAGGCAAGGCATAGTCCTTACATGGGTAGATGGGATTATTGTATATCTGCCAAAGGGTTAGTATGGATGTGGTGGGCCGAAGGGCCTGTTTCTGTGCTGTATGACTCTGTGACTCCATCAGATCATCCCTCAGCCTCCTGCACTCCAGGGAAGATAAACCCAGCCTATCCTATCCATTACCATCTGCTGATAAACCTCACCCATATCTTTTGTTTACACTGGACTCAATTATTCACAGCTCTTCTGTCTCACCTCACAGCCAACACCCTCAGCTCATTGCCTGCACCCTAACTCATGCCGTCTCGTTCTCTCATCACCCTGGGTTTCCACTCCAGCAACATTTCTCGTCCTTGGCCATGCCCCTCTCGGTCTCTGAAACCTTCATCCCTAGACCCCTGAGATACTGGTGCGCCCCACTTCTGATCACTTGAAGATCTTAAAATCTTGCTCCCTCATGGCTCTCCCGGAGGAAACCAACTGTGTGTGTGTGTGTGTGTGTGTGTGTGTGTGTGTGTGTTTTTGTGTGTGTGTGTGTGTGTGTGTGTTTTTGTGTGTGTGTGTGTGTTTGTGTGTGTGTGTGTGTGTGTGTGTGTGTGTGTGTGTTTGTGTGTGTGTGGGTAATGGAACTTCCTGCTCAAAAGAGCTCCCTCTGTCATTGCCCAAATTATCAAAGACAAGCTAAGATGTAGTCTGGAGACAAAGAGACTGCAGATGCTGGAGAAACAAATGAAGTAGAGGGCAGAGGAAGTGATTCTGCCCCTCCTGCCTTCTCACGTATCAGATACAGAATCACAACACAATTTACAAACTTCTGCAGTAATGGTTTACGGAACCAGAGGACTAACAAGAAGAATATTTGTTCCTTTGTTGTCAGGGTAAAGTCCCTGGAAGTTGTGACCTGACAGCAGGGAGCACCTTCACTCCCCAGACCTGCAGTGACTCACCAGGAAGACCCAGCATTAACACTGGAGGATGAGCTAAATGTGAGACAAATTCGAGTAACTCCCACATCCCGAGAATAAACAGAAAAACAGGGAAACCAAAGACGGGATGGGATGGAAGCAGGAGTCCAGGAATACCTTTTCTCGCCATCCTTGCAGTTGGGACAGGTGCAGGCCATGCGTTTCATCTTCTTGCTCTGCTGCCCTTGCTGTGCCGTGATCTCGTCTGCCGGCAAGGCGGGCTCCACCTGCAGCTGGCTGAGCTGGCTCGGACTCAGCCCAGTGATGGTGATGTTGTTGGCAGAAACTGGTGACACCACCCCCGCCTGCACACTCAACTGTTGCTGTCCTGCAAAAACAACCAGGCTTCAGTAAGGAAAGAGAGACTTCTGCAGCAGAGGCCATTCAGTCCGTCATCCCTGTGCTGCCCCTCTGAAAGAGCTACATACATTTCTGTTTTCAAGCAGCTCCAATTCTAATTACATTTGTCCATTTCAAAGGTTTATCCCATTTCCCATAAAAGATAACACTGTTTCTGGTCCTGCATCACCGCAAAGTTGTTTATTTCAAATATTTTTGTTGCTGCCCAAATAACCTAAAAATTTGTATTCTGCATCAAATCTCATTAACCAGCTCTGTTCTAGTGGAAGGAGTCATAGCTTGCCTTGTTCTTCCTGAAAAGCAAATACTCATATCCTTGGTGTTAAACTTCACCTATTCCGTGGGCTTGATTTGGAGTGCAAAAATATCAGTGCACTACTGCAATTGGTTTTTCTTTTGTCAGATAGGAATTGAATCCCAGAATATTCAAGTTCAGGCTTCCAGACCTCATATTGCCCATGCCCATTCCACAGGCTTACTTGCATCACTGACACTGGCCTCACCAACCAGCAGTTCAACAGCTTCCCTTCAAACCTCCCAAAAGGCTAACTCTGCCCCACCTTAAACATTCTTCAGCCCTGCATCCAACAAATGGATGAAAATTAACCCCTGTATCGTTCCTGGTACAGGAAATGATGCCAGGAAAGTAAACAACAAGATATAACAGCAAAATTTAAGAGAAAGATGAAATAGAGCCCTTGTCTTTCTCACACAGAGATCAACATAGCAAACATCTTGAGTGGATGTCATTAAAAGAAATAAAATTATTTAAAACGTTATGGAGGAGCAACTCTTCGATCTCTTAACCGATGGGCTAAGAAGAGCTGAAGGCCTTTTCTTCCCTCTATACATCTTATTTTCTCAGCTACATTCCATTCTGCTCCCTCTATTTTCCACCCAAATTTGCAGCCTCCTATGACATTCTCTAATTATGGGAAAACAGCCACTGTGGGAAAGTGAGACAGATCAAGCACTTCCCATCTGCTTTCCACTCTTTGGAAAAGCATCTTCCCTGCAGATCCACTTACAACACAGGAGGTGAGTCAGCATGAGCTGATGACGGGTCTGTACTACCTCTTTAAAAGAGCAGTCAGGTTTGGTCCACATGCCTACCTTCTCTACAACCTTGTCAGTTTCTCTTCCTCCCTTTTGCATCTACCTTTTAAAAGAATTAATCATTTTTACAAGGAGCAGGTCCTAGATCCTGACATTTATCCTCAGCTCCTCTCTCAATCTTTGCCAATGCTTTTATACCTTTGACCTCTTGTCATCAACCCAATTCACCTTCACATCTGGTAGGAACTCAGTGCTAAGGTAAGGAGGGGCATAACTGTGTGTGCATGAAAAACAAAATTGTACGTCCAGCCCCACCGTTAAAAACTTTGCCTCCATTTCCCTTCTCTCTGTGAAAGGTCTTCACCTTCAGATCCACAATGGTGAGAAGCTGCCACTTAGACCAAAGGACAAAATGTTGCCATAATACAGTGCCTTAATATAAAACATAGAACATTACAGCACAGTACAGGCCCTTCAGCCCACGATGTTGTGCCAGCATTTTATCCTGCTCTAAGATCTATCTAACCCTTCCCTCCCACATAGCCCTCCATTTTTCCATCATTTGTGTGGCTAAGAGTCTCTATGATAAGAACAATGCAAGTTTGACACAGCCCATATATATTGGGTCAAATATCCAAAACCTGGACAGAGTTAGGAAAAAAAAGAACATGATTTCATAACCAGTTTGAACTCAGTGAAGGGGTCTCAAGGGGCTGAATGGCCTCCTCCTATTATTTAACCTGTTGCTTTGTTGAACTAAATTCCTTTCACCTGCACAAGGTCTATGAATTTTAAAATAATGCAGAACAGAGATCATTCAACCATTTATCTTACAAAGTGCGATGTGGTTAAGCCCACTCCCTGATCCTCCCACAGTCTGGTAAATGCTGTTACCTAGAACTTGCAATTCAGAGAGTGAGCCCACACAGACTGAGGGACAAAGCTGAGGGAATACCCAGGGACATGGGGAGTTCCTGGACTGAATGAGGGACAGTGATGAGAGAGTGCTGGACCAACTGAGGGAAGGAGCATTGGTTTGACTGACACCAAGACCGCCATAAGATTATGCCTGGGCTGACACTGGTGGACTGGTATACTTGATTAACTGGCATCTATATTCGGCACGTGCCAGATAAACAAGCTTTCACTGCACTGTCTTTTTTCCCCTTCAAGTACTTCTCCAATTGCCTTGTGAACAGACGGTGGACAGCATTCTGACTGGTTGCATCACTGCCTGGTATGGAGGCTCCAATGTGCAGGATTAAGAGGTTGTAGACTCAGCCAGCTCCATTACAGGCACAACCCTCCCTGCCATCGAGGACATCTTCAAGAGGTGTTGCCTCAAGAAGGCAGCATCCATTACTAAGGACCCTCACCACCCGGGACATGCCCTCTTCACGTTACTACCATCGGGGAGGAGGTACAGGAGCCTGAAGAC
>JAUZTB010000071.1:2223087-2233634 GCA_034780895.1 Rhynchobatus australiae
ACCACCACCGGGAGGGGCAGCACCTTCCCCAGAGGGTTCAAGGAGGTGAATGGACATCACCTCCCATTGGGCAGAAGACACAAAAGCCTGAAAGCACGTACCACCAGGCTCAAGGGCAGCTTCTACCCCGCTGTTATAGGACTATTGAACGGTTCCCTAGCACAAGATGGACTCTTGACCTCACAATCTACCTCATTATGGCCCTTGCACCTTATCGTCTGCCTGCACTGCACTCCCTCTGTAGCTGTGACACTTTATTCTGCATTCTGTTATTGTTTTACCTTGTACTATCTCAATTCAGTAATCTGTATGAACGATATACAAGACGAGCTTTTCACTGTACCTCGGTACATGTGACAATAATAAACCAATTCCAATTCTCAAGGGAAGTTAGGGATGGTCAATAAATGCTGGTCACACCCATTCCCAGTGCATGAGTTTAAAATACTGTTTAATAAATAAGTATTACAATGATTATTAACCAAGCCTGGAAAATAAGAGCTTATTTAGTAGAAATGTAATTGGAAACTATTTCGTGTAACAACCTTGGCAGTGTTGTCTAAGCGGTGATCGAGGGGGACCCACACACCCCCACGCAGCCTCGGCGTGCTCACCCTGCGATGTGGCGGCGTGTAACTGACACCCTGAGGATCAGTCTCCCCGTCGGTTTCAGCAGACGCCCCGCTCACTGGCGGATCGGTGGCAGGAGGCAGGAGCCCGCTCGCAGCCTCTGCATCATGTCCTGCTCCAACCCCGGCTCCCCGCTGGACGTGGCCGCCATGAGGAAGAGTTACAAATGTGACCAGGAGGTGAGTAGCCGAATGTAACAATCGGATGTAACATTCCCGGGCCGCAGTGTATCCGTGTGAGGGATACATCGGCGGGGCGGGAGGACTCGCAACCCTCTCGTTTTACATTGCCTTTCATATTTTATTTAAAAATAACAAAAAGCGCCTCCTTCTGGAGCCCTCGCCCACATGCACATTACATAAATGAGGAAGTTCTTCACTTACACGACGAAACAAAGCTACAGGCTGGGATTTGATTATTTAAAGGGTTAACGCCACCGATCAAAGCAGCCGTGATGTGGGACACAGTGGCGACTCGCTGCTAGGCCGCTGTCACCAGTGAGCGCAAGGCAAGTCCTTGCGGTGACATTCAGTTACCTTCCATTCTGCGAGACGCTGAATGCGCAACACTTACATTTATATAGCGCCTTCTCGTATTTTAAATACACCAAAGCACTTCAGAGGAACTTCTAACAGTCAAACGTTAACGTCCAGCACAGAGGCCAGTGACCGGATAGTTTGGTCAAAATGGTTTTGAGAGAGGAGGAGATTGGGAGTGTTCGACTGGTGGAAGAGCAGGCCGGAGAGATGTGCAGGAGGTCACAGAGACGGGGAGGGTTGACGGTGGAGCGCGCTGAAACTAACAAACAAGGCGGCAGGTGAACAGGCACGGGGCGAACAGGGTGAGAGTTGGTAGCTTGGTACATTACAGAAGCAGGCCATTCAGCCCAACTGTCCATGCTGACCACTGTTTTGAATTGTTTGGTGCGGTGGATGAAGACGTTCGCTTACAACGTGTCGTTATTTCCCCTCTGAACACTGCACCCGTGAAGTGTTGTTCCATCGGAACCAGTCCCCCGGTGACCCAGACTGTGGCCCTTCCCCACGGAGCCTTTGCACTGGCTGCACCGAGCCTCAGTGCGTCCCTCAGCGCGGACTCCTGCAGCCGGGACTGTGCCAGTCGGCCGCAACTCCTTACACTGGAAGACCAACCGGTTTCACAGAGACCAAAGTGCATCTCTCTTCATTGATGACCTCTGGCGATAGCCGGTGCTTGGTGTCGGCATTCCCCCTGGGAACAGCCTGGAGAACCTCAGCGTGGACCGACCGTATCCCCTTCCGGACCTTCCTGGTAAACCCACAGTCCACAAACAAACGGGCAGTCACCTGAGGGGAATGCTCACAGGGTGAAAGGAAACCACGGACTGTGGAGCCTGGGAGGAGGATCTTGACTTGCACACCTCACCCTGGGACAGGTTTCTCCATCCCTTCTGCGGCAACTTCCTCCGACCTCAGATTCTCATCATTTTGGTTTAAATCCTATCACTCGTTTGTGAGTGATTTTCAGTCGATCCCAGCCATCGTTAGCAGGGTGGTTCTGGCTCTTAACCTGACAGCTGTGGCTGTGAGGGACTGTGGTGTTTAACACCAGCGAGATGTTGAAGCCAAGAACGTGAACCACCCACTGGGATACACAAAGGGCAGCAGAAATCCAAAGCACTTCCCCTCGCAGCAAACTGTTGAGGGTGCGGGGAACATCGATAGACCTTTGTGGGATAACAGAAGCAAAGCAGGTGGAGACAAGTCACACAATTGAATGGCTGGACAGGGTGGAGAAGCTTGTTCCGGTTTGAATGTGTCCAAGTACAGTGATAAAGCCCAAATTACTTTCAATCTGTGGACCACATGACTTCTAGAGTGGGCTGAATAGATGATACAGTTAACTATATTTATTGTTTGGTTCTAGCTCCAAATGTTCCTCCATCTGAGTTCCCTAACACTGTGACATTGTGAAGGGCACATGGGCACCACATAAAGGGAGGTCCCTCATGTCTCCTTTAGTGCCTCTGGTAACACCAGGCACTTGCCATCAGGGGAGGCTGGTGTGTAGTCACATCACCTTTGTATGACATTCTGTTTAGGACAAGGGCAATCACTGACAAGGGCAGCTAACTGCCCCTGGGGCACCTCCTTCTTCAACTGTTGTGGACTGTTTGTGAATAACATCACACCCCACAGCATTGTCCTGGAGTTTTGAGGAATTATAGTTTAATCTCCAGGGTGTTGGTGTGAACAAACTGTGAGAAATCTCAGACAGGCACCAAAAGAATGCTTCTAAGTTTCTCTGAACTATATTCTCTAACAGTTGTAAAAATATAGTTGAGAAATATGACATTTTGGCCAAGAATTTGATGTTTGTCTAAGACCTAATTGTGAGCAGCAAGGATGTCCCTGTGGGACTGTCCCTGTGGGAGCACTGACGTCTAACAACCCTACAGAGACAGTCAGACAGTGACAGTCCTACAGTGAGGTTCCTGCAACAACCCTGCAGAGACAGTCAGACAGTGACAGTCCTACAGAGAGGTTCCTGCAACAACCCTGCAGAGACAGTCAGACAGTGACAGTCCTACAGAGAGGTTCCTACAAGAATACTACAGAGACAATTCTACAGTTATAAACCTAGAGCTATGACCCTAGAGATGGTCCTGCAGAGATTATGCAACAGTGATGTCCCCATGGAGACAACTTTCCAATGATGACACCATGGAGGCAATCTATTGGTCATGGTCCTACACAGATAATCCTATGGTTATGATCACAAAGAGATGTTTCTATTGCAACAAAACAGAGATGATCTTATGGTGATGATTCTACTAAGATGATTCTACAGTGACAGTTCTACAGAGATCATTCTACAGAGATCCGACAGATAATCCTGCAATGTCAATATTACAGGGATGATTGTAACGTGGTCATCCCACGGAGTGGATCATGACAACAATCTTATAGAGGCAGTCCCACAGAAACAATCCTATAGTGAACATCCTACAGAGATGGTCCTATGGGTCAATCCTACAGAGATGGACCTACAGTTATGATTTCAGAGATACAATCCAATAGGAACAATGTAATAAAGCCATTCTTACAGTGACTGTAGGATTATGTTCATTGGATCTTCTGCATGGGGTCATAGTGTAGGGTCATGCATGTGGTGTCGTCATTGCAGGATGTCACTGTACAATCACTGTTGTACCACCCTCCCTGTAGGACTGTTATGGCTGCGCCATCTCTGTGGACCATCATTATAGGGTCATCCTGGGGAGATCTTTCTTATAGAATATCTATTGTAAAGATGACCCAACAATGATGATAGTCCTACAGCAACAATCTTACAGGGACAACCCTATTGTGACAATCCTGCAGCGATGATCGCATGGAGATAATGCAGTGGAGAAGGTGCCACAGTGACAAACGAGTGACCTTGATTCACAGTGACAATCCCGCGGAGACAATCCTATAGTGATGGAGGAGACCTTACAATGGTGATCATACAACCATCACCCCATACCGTGAAGATATTCTTACAGAGAGCACTCTACAGCAGTGACTCTAGCATTGCAGAATTGTCGCTGTTGAACATAATTGTAGGAACTTCCTTATGGAATTGCCACTTGGGGATCATCTCTAAAGAGTTAACTGTGTAGGATTGACTCTGTTGGACTGTTGCAGTAGGATTGTCACTGTCAAATTGTATTCTTTGGGTTGTTGCTGTGGAGTTGTCATGTGTTGTCCAACAGCCAATGGGAGTTATGGACCTGTAGCTGCAGACCTGGGTAGTGTGTGAAGCTCAAGGTGAGTTTCCACAGAGCCGCTCTGCCACACTTTGCTTAGTGCACATGGGGATATTGTGTGAGTTATCATGGGATTGGGGGACAGACCATGCAGAAGGTCATGTTACTTCTCTCTCTCTTTGTGACCAGGCTTTTGAAGAGAATCATCTGGTTTCTCTGGACCCCATGAAGCAGTTTGGTGACTGGTTTGAAGAGGCTGCAAAGTGCCCGTCTATCCAAGAAGCCAATGCCATGTGCCTTGCCACCTGTACCAAGTAACCACCTTTGCCAATCACTTTGCTGAACCTAAGGGAATGTCTCCAAATTCTCATTTTAAATCCCTGAAATAGTGCTCAACTTTTACATTGCATTGCAACCGCAGGGACGTTTAGAGGCTCCATGTTAGACGAGCTGCTGTTTTAATTAATTCAGTTTATTGCACATTAAAACTAGGTTCAAAAAGAAATTTCATAGTGCAGTGGTTAGCGTAATACTTTACAGCGCCAGCGACCAGGGTTCAAATCCGGTCTCTGTCTGTAAGGAGTTCGTACGTTCTCCCCATGTCTGCATGGGTTTCCTCCGGGTGCTCCGGTTTCCTCCCACATTCCAAAGACGTACGGGTTAGGAAGTTGTGGGCGTGCTGTGTTGGCGCCAGAAGCGTGGTGACACTTGCGGGCTGCCCCCAGAACACTCTACGCCAAAGGTGCATTTCACTATGTGTTTCGATGTACCTGTGACTACTAAAGAGATCTTATTACAAGTATTTAAGGTGGAGGTAGATTGATTTTTGAAAGACAGGAGAACTGAGTGTTTTGGAGAACTGGCAGAGGAGCTGAAGTCAGCACAGATCTGCTGTGATCATAGTGAATGGGGGGCAGGTTGAGGGGTCTGGTGGTCTACTCCTGCCCCCTTGTGTTCAAATTAAAGAAAGGGTGTGGTGGTGTGAGAACTGTGGGGATTGATTCTGAGCTGCCTAGTTTTGTTTTATATTTGTCTCTGTGAACCAGGTATGGTCAGGTAAGCAGTCATGACATAAACCATGGCGTGGCTGCTCCTGTGTGAAAGCATGTTGGCTTCAGTGAGTCTCTCCCATGTTATTTTCTGGGGAAGGTGAAGTACTGACTTGGCTTCAAATCCAGGCACGTGGGTTGTAGGGCTTTACTATCTTGAGAGTGTAAAGGTCCCATATCAAATAGGTGAGTTATCTCAGTTGTACAATATGCAGTTACCATTAACTGTTAGCCTTGTTGATAATTAATGTGAGAAATAGCACAACAGTGGGAGCAGGTACACTGATGTTGGAAAGCAGACAGTGAACTTGAAACGATATCCATCTATTCTCTAAAGCCTGAAGAGCTCATTCTAACTGCTGTAGGAGACCTAGAGACCTCCTCCTAAACAATACCTGACCCACAGGACCCATTTTGTAAAGTGGTGAAGATTCCAAATCCCACCACCAGCACCCCTTGCTTTAAGTTGCAAAGTTATTTTGCTTTATTCTGAAATTCCACGTAAAGAGTTCAAGAAGGGAAATGAAAATTTATTGCAGTTGTAGACAGGATCTATAACAACTTTATGTATTTACTTCCAGCCAATTTATGCCTTGAATGCTCCCCTTGTTGCTGCTAAAGCTATTCAGGGCCTGCGTGCTGTATTTGACGAGACGTATCCTGACCCAGTGCGAGTGGTGTCCGTGGGAATTCCAGTAGAAGATATGCTAGCTGATCCATCGGGACCAGCGGGGTCCGTCACTTCAGTGGAATTTTGTGGTGGAACGTGAGTGCATTACCTCAATCTGAAAACAAGGGGGATAATATAGCTCGGAGAATAAGGAAGAATTGTTCAAGTTTTTTAATAAAATTATGCCATTGGTATATTTGCCATTTCAGTAAAGAGCGCAAAGTATTATTGGGAAGGATTGTCCAGAGAAAAGGCCACAACAAAGGGGGAGTTGATTTAGTGATGAAAATCCACTGGTAGGAACATGGGAACAGGGATAAACCCTTTGAAACTGGAACCTCATTAAACGAGTTCTAACTGATCGTCGACCTAATGTTTGAATTGTGCCCATTGTATCCAAGTCATTCATATATGTCATCAAAAGCAGTTGTCTCAGCGCCGGCCCTGGAAAATATCACAGTTTATCCCATGTGCTGAAAATTTCAATTGAATAACTCCTTGAAAATCTGAATTTCAGGGAATTTAGCCATGGTTTAAGAAATCTCAATGTGTTCATTTTGTTCCAGGCATCTGCAGAACTCATGCCATGCTGGCCCTTTCGTGATTGTTTCAGAAGAAGCTATTGCTAAAGGCATCAGGAGAATAGTCGCAGTCACAGGTTCGGAGGCTCAGAAGGTTGGTGATTGTACTTAATAAATTTTAATTCCTTGAGAGGAAAAGAATTTGGGTTTCTTTGTATTTGGATTTTGTTTTAGATTACGTTTTTCATCTGACCAAATTTTAAAGAAAATGATTTTCAACTCGCTTTTGGTTTTGCTGAAATGAGCCCTTTTTTTTTATATAAGGATCATTTGTTCTGTTAGTAGCCTAGTTTTGAGTGTACTGGTGTAATAATGAGCTATTTCAATCAGTTCAGTGACTAGCATAGGTTGAATAAGTTACTCAGTTGGAGCAGGTACAATGGATGCTGCACTTGGGCTCAGCACTTGTTCCTGAACACATCTCTGTTGGAAAATCTCCTTGGGTTTAGTTGAGGGCAGTATTATGATCAACAGTGATGCACGTACTGGTGGGCTTCTGTTCTCCATAGAATTACAAGCCAGCAGAAGGCAAAGAATCACTAAATGTTTGAAATGCTGAATGTTCCACCTTGTGATAAATCATACAAGTCCTTGGGATAAGACAAAGTTCAAGCAGTCTTTTTGTACATGCTGTTTCTTATATCTTTTTATAAAACGCTCAAAATTCCTGTTTCTCTTCTGAATGCTGCCTCTATTTCGTGTTATTTCTGGCATGCTACTCTTCATGCATATTCTAGCATGCATGCTCATTGCATGTTCTGCTGGCTCTCCTGGTGTTTTACATAGTCTGTTTCATGCCTTGGCTTTGTTCAGAGTGCCTCTTGTAAATGGTCTCACTTGCACTGTCTCTTTTACCCCATGGAAAAGAATTGCTGTGTGACTGTGCAGGTTTTTGGTCTGTTTTTTTTCTTTCTCCCCTCCCACCCCTCATTTTATTCACTCCCTCTCCCCAACTTTTGTTGTTGCTCTGGCTCTAAGTGCCAGGTTGCTATCGCTCAGTGCAGTTGTACCAATTAAGATGTTGGAAGTAATAAGGATTTCAAGGATTTCATGATTTTAATGTCATTATCTATTGTAGGCTCTAAGAAAGGCAGATGCTCTCCAGAAGTCTCTCACCACACTAGAGTCAACGGTCCAAGTCCAAACTGCTCCCAGTAAGGAGATCCAGAAAGAAATTGCTGACCTTACAGAGGTAAATCAAAAATGTGGCATCAAGCATGCTCATTTATTTTAAAATCTCTCAAATATAGAGGTCCGAGAAGATTTATATAAAAAAAAATGTGTATTAGTGAAAACTTTTGTTACTGACTGCACATTTTCAGAATGATTAACACTGAAATGGCTCCCTGCACAGGATGGAGGGTTCACAATCTGTGGAATCTTAATGGATTAGATAGAAGTGCCTGATAATCTTTCTCATTTATGCTCAATTTTGGGAGTATTTGTTTCAGCCTTGGTACATAAAATTTATTCAGTATCATTAACGTGAACAACAATATTATCTAACGTTTCAATAAAGGTGACTTACGTTAGCGTGCAGCTTTAATAAAGCCATGGGATGATGGAGTAAACAAGGACTGAACTGGGTCAAGAAGCAATTTCCCAAGACTGGAACTAGTCTCCAGACTGAGAGAACTCTTACTCTAAGTAGTCAGTTTTGGTCAAATGGGTCCAGTGGAGGCCAGAATTTAAAATTAAGCCTTCAGAAGAAGTGAAAATCCAGAAACTGCAGATGCTGCAAATCTGAAAAAAAGACAAAATGCGAGAAATACTCGGCAGGTCAGGCAGCAACTGAGGAGAGAAATGGTCAATATTTGGGGCCAATGACCTTTTGTCAGAACTGAGAGGGGAAGAGAGAATCCAAGGGAAGGTCTGTGACAAGGTAGAAGATAAGACAGTGGATGAAAAGTTTTTGATGTGAGTTGGGGACGGTGTTTATGTGTGGAATTGGCTGCCTTGGGTTTTGAGTGAAATCGGGTGAGGTTTGTTGAGTGGTCAATACATTAGCACCCAGTTTGTTGTTGCAGTTTCAATTACCCTTCCTGCTTGTTTTCTTAAATCTATTCAAGATAATTAAGAAACATTTACCCCAACAAAATAATGGTCCAGATCTTATCAGCATTCATGGTCATTATAACTACAGTGCAGGCTTAAAAGCAGAAGTTGTTGTCAGCGATGGCCTGCTTTAGTATCATCTGAAATTGATGATCTGTTGAGAACTTGATTCTGAAACTATTCACTGAGGTTGAAGGGCGGCAGGGGTGGGGTCCTGAAAATCTTTGCTGTATGAGAAATTGTTGCTGAGCAGCCACATCCTCCGTCCTGTACTGTATCCGTTAATTAGCACGTCTTTCTTTCCCAATTACCCTAAAAGTACCTCATTTTCTTTATGTGGGTTGTAATTCCAAAAAAAAAATTTTTAAATGGTGGCCCATAAATGCTATTGTGCAATGCAGCATTAATGTATACTAAAAATCGGTTTTCTGATTAAGTTGTATCACTGAACCAGTCCGGATGTTTACTCTGTTCCAAAGCCCGTAACTTTGCTTTCGTACTTGTGCACAGCTATGCCTGGAAGTGTGCCGGGGCTTCACCCACTCACAAGGCCCGTAGTACAGGCCACTCGTGCAGAAGTGCATCTTCACCACTTATAGGGACCAGTGCAGGGAGTTGGCTGCATTTAGCTGCCCTTTAACTTAAAAAGAAAACTTTCCCTTGCAGTGTAGGTTGTCCTTGTAGTCCACTCACCATCACAGACCATGCTCCCCTCTGTCCCACAAATGCTCTGACTTCAGCCTACATCCCTGAACCGCCATCCCCACCTCCATCAAAACTACTGGCCAGTAGACAACTGTCCCACACTATGCCCAAAAGGAATTTCTACGCAAATGGATTTTAACACATTTTCTACATAAAATAATGATATCTCAAGCCTCTCTCTGAAAAGTATTTTTTCCTCTAGCTTGATGACAGCACTGTTGCTGGCAGCAGAGGTTTTCTGATGCCAGATAGTAACCAGATTTAGAAAAGGGGGAATTTAATCCTTGACCATTGTCTGGCACTGCACTACCCTTGACAAAATGGCTCAAGTTTGCAAACAAGAGGATGCCCTTGTCCTGCTGGTGTTGATGAATAGGTTCCCACAGGACACCAAGAAGCTATGCTTGGGTGATGTTTTGGGGAGTTTCCAGTCCCTGTGGATCTATAATCCAACAAAACACATCCATTCGGTGGAGAAAATTGGAAAAGTGCATAAAGAAATAACTCTACCATTGCAATAGTACTCACTACAAAATGAATGGTCCTTTAGCACAGTGTTTTTCCATCCCTTGCAATATTAAGTGTTTGCCATTAATAATACATTGTTCTTTTTTCCTTGTCGGTTTAATTACAGATGATTGGCACTGCAGTCATCCCCCAGTGGCAGAAGGATGAACTGAGAGACAAGCTGAAGTCATTAAAGAAAATTATGGATGACCTGGACAGAGCCAGTAAAGCAGAGCTGCTGAAGAAGGTAATCAAATTCGTGATGGGTTATGAGTTACTGCTTCTCTGAACTTAACTATTTCACTCCCAAGATTCCTGATTTGTGAATAGATGCTTTTGTTTTTGCTCATAAATCTTAATAGGATCATTGGCAGTTGCTGGGGAAGACCAGTGCTTCATAGTCTGTACTGACGGGTTTCATGTCTTGGGAGGGAAGCCCCAGTGAATCTGTGCACGAACCTGCCTAGTTCACTACATCACCTCCATTTCCATGGAGTGGCTGACATCAGTTGATTTAACTCATCCAAATGATGAAGGGAATCCATTCCCGCCACTGCCTGTAAGGAGTTTGTACGTTCTCCCCGTGTCTGCGTGGGTTTCCTCCGGGTGCTCCGGTTTCC
>JAUZTB010000071.1:2289581-2304193 GCA_034780895.1 Rhynchobatus australiae
ATTCTTCCTGGTGTCCTTATCAACATTTAGTCCAAATCCAAAATATCAGGGTCTGAGATATCATGCATTACATACAATATATTAAAAGCTGATCTCCTCTAATACAAATCCCTGTCCACACTTACAGTGCCAACTTCCTATGGTAAACTTGTTATGATGCAGTGTCATCACCGGTAGGAGAGTATATTCACACCTTGAATAGTTTGCATAATTCCATCACAACATGGACATTTGAGCCCCTTTTAAAATGGACACTGGGGAGCCCGTGATGTAAGTTAGGATACCAGTTGTCATTTTAGGTCAGGACTGCTCAGTGTTGGTGCTGTGCTCACTCAGACCAGCTCCACAGGAGATGGACCTGACGAGACACAGCCAAGGATAACTGAAGTGATCATTGTGAATCCCGGAGAAGCAAGTGTGTACCACTAAAGTAACTGAAACTGCTGCTGCTGGAACTCTCCCTTCTCGTTGCCCCTCCTTGTACACAACTGCTCAAGCTGCTGTCTGACTCAGCTGCTAAATTTCTACGGCTGAGATGTTGGAACAGTAGTTAGTTGGGCTGGGGTTCCTTGGCGCTCGATGACCAGCCAGGATGGTTTCCTCGGGTGGGCACTGTTTGTCTAAGCCAAGCCAATGGTGTTGAGTTTCATGCTGTAAACAATGGGCGGTGGTGTTCTTGCTGAATCCACATGAACATCACCTTGACCACAGGAAATGTGTCTGGTCTTTTGTCCTATAGAATAAGGAGAGGGCTACATGCCATTTTTTCTGTTCCAATTCACCCTCTCCCCAACATCTATTATTCTCTCCCTCCAGCTTTACCTTAAATCTGTCTCTGTTGTTCACCTCAGTCCATGCCCCCCTCCCCTTTCTCCACTCTGTGGGGAAAGAAGTTTCTCATGAATCCTATTGGATTTATCGTTGGTGACGTTGTTGTACTTATGTCCATAAGTTTTGGGTTCTGCCACAAGTTTAAACATTATCTCTTGTTCCAACCTATCAAACTCTCTCAATATCTGAGCAAATTCTGCTCTCTGGTTATCTAGCTTTCCCTGGGTGATGGGAATGTAGGGGAATATGTCTGTATCTGTGCTCCTTTCCAACCTGCTAGGTTCACCTTGTGTTTTACGACAGTTGAACTGGCCAGTTTACTGGTGCGTAATGTGAATTACGAGATCCCCTCACTGAAGAAGCAGATCAGCAAGTGCCAACAGCTGCAGCAGGAATACAGCCGCAAGGAGCTGGATTACATCAACAACGCAGCCAGTCTACGGGAGAAGTTCTTCAGCTCCTGCAAGCAGTTTGGAATAATGGTATGTCAGCTTGCAGTACTTCACTAATAATGGCTAAACTATTAATAACAGGAGTGGGATATTGCATAGAAAGGAATATGGGCTGGTGTCCCATTAAGGCAGGACAGTATAATTGGTCTGCTCATTGAGTCCAGTAAAACTGGAGGACAGGCTGAAAATGAGAATGTTGATGTTTTATTGACAAGCCAATATACCAGCAGTCACACACGGAGTGCAGGAGGGTAGAACATAAATTACACATTTTTTAAAAAGTTTAAACTTCCCTTAGTTAACAGATATTTTTGCACTGTCCCTTTCAGCTTGTAACTCTGTGAATGTGGCTATCTTCCACTAAAAATCAGGGCTGAGAGTGAAATCGCAGAAGAAAAGGACTGCACCACATCTGATAGAGTAAATGTGTCAGATGCAGTGGGCTAGATGGTGGTGGTGATGGTGAGGTGGTCAGTGCTGGTCATTGTTACTGAGTAAATCGGAAAGCAATATCCACATGTGCACTATTAAATACAAATCTGGAAGTTACTGTCGGGGGTACCTGACCCTCCACGGGCTGAGCTGTTGCTACCTTTCACTCTGAAGATGTTGGATGGCATCAATGTGAGGATCTTACCCAAATATTCCATGGTGCAAAAACTGACAGCATTCGGACTGGTACATTCAGAAACAAATTTTTAATGTGTTATAAGTCACCATTATTGCTGAATAACCTCTCTGGCTCTGAACATTTAGTTCTGTAAGCACTTGCTCTCAAATCAAGAAAACTACAATAAAATTGAGTTTATATTTTCTCATTTTGCCTCTTTTATCTGCCTCGTATAATCCCATCTCTCTTCCCCATCTTTGCTCTGCATTTTGAACATCCAGCCCAGCAGCAACTAGGAAGGAGCTGGTCAGTAATGATGCAAATCCATAATGACTATATAGCCCTTATTGCTTGTGCCAGCTCTTTGAAAAAGCTGTTCTATTATCTCCCTCCTCACCTCCCCACTGCTCTTCCCAAAGCCCAATACTTTTTTCCCTTTCTCTGCACTTGCCCAATTCCCATTTGAAAATCCCTATTGACATTTCAGGCAGACCAGTGCACATCACAACAATCTACTGCATTTAAAAAGGAAAATTCCCTTCCTCTTCCCTCAGTGATCTGAAGCCCGAGTTCCCTGGTTTTCAGTCTTCTTGCCTGTGTATCCATATTCACTCTTAAAAGCTCTCATAATTTTGAACTCATCTAGAATTTCCCCCTTGCCCTTAGAGAAAAAGATTACTCTCCTTAGAGAAAATCTCAGCTTTTCCAGTTACTGCAGAAGACTGAAGTCTCTCACACCTGCTACTTGCTTTTTGATATGTGGGGATAAGGCTGGAAAATAGTGTTGAGGCAGAGTATCAGCAATGATCTTATTGGATGGAGGAGGTGGCTTGAGGGGCCAAGTGGTCTAATTCTGCTTCTGCTTGTGTTCTTATGAAGACGGGTGGGAACAGGAGCAGAAACCTCAGCACAGGTTGTTTCTGAATTGCAAACTCAGTGCAAATCCAAAGTGCCCAAGTGAGTCTTTTTGACAGCTAGCCAGTTCTCGTTAAAGATTTGCTTACATGAACCCCCTGGTTTCTCTGATTCAGTGTCCTTTTTAAGGAGAAAAGTAACACGACACCAAAGCTAACGTAAGGACTTGATTCTTTCACCCTGGTTCTAAGCAGCTGATGTTCTTGTGTTTTTTGTCTCTGAATAGGGGAAAGATGTCCGACAGGAGCTGCTCTCCCTGTGTAAGGACCTCCCTTCTGCCCTCGATGATATCGCTGAGGGAGCCAAAAATCTCACAGATGTTATTCATTTGTATGAAGCCTGTGTGGAGTTTGTTTGTGGCCGGTAAGAATGTGGCAGAAACAGGGATTGAAAGCAAGGCCCAGTGCTTTAGCAGGGATGTTTCCACTCCTGCTCCATTTGATTAGAAATTGATTCCAGTGGGATCAGTGTTCATTGCAATGAAATGCAGTTTGCCATTGCCTCAGTCATAGCTAACGTGGGTCAGCGACCCCTTATTTGGGGATGGGTGGTGGGTCAGTTGAAATTTCAGAAGTTGAAATTGTTATAATTTTGTTAGACGAGGTTATTCAGGATTATGGAACCAGAGCTTCAGAGTGGAGTGATGGCAGATCAGCCGATTGAATGATGAAACAGGCACGGGTGGTACATGGCTTCCTCGTACATCTCCCACAGTGGTAGAATGCTGCGGTTACTGATCTCAGCACTCCTGATAACTCACTTCCCTTCCACCATTGCAGAGGCTCCTGTGGAGGAAGATCTGGGCTAGAATGTGCTGAGTCTGTTCGGACATTTCTCCTGGCACCTGTTATAGTCTCCACAGCAGTGGTACCCTTCTGATCTCGGCGCAGAGGTGTTGAGCACCAGAGGTTGTGGTGGGGTTGACGCCCGTTTCTGGGACAGGAACACCTAATTTGGAAACAATAGGATAAGTTAAGAGAAATACTTTGAAGTCCAGACTGGCTGCAGACTCTGGTGGTATCAGGATGACCAATTAGCTCGTCTTCATCCTCCCCTTTCGAAATGCTCTTGAAAATTTCCAATAAAAGAGAATATGTTAAAAATTGAAACATAAGGAATCAGCAAGCAGCCAAACTCCTTCCTTGCCTGTCCAGCACCCAGCACCCAGCTCCAACACACCCAGTCCCCTTGCCTCTCCTGTCCTGCCTCACTGGCACCCCTGGGTGTGGTTGCTGAGTAATCATGGTGTGTTGTGGCTGACAGAGTCCCTGAGCCCATCGTTCCGCTGCTGAAGTACATTCAGACCAAAGGAAACACGACTGTCTATGAATGGAGAACGGGGTTGACACCAATGGCCATCGAGCGGCCGGTTAGCAAGGAATGTGCAGAGGCGCCACCGACAGAGGACACGGACACTGTGAGTGTAATCTTGACTTGCCTTCTATCTTAACCCCTTCGGTGCTGCATCTCTGAGCTGTTCCTTTGCCAGTGATGTGACTTCACTGGTGCTAATTGGTTTCCTTTAGCAGTTGCTATTCGGATGATTGGAATGTCAGAATAACTCGGGATGGCCTACCGCACGTCAGTTGTTGTCTGCCCAATGGCCCACGTTGATATATTTCTGAGATATACAATGATCTTTGCAAAAGGAAACAAAAATAATTTAAAAGCAAGAGAGTTTAATTTTGGTTGTGTGTCCCTTACCATCTGGTGCTCATGGTCCCAAGAGTGTAGGGCATGTTGTTCCTGCTTATAGGGCTTCAAGTGACATCAATGACCAGGACCTCCATTGTCACTGGGATTGATGATGCCCATGAATCGACAGGGACGTGGCAGAGGTGTAGAGAGTTTGCAACCTATTGGCAAAGCAGCCCAGTACCTTTCCACAGCCCAAGGCGCTCCATCTTGGCTCTCCCCCCTCCCTCTGGACCATACACCCTTCCTTTGTCCAAAACACAAGCTTATTAAAACTTCACTGTCCATATTTTAACTTGTATCAATTTCCGTTTGCCCTCCACCCCTGTGCTCTGTTCTGGTTGCTGGGTTAAACATTGGCTTGATTTTAAAGTTCTCGTCCCTGTTTTCCAGTTCTTCCACTGTGCTGCTCTTCCATATCCCTGGAATCACCTTGAGCTCCAGGATCCCTGTGTGGCTCCAATTCTGACTTCTTGATCACTTCTGAATTTCATTACTCCACTACTGGCTGCCCAAGTTTGGGAATTCCTTCTCAAAGCCCACACCATTGTGCTCCTTGGAACCTATCTCTCTCTGATTACTTGCCCCATTATTTTATTATGTCACCTGGTGTCATGTATTGCAGTATTCCTGTGAAATACCTTTAGACGTCTCAACTATGTTTAAGTTGCTATATAAATGCAAGGTGTAATTAAGTGTATGGGAAGCAGCATGAGCTACTAAACTGATCCTCGTGAGACAGCTGGGTGCATTCTAATCTGTGTTCCAGATTGACTGGGGAGATAGCGGTGATGCTGGTGAGATCGACTGGGGGATCTCAGTGGAGGGAAGTGAGGAGGTAAGTCACCAAGTTCATGGGATGAAAGGATCACCCCACTCATTCACAGAGACCCTCGTCCCGGTGTCATTTGCTGCAAGTTTTGATTGTGTTTTACTTTATATTTTCCCAAGTTGAATGGCCAGGAACAAGAAGCTGTCATTGACTGGGGAGATAACACAAGCGGTGCTGTTGAAATCAATGTGGTGGAGTCTGGTGATGAAGGTATTTTATTTACACTCCTGTTACTGATCCATTAATAGTGTTACATGATCCTACAAACTGCGAAGTATATTAATGAGGTTATTTAAACTCCTCATTTAGTTGCAAGTCATCTTGTGTATCTTTTGCTGTGTTGTTTAAATTCTCATTTGTCTTGGGGCTCTATTGGATGAAGTGAGAGGCGGTTTTGCCTGGCTAGAGAGCCTAGCACTTGAGGCATGTTCTCAGTTTAAGGGATTCAGTCAGGAGATTGTGAATCCATCACATTCTCTACACCAAAGGGCTGTGGATGCTCAGTCATTCAAACCTGAGAATGGATTTTTGGGCACTTGAGGGAATTAAGGGGTTTGAGGACTGGAAGGTCTTGTTGAGTTTGAGGATCAGTTGCCCCATGTTGAATGGTGAGGGGTCAAATGGCCTGCTCTTGTCTGTTTCCTCTCCTCCTTTGTTTCTAATTGAATAGTACTTTGGATGCTTTACGTACAGAACAATAAAACACAATACAGAAATTGTAGAATTATACTGTCCACTGAAATTTGGTGATAATTCTTTGATAAGTTGGTCATATCACGCCAGTCATCTGATTTCATATTTTTCTATTCCTGTTAATTTCATTGGTAGGTTGTCAGCCTCAGTGCAGGGGGGCTCCCTGGGTTATGAATGACCTGATTTATGGAAATCTGACTTTTGCAAACTCCTCCAAGATTCTACCACTCACCTACACACTGGAGGCAACTTGTAGTGACCAATTAACCTACTAACCAGCATGTCTTTGGGATGTGGGAGGAAACTGGAAACCCACGAAGTCAAAGGAAGAACATGCAAACTCCAGACTAACAGCACTGGAGTGCAGGATTGAGCCCAGGGCACCGGAGCTGTGAGGCAGCTGCTGTAGCTGCTCCACTGTGCAGAGATTGAGATTTTTGTTAATGAAGGGTTATGGGGAAAGGTAATTGGAGTCAGGTCACGGATTAGGCATAGTCTCATGGTGACAGATTCATGGGGTGAATTGGCCTGAACTTAGGGTGAAATTTTCCTTTAAAGTGATGCATTCATTCTCTGGACACCAGGTGGCAGTGCTGACTGTGGAATTATAACTTGGGTTGCAATTTGTTCAGCTGAGAGAGACACTCCCTCCTGTTTGATTCATGAACTTTAAATTATTTGTGAGTGAAAAATTATCAGTAATGAGATTACTCCCATCTCAATACCGAAATATCAAATGCATGAATAAGACTGTTATAATTCTCAATAAAATAATTGCACTCAGACTAATTATAAGCGATATTTAAGTTTCTCTGTGATGGTTTTAAAATCACAGACTGATGTTTCTTCATTAGATGAAGTTTTCCTTTATGCTTCTAGGTGATGGAATGGCAAGGGGGAATGATGCTCTCACAATCCTGGAAAATACAGAAACCAGAAACCAGTTTATTAATGAGCTCATGGAGGTACCTTTCAACCAGAAATATAAATACTGGAGAAAATATGCCCAAAGTGCGACATTCAGGAAAGAACTATCCTGCTGCAGTGCTGTGCAGACGACAGTCTGATGCCCAGCACTTCTCCGTCACAGTACGGTGCCAATGAACAGATTTGGTTGGGTTGGGACTATGGAACTAAAGTGGTGTGAGGTGAGGCTTAGTCATGAACTGATTGACTGGTGCAACAAGGCCCTGAGGTCGGCTTCCTCCTGTTCCTGCTCTAATGGAGACAAATGAAATGCCTACAGTTCCATGCTCCAGCCTTGTCCTTGACATTGGCACCATATCCTTTTTCCCTCATCTTAGCCCCCAGTTATCTCCCCCCCTCTTTTTTGCTCCTCTGGATCTTGCTTGGAGTTACTCTAGTTGGCGACATAATTGGGATATTTAAGCAAGACCTTTTGTCTTTGTTCTGCATTGGGAGTCCTGTAGAGTGCTGAGGAGTATAAACCCTTGGCTGATGGTGTTTCATTGTGTTTTCTAGCCACAGAATTGCACTGATTTACTGACAGGTTCCACCTCCTCCCAGAGAAATCTGTGGGGCCCAGCACAAGCCAGGGACAGGACCTGCAAATTGCCTTTGTTTCTTGGCCCAGTATGGCTGCAGCTGATGAGCTTACACATTAGTCAGCTGTCCTCACTCAGGACTGTATCGGGAGGAGCACTGATGACAATTGTACAATTCCTGCCCCACACGGTACCCAGCAGGGTCTGGTCTAGGGTTCTTGAGCAGTACTTTCCAATGCCATGAGAAATAGGAACAGGAGTAGGCTATTTGGCCCTTTGAGAATGCTTGCCCTTCAATAAGATTGTGGCCCATCCAACATTCCTTATCCACTTTCCCTTTCTCCATAATTCTTGATTCCTTTACTGTTTAGAAATCTGCCTCAGCTTTGAATATATTCAAGGGTTCAGCCCCCACAGTTTCCTGGGGCAAGGAATTCCAAAGATTCCCAAACCTTTGAGAGAAGAAATTCTTCCTTGTCTCAGTCTTGCATGGGCACCCTCTTATTTCAAGACCTCATGTCCTCTGGTCCTAGGCTGGCTCATGATGGGGAACATCCTCCCAGCTTTTATCCCGTCAGACCTCCTTGTGCATTTGAACACGATCACCTCTCATTATTAAACCCCAATGATTGACATCGACCTCCCAGAAAGATGAGGGAGGCAGGTACACGGGAACACCACTGCTTCAAGTCGCAGGCCATCCTGATTTGGAAATGTATTGTTGCTGCTTCATCTCTCCTGGGTTAAAGTCCTGGAGCTCAGCTGTCCATCAGCACTGTGGAAGCACCTTTTCCCAGAATGACTGCAGTCATTCAAACAGGTGACACTCCAACTTCCCAAAGGCCGTTGTGGATGAACTTAAACACTAGCCTTACTGACGGTGCACACATTGGTAATTGGTTTATTATTGTCACATGCACAGAGGTACAGTGAAAAACTTTGTTTTGCATGCCATCCATACAGAACATTTCACAACAACTGTACATTGAGGAAGAACAAGGGAAAAATGATAAGAGTGCAAAATGTAGTGTTACAATTACAGAGAAAGTACAGTGTAAAAGAAAACAGACTGCACCTCAGCCTTTAATTTGAAAGTTTAGTTGCTTCATAAATTGCATAAGTTTTGTCTGTTTAATTTATTGCAAACCTTGTCCTTCTCACCCATTCTCATTTGTACAATCACACACCAGAGGGAGTGAAATAACACTGGTGTGTGATTACATCCGTGATGGAGCAGTCTGATGGATCTGTCCAGCAGCCCAAGTTAAGCTAACACCTTGATTTTAAAGTTTTCATGCCTGTTTCCCAGTCCCCCATTGTCTCTCCCTCCCTATCTCCAGCACCTCCTCCAGTGCTATAATCTGGCAAAATGTCAGCATTCCTGCTTTTAACTGCACTGCCATAGGTGACAGATCTGGATGAATCACAGCAGTGTGCGTGGAGGGGGTGGAAAAGGGGGGACAGTGAAACACAAGGGCAAATCTGTATCCTATCACTGGGATCAAGTGTTCCTGAGAATCTCTGGTTGGGATTTTAGTCCAAGACTAAGCATCTGTTGCAGACTGCTGGTTTCCTAATCACTTGTCTACAATGTCCCCGCCAGTTACAGGTCTTCCTGACCCAGCGACTCACAGAGATGAGGGAGGAGGCAGACATCCTCTCCATAAACCAGTTTCAAACTGCTCCTGCTGCTGTCCAGAGCCAGGATGTTGCTAAGATCACTACCATGTTGACGCTGGTGGGTGATCTCATCCAGAGACTGACTGTGGTGAAGATGCGGCACTTGCTTCTGATCCACGCCTCTCCCAGGTTTGTTGTTCCATCTCTTGTATTGGTCTTCCTCAGACTCTGTTCTCTGTATCTCTTCGAATAGGAGCACACCATTCAGCCCCTTGAACCTCTTCAACCCCCCCCCGCCCCCCAATGTTAGATGGTGAATATTCAGTCCATAAACCATGAAAACTGGCCCTTTGACCCACTGAATCCATGCTGACCATCAAGAACCCACCTAGACTAATCCTGCATTTTGTTCTCTCCCCAGAATCGTACCTAGGGGCTAGTTACAGCAGTCAATTAACCTACCAATCCTTGCGTCTTTGGGAGATGAGAGGAATCTTGGGCACCCGAATTCGGGATCGACCTGGGTCGCTGGAGCTTTGAGGCAGCGACTCGCACCACTGTGCCACCCTGCCTTATATCCAGAACCCCTGAGATCCTTCCCTAATAATAAATTTAAGTCATGCTCTCGTTATTCTCATTGGCCCTGAATAGGCTGCTTCCAAGGGCGTGAAAGATCTGGAGTTCCACCAGCCTTTTCCGTGTTAATCCTGGGTGTGTGATAGGTTAGCTGATATGAACCTCTGTGTGAGGAAGGGATGCAGCAATCTGCTGGTACTCCCCAAGTTGGGAGGAGAGACATCAGCCCAGCCAACTTTCCCTTGTGGCTCAAGATAACAGTTGCTAACCCGATAAGCCCTCTTGTCAATGTGTCAGTGGGAAATCATCACTGCTTTTCAATCAGTAGCTTAGGGTAATGTAGTGCAAGAAACAAAATGCTGGAGAAACTCAGCGGGTCAGGCAGCATCTGTGGAAGCAAAGAGATGGTTGAAGTCTGATGTTGGTACCCTGCATCAGGACTGCTAGGGTATTCTATCTCTTGTACAGGAGCCAGATGGGAAAATTGTCCGTAATTTGTTTAGAAGTATTTAATGTTTGTTTCTCATCTTTTAGAAAACTCTTGGAGCTGTGGTTCAATTACCAGAAGTGAGATACCTCGCTGCTTTAATGTTTCTTGCCCTTTCCCGGGCAGTATTCACAGTGATCACCCCACTGCCTGGGATGTTATTGAGAAAGCAAGAGGTTGCTGGTAGATGCAATGCCACTGTGGTTAAATAGTCCATTTTCAGTCCTCCTGCAGTGTCACTTTGAGCAAGGCACATCAGGGAGGACGAATTCTCAACAGTCAGAGCCCTGGAGTGAAGGAGGCTACTGGGGAGAGAGGTTGCATCCTGCATGGATGGTGGGGGCACTGACTGATGCAGTCATGGACACTTTGCAGAAGAGTCACATATGCTCACTGGTGTTTTTGATGCCAAAGGTATGTCGACCGTGTGACTGAACTCCTTCAGCAGAAGCTGAAACAGGCAGAGGCAGTGGGAGAAAAGCAGCACCTCATGGTTCAGAAGAGACAAGAGTCTCTGCAGGAGCAGGCCGACCTTGAGCCTAAACTAGACCTTCTGATCCAGAGAACGAAAGAGCTTCGGAAGCTGGTGAGTAACAAATGTAGTGCAAGGGTGTTGGGCTTAAAGTTCCATGTAAGTGAGGCTGTGATTCAAAGGGAAAATGTTTGTGCAGTTCCTGCTCCTGCCACTGGGTGTCATCAAGGCCCCCATTTCTTCAACACCTTCTGCAACCCAAAGGCTCCAGTCATCTCAAGATATTCCAACTTCAGTATGTGGCTGTTTTAGAGGCTGACACGGTGTCAATGCACTTTTGTAAATCCCTTTTGCTCCATTTACTCTTTCAGATTGAGACTGATATCTCCAAGCGGTATCAGAACCGGCGTGTGAATCTGATGGGTGTCCTTGTTTAATCTGTCCACATGATGCTCGGGGACAGCCAACACTTCATGCATTTATTTATTTGTTACCTGCTTGTGGAATTAACTGTTCACACCGAAGTAGATGGAAGATTGGAGCACATGTTTAACCCACAGAATATTCTGGAACTGTTGCTGCAGACATACTTTGGTAATTCTTAGGCTTTTGGAGTTTGGGTTGCCATCATTTATGTGGAGATGGAAAAATTTAGAAACTTTTTTCAATACACAAACTGTAACAGGGTTGATATTTGTTAATATTTTGTAACTAACTGGATGAAATTCTGTTTTCTTCTCGTGGCGAGAATTGGATGGTTCATGTGAGTTGATGAGTAAAGCTACAAACTCCACCCACTGTCTCAGGTTAATTCAGAATGTGAAATCAGAACTCAAAATTGATGTTACAGAGATGAAACCTGCCCAGAGACCACAGCAGGGTGTCAATCCCCAGTTAAATGGGAACCAGTGGGCGAGGTGGTCATAATGATGAATACGATCAGAATGTGAACCATTTCACTCCAGTATCACAAGCTTGTTGAAGCACCGCGCACAGATAAACACACGGAATCAGACACCAGGCACTGATGCACTTATCCACAGTTACTCGATTGCACTCTCAAAACAGAGACACACTCGCACACCACATGGTAGATTATCACAGCAGCTGTACGCTGCTGACACACTTTGTCCCCTTGATGGCAAAATCAATAATTATCAAAAACCTAAGTAATAAAATGAAATTTGAATGGCTGCCAACCCTTTTCTCAGTTTAGATAGATGTTGAATTCTTTGTCCATATGTGTTGAACAGGTTTACTCCTGTGAATAGAAACTTGTCCTCTGTGGCTTCTGCTAAATGTGTAATAAAGGAGAACTCCACTTTGAAGTACTATTCCATTCCACTTGTCACACAGCTGCGACGATAATGTCTGTTTACCACAAACTGCCAAGTGTGAACTTTGTCCCCTGCCCACACTGCCCAGTAGTGTGTGATGCAGATGCTGCTTTTTATACAGCATCAGGATCCCAGCGATGCTTGGGAGTGAAGATGTGCCATCCTGCAATCACACCCACCAAACTGTGACACGGCCAGCAGACGTGTGGGGTGAGAGTACTATGGGCTGAACACCCACTGGTACATCACTGATGACACAGGTCTGTCCGTGGGGAGGGCAGAGTAATGTGAAGGGATGGTTATAACAGCCGCATGGCATCCTTCAGTACAATAGTACAGCCATATTACAGCGTGCTGTCAAAGATTTTTTAATTACAGTCACTTCAGTTACTTATATTGATGTGCTAAATAACATTCTGCCAGCAGGTACAACGTGCACAGATCTGAAGTGATGGGTTACTTAGACACACCATTGTAATGGTGCACTGTGCTCTGCCGAAGAGCAGTCACAGCTTGTGGTTTGAGTCATGGAGCTGTAGAGTTGTACAGTCCTTTGGCCCACTTTGTACATCCTGAACGTGATGCCACTCTATGCTGATCCATTTGCCCCATATTAGGTCTGTGTCTCTCTACCCCCTTTCTATCCAAGTGCCTGTCCAAATACCTGTTAAATGTTGTAACTGTGCCCATCTCCTCCACCTCCTCTGGCAGCTCGTTCCATACACCCACCGCCAGTGGTTTGATGATGGGCTAATGTTTATCTGCCTGTTCTCCGCTCTTGAGATCTACTTCACCTGTGCCTCTGGACATCACCCCGGCTCTGATTTTAGGCTCTTCACCCCCTTTTGTGGACTGACTCCAATCCATTGTAACTGTTAACTTCCATTCAGGAAACAACAATTCACACAAAGGGTGGTGATCCAAAGCTCTCTCCCCAAAAAAATCCCTTGAGACTGGGGAGAGGAGTCAGGAGGAGGGGGATGTCAATTCAAAATTCAATGATTGAGATTGATTTTTTTTTGATAGTTTGTTGTATGAAAGTTTGCAGAACCCAGGCAGGCACAGAAAATAACTGACAATCTCTCTTGGTCAATTCTGAAAACCCAGTGGTTCTGCATAAGGCTCGTCTCAGGTAATGTTTGCCCACAATCTCCTCTGCTCCCCCACCCCCCCATTCCCACCACCACCACACACACCGGGACCCTAATCCTTGTGCTCCCCAACCCCCACACACCTGGCCTGGGGTGGGTGCATGCACGCACACATACACCTGTGCTCCATTTACACTTAACTGATTAAACAATCTTAATTATAATACCATGTAACATCTTAAACCAAACTCACTTTAAAGTATACATTCATAGAAGTAGCATCCAATAGTCCAGCACTACGAAAGTCCCAAGGCTGCTGTATTATCGGAAGTTTTACTTTGGTTGGAGTTGAGATGCATGTCAGGCAAGAACTAATTAAATGGCAGAACAAATGTGAGGGGCGGAATGGCCTCATGGACTGCAGCACTTCGAGGAGTAGGTGGCTCACCACCAACTTCTCAAGGTTCACTGGGCCAGGCAATAAATGCTGGCCTTGCAATATGCCAAGAGTGCCAACGTACAACCAGCAATATGCTGCATGATGTAGGCCTCGTCCTCCAGATAGAAACCTGGGTTCGGGAGCCTGGAGTCTCAACCAGCAGATGAAGGAGCAACTGTTGATTTTTGCATTTCCTACAATAATCCATGCACTTGTTAACCTCCCTACTGCTGTTGAGTACTGAGTGGAGATGCTTTATACTTTAAGGCAAGTGAATAGCTTGGCGGTGTATTGATACAATGGAGATGATTGGCCAGAGCAAATCATCCAGAAAGCTGCTGTACAATCTGCTTGATGTTGCTGGTCTCATGGACATCCACAGTGGCAACACTGCAAGGGGTACATTGTACCCACACTCATTCATTACTGAACCACTAAAATGAATGAAGGATTACAAAACAGGGATGAGAAATCGGGCTGTTACATCAATATCGAAGAAGAATCCAATTGGATAACTGTCAGTTCCCACTTCAGTTAGTCATTGGAAGACATCGTCCCTGGGATGATGGACCCAGCCCAACCTTCATATGACCCCAGGCCAGATTTTGATACTAATGCACCAAAATATAAACCGTATAATGCTGAGCTCAGTTGCAGTTACATTAGTAGTTAATGACCAAATACGAAGCTGATATTTGTGTGAAAACTTGCATGATTTGGCATCATTTAATTCTGTTTGTTAACCTGATGTATCAGGAGTTCTACAACTAATGTAGGCTGGTGCAAACTCACTGCTCCAGAAGAGAGGGATGTCAACCATGCATTACTGAAAAATAAATACTGGTGTCCTGTGTCCGCCATTCCCCCTTGACCAACATGACCAAAACATGCATTCTGTTTGTGGGATCTTGCTGTGTGCAAATTGGCTGCTGTGTGCCCTCCATTACAACAGTAACTGCACCTTTAAAGTGGTTTGGGATAGCCTGAGCCTGTGAATCATTCTGTATAAACGGGCATCATTATACCCTACTGAATGACATTGTTATTGTAATATTCA
>JAUZTB010000071.1:2393810-2405371 GCA_034780895.1 Rhynchobatus australiae
CCTGGAACAGCAGTGGCAGGACCTTCTGTCCCTCATGGAGCTCCAGGTGAGCATGTTCCAAGCTTTGTGTGGAGGTATGTTGTCCAGGCTTTGCTCAGTTGTGAGTTTTTAAATTAATGCTCCATCTGGTCCAAAACACTGACAGGTACAACTTCGCCTGGCTGGGCTTGCCTGAGGCAGTGGATGCAACGAACTGTTCCTTGGCCTTGCAGATAGAAGCAGTGCCTAATGCCTCACTGAGTGAGGCAGAGGCAGGAATGTCTCTGCCGACACTGGGAACTGTTAGTCTGAGGGAAATCTTCTGCAGGTTGGGTTGCATCTCTGGAGAGAGAGTCCCAGCTGATGTTTCAAAGCAACGAGCTCACCCAGTATTTTCTGTTAATGTCAGTGGGAAGTCCAGCAATGCTGAACTAACCACCCTGTCCTTTGGTCTGGGCAGAGTTTCTATCTCTAGTAATTGTGTTTTTGGGTGTTAAGTTAGGACAGATTAAGTATAATTATTGCCTGTTAACCATGCTGCAGGATGAACTGCTGCCTCACATTGCACTGGTGGTTCCGGTAGTGAGGGAATCCTACGTTCAGGGGGGGCTGCAGAGCAACAGCTGATGCTCCCTTCTGAAGTGAGCGGAGTGCCTGCTAGGGTTCTGCACCTGTTGTCGGACATCCATCAGCTGCTCTACAGTTGTCCACCAGCTGAGTACCCCTGATGGAGAGCTCTCGTAATGAGTACAGAAACGAATGTAGCTAATAGCTCTAAACCCATGTTTCTGCCATTACCTGCAGGATATGGAAGTGACCAACAGTGCAGCCTCATTCAGTGACGACACTGGCAACGGGAATGCTGACTTGCCCATTGATTACAACCAGCCTGCTGCCACAGCCATCAATCAAGATGTCAGTCTTCATGATGCAACCTTGCCTCCGTGTGGCCAGGACTTCCCATCCTTCTTCAATCCAAACCTAGAGAATCCTTCTGTGGACAGCAACCCTGGCCTCCAGCGACTGGCATCCACCAATTCCACCAACTTCGATGCCACCTTCGGTTCCACCAACTTCACGGGGCTTCTCTTTCCTCATCGTATCAACGGAACCAGCAACGAGACGTGCAGCTCTGGGATGCCTGACCCTCTGTCTAGCCTGTTGGACGAGGCGATGCTGGATGAGATCAGCTTGATGGACCTGGCCATGGAAGAAGGTTTTGGTCCGATGGAGGCCTCTCAGATCGAAGAGGAGCTCGACTCCGACTCTGGACTCTCCCTGGATTCGAGCCAGAGCCCAGTTTCTCCAAGCAGCTCGGAATCCTCCTCCTCCTCCTCCCTGTCCTTCTCCGAGGAAGGGGCTGTGGGGTACAGCACCGATTCAGAAGCTGCGGATTCTGAAGAGGCTGAGGGGGAGGGTGCAGTGGGAGGATACCAGCCAGAGTTCAGCAAGTTCTGCCGGATGAGTTACCAGAATCCCAGCTATTTCCACTCCCTGCCTTACTTGGATCAAATCAATCACAACCACACTTACAACCTGCCACTTGGGGCCTCTGTCTCCGGCCAACAGTCTCACCCCACTCCAGGAAAGAAAGCGGGATTTAAGGAAACCCATTCGAGCCGCATCGACCTACACCTGGGCCGTGACGAGCGCAGGGCCAGAGCACTGAAGATCCCGTTCTCCAATGACAAGATCATCAACCTGCCTGTTGATGAGTTTAACGAGCTCCTGTCCAAGTACCACCTCACGGAGGCACAGCTCACCCTGATCCGTGACATCCGGCGCCGGGGGAAGAACAAGCTGGCAGCTCAGAACTGTCGCAAGCGAAAGCTGGACACCATCCTGAACCTGGACCACGACGTGGACCACCTGAAGAAGCAGAAGGCCCGGCTGCTGAAGGAGAAAGTGGAGTTTGTCAAGTCGCTGCGGCAGATGAAGCAGAAACTGCAGGAGCTTTACCAGGAGGTGTTTGACCGCTTGCGGGATGAGGAGGGGCGGCCCTATTGTCCGAGCCAGTACTCCCTGCAGTACGGGAATGACGGCAGCATGCTGGTCATGCCTCGGGCCCTGATCACTCAGCAAGGGAAACCAGACAAAAAGAAGAGCAGTAAGAAGAAGTGAAACGTGCAGCCAGCTCCAGAGTCTGGCTTTGGACTGAACTCGGAAAAGCTCGTGGAAAAGCAGCATCGCTGGCTTTTAAAAACAAAATAGACAACTGACAATTTGCACCTTTCTTGTTTTGAAAATATCTTGCAAATCTGACAGCTGCAGGTCAGTTAAGATGGAAAAATATCCCAGGAAGGGTTGGTGACAAGAGCTTTATATATTGAGTTGATAGTTTGCATTTGACTACAGCTAGAGAATCAGCAAGTGTCCACATGCCTGTTGTGTCCCTAGAGTGAAGTGTGTGTGTGTGTGGGTGTGGAGGGGCGTGGTGATTTGGAGGGTGGGAGATTGTGGTCACAGCTGATGGGGCTCTGTCTCTGATCCAGACTCCCTTTATTACTCAATAATATTATTGAATCCAAATGAAACAACTCTCTGCTCTGCACAGTTCAGACACAAACCAGAAGCTGTGCACAGCCCTGCCTGAATATTTTCCCCTTTAAAGAATTAAGGAGGGCATATATTCTTATTGAGGCACAACTACAAAATAAAATGGCTGTATACATTTGAGAGTTGGGCAAGAGTTGCTGATGGAGACAGATTGGGAGGTTGACAAGGTACGGTTGTATTATAAATCTACTGTAAGGCACTGGACTGCCTGAGCTGTGTGATCCTCTTTGGCCCTCCTGACTGTGGTCCGTGGGGAATAAAGGTGGAAAACACTGGAGATCTTCAGCAGGTCGTGAGTATCTGTGGAGAGAGAAATGGTTTTGCGTCGGTCATCTTTGATCAGACATCTACACGGATTCCTGTTAGCCTGGTGTTGGTGGGAAGTTCCCTGTATGGTATGAAAGAGAAAGTCAACGGAATGCCCTCGTTGCGATGGTTTTATTTATTTAGCACTGCAGTCAAATCCTGCAATTTAACTTTTATCTCGAGTCTACAGTGTTTACTGACCTGGGGTGGAGGGTTGCCTGAATGTTCCTCACTCTTTCCTTGCCTCGCACTCGACACCGCCCTGGATGTGAGCAGAAAGCTCTGGCACCTGTCAGCATCTAAACTGATGTGGATCCCAGCTGTATCATGGAAAATTTGTAACACACGAGGCCATTCGACTCATCAAGTGTGTGCTGGTTGAGAGAGAGCTCTTCAGTCTAACGCTGCCTTTCAGCCCTGCAGGTCACGGCTCTTCATGTCCACATCCATATACTGTTTAACTCTGGGGATGGTTTCTGCCCCACCACCCTTGATCAGAGAGGTCCACACCCCACTACTTCCTGAAGATATTTTCCCCCTCCTCTAATCCTTTACCAATTACTTTGTATCTCTGCTGCCTGTACTCCGACTGCGAAGGGAAATGGACCTTTCTATTTCCTCCATTTGTTCTGTTCATCTCTGTCACCCCTCAGCCTCTGTCCCAGAGAGAACAACCCAGCCTGCACGATCTTCATTGCTATGATCTTTCAGTGCTGGCAACATCCTTGTAAATCTCCACTGCACCCTGTCTGATACAGTCTCATCTTCCCCTCCAGCTGTGACCTCTTCCCCTCCACCCTCCAGGTGTTTTTTCTTTACATTGGGATAAAGGACCTCTGGGATTTCAGACCTGAAGTTCTGTGTGCTTTCAAATGCCCGTTGGTGGAGGTTATGGAACTAGTTTATCAAAGAACCTGACTGAAGTTCTATGTGGACACAGTTGTGTCATGTAGGAGTCCCAAAGAAGGGTGGCAGTGTTCCTTCTCCCCCTCTGCTCTACCTGCCTGGTTTCTCAGTGGACAAGTGATCTTATGTCACAAGATTCCAATTCTTGAGCTAACCATGTCCCTTTACTTTAAGATTCTAGGCTCCAGGGGCACAACACATTATCCAATCTCAGGTCTTGGCTTCTGCTGTAATCCGGAGGTCACCTTGTGCGGATGTGCAAGTGGAGACTGCTGCCTGGGTTCCCTGTCCCACCTGAGATTTAAAACAAGGGTTTGTAAGTCTCTGGTATCTTTTGGGACATAGGATTCAGAGTTGGGGAAGGATAACTAGCTGAGCTCTTGTGGAGTAATTGAATAATTAATTTCAATGTTTGGTACAGATTCTACAAAGAAATAACGATGGCAATGAATGCTTGGGTGGTTCTGATTTTTTTTTTGTTCGAAGCCTACTGCTGTCGAATTAGTAACCCCATTTGTAATGAACAACAGTTTGAATGGAAGATGAAATGGGTTGATGTGTGATGGAAGATGCACTCTGAAAGGGAACTGGATGTACAAACAGCTTCCAAGCTTATCAGAAAACCATGAAAGCCAAATGGTTATCACTCAAAGGAAATAGTTGTGGGAAAGAGCTGCTGTTTTATGTGAAACCCTTGGTGTGAAATATTGAACTGAAATTAGCTCAGGGCTGTAACATGGTGATTCAGAGAGTACAGAAAATGCAAGCTGTGCTTCAACATCTGAAATATCCCCTGTTGGTAATCCCCACAGTTGTAGTTCTATTTTCTTGATTGGGAATGAGTTGGTGCAGAGATTTATTTATAGTTAAAGGATGCTGTGTTATGTCTGCTATGTGTACGAATGAGGATCTGGCTGTGTGTATGGGTGTGACAGTGAGTTCTCTGGGTCCCTCAGCACAGCTGACCACTGAAACCCCACCCAACTCCACACAAGCACCACGTTCAGCAATCTTCCTGATTGATGGTGGGTCGTGTTGAGATTTGTTAAGAATTAGCTTCTGGCTACAGCTGGTGTTACTCAGGTAAAGAGAAACCTATAACCTTTAGGTTGGCTGCCGCTCCTTGTGCATTGGCTGCTGGTGCACTCATGATCCCATCCAGTACTGACTGCAAAGCATTAGATAGTCTTACTGGCCCTGTCACTCCTGCATGGCATGTTTGGTTGTGATGAAACAGCCATTGTAGTCACTCTGACAACTTTGCTCTCTGGTGTCTGAGGTTCAGGATGTCCAGATTCAGTTCCTTCTCCCACTTGCCTGAACTCCTGGCTAAGGAGCAAGAAAGGAGATGTTCCTGACACTCCCAAATGTTGCCGTCCTCTTCCTGATTCTCAACTTTCCAGATTCCAGTGAATCTCTCAAAATGAAGCCTAGTCTTGGGTCTGAGGGTGCTGCAGTTTCCCGTTCCCTTCCCTTTTACTCCGTGTGTAGTTTTATTTTTGCAAGATGCCTAACTCTCCCTTAATCTGTATGCATAAAGAAAAGTGAATAGATTTGAAATTCATAACTAACATTATCAACATATCTACATGGAGACATCTTGTTTGTGTGATTTCATATTTTTAATTGTACAGTTTATTTCTTTCTCTGTGTGGGTTACAGCACACGGAGTCACAAAGTCCTTTGGCCTCTGCTTTTGCGATCTGATCTTTGAGCTCATAATGTGATTATAATTCCGGGTGGGAAGATGCTGTTTCTCAGTCTCCCTCAGTGCTGCAGTGGGTGAACCATGATGTAAATACTGTGCCAGGTTGAAGAAGTGGCTGCATTTACAGTTGACTGCAGGGACATTTTTAATCTGACTCCTTGTTTTAAATTTTAGGCATTTCTTTCCCCCATCCCAAGGCAGTTTTACGGTCCTCAGTTACCTTGGTGTGCTCATCTACAGGGGCTGTTGGGGGAAGGGCTGAAGTAATGGTTGGTCCTGTCTCCTGCCTGTTGCCTCACTTTAGTCCCAGACTGGAGGCCTGTTTGCTCATCGTGCTGTTGTGAAACAGTGAAGCATATGGCACAAGATTTTTTTTTGTTATTGGCAGTTTATGGGATTCAACACTGTAAACTCTGTATAATCAGCCTAATGGGTTTGAAGTATTTGTACTTCACAAACAGCCTCTCCATCTTCCTGTCAATGGATCCTTCGTCCTTCTCCAGCTTCCCCTTCAGGCACCTGTGCTAATTCTCAAGTTGAGAAAATCATTAACTCTAATCAGACTGGGGAACGTTGGGAGTTCAGTGCCTGATGGTCACTCTGGCTTGACGACCTGCCTTCAAGTACAGAGCATCAAAGTTTAGAGTTAAATGCTCCTCTCGCCATCCAGGCGCGAGCAGAGCAGTCAGCTCGACAAACCCTGGAGGCTTTTCGCACACAGGAAGAGGCTGCACAAAGGTGAAAATAGCAAGGGGGAGCAGGTTCAGACCCTGGGGAGCTGTGGATAATTCAATGAGCTGCCACTGGTGGTGTTCCTGAACCTGGATAAATCTGTTCACCCCTGCAATGAAAGTGGCTTTCAAACCCTTGATCCATGTATAGTTGTGTAAAAGTGAGACAAAATGAAGGTAACATGCAGCAAGTTGTACACTGCAGAGTCCTAACCTGGCAACAGTCGCATCAACTCAGCTCATCTGCGCGCTGGCAACTTGTACAGTTCCAGCTTCCTGAGCTGGCAAGTTACAGATGTGTCCTCATTCCCAGATGCTCATTACCAAGGGATAGGGGGAGACTTTATATAATCCTAAAATCATGGTTAAAGCTGACTGGGCAGCTGGGCTCCTGGCATCCTGCTCTGCTGCTCACTGACTTTTGCTTGAAAGGTATTGCTGGTGAGCCTTGTTCTCCCACCTGTATGTGTGAGATGTGTTGTCTTCACGTGTATTAACTTACCACTGTCGGCCTTTGCAGAATAACTAATAACCCTCCTGTTGTCTTTTGGTTTAGTACTTATTTATGTAAGTTATGGATGATGGAGTCTCTCGCTCACTATTTAAATGTTAGTTTCCTGTCAGATTTGTTCACATTATGATGTTGCCTGTAACAAATGTCTTGAGTTTTTTCAGGGAATCTCTTAATTCTGTTGTATATTTTTCATTTACATGGATACTAGCAGCAAACCAGGATTGTTTGAGGGGGGGAATTCAATAAATTAGTTATATTTTCACATGTATTCAGGCTTTTTATTTACTACAGATGGAAGGTGGATGGGAGGAAATGTCGGTCTCAACACTCTGCAGCTGCTGCTTGGGCGGCTGCAGAGCTTTTAAACCAGTTCTCTCGGGGTCAGACCATCAAACACCATGTGTGTTCCAGCTGTCGAGTACCAGTCTACATTAATCCCATCTCCCAGTGATTGGCCTGTAGCTTTCCATGTCGGGGGCAAAGCTGCTCACTATCTATTTCATCTATGCCCTTCATAATGACATGTTCCTCATCAGCCTTCTCCACTTCAAGGAAAACAAACCCAGTCAATGTGTCTCCTGGCTGAAAGATCCCACCCCCACAAAACACTAGAATCTCCTCTGCATCCTCGTGCCATCACTCCTCCCTATAGGGTAGTGACCAGAACCGTGCACAGTACTCTTAACTGGCCCAACTTGTGCTACAACTTGGTAGGACAACTTCCCCTCGTACTCTCTGCCTCAGCAAGTACCCCATCAGCCTTCCTCACCACCTTATCCAGCTCTGCAGCTGCCTTCAGTGACCTTTAGACTTGTACACCACAGTTCTCTGTGAATAGTAGGACCCAGAGTACTGAGGAACTCTGTAAATTTCCCTCAAAAATGAAAAGGATGTTAAACAGCATCCAGGTTTACCCAACCTTCGTGTCTCATCAACTTTGATAGCTGGCTTGAAGAAATAACAACCTGTGCCAGGAGTATGCAGGATCAATTATATTAATTGCCTGATTTCATTATTTTACACATGCTGAAACACCTGCACTGGGGTGTGGGTGAGGAATGATTGGATCAGTGGATCACACTGGGGTGTGGGTGAGGAATGATTGGATCAGTGGATCACACTGGGGTGTGGGTGAGGAATGATTTGGATCTGTGGATCACATTGGGGTGTGGGTGAGGAATGATTGGATCAGTGGTAGGCCATGTGGATTGTTGAGCCTGCTCTGCTATCCAATAAGATCGTGGCTAATCTAATATTGGCTTTGGTTCTACTTGTTTCCCATGGCACTTAACTCCTGACAGTCCAAAAATTGTTTTGACTTTGAAGATGATTTGCCCTGGCAGCAGAGAATTCCAAGAATTTCCAAACATCAGAGGAAATTTCCCCTTCAAATAGGTGAGCTTATGCCTGCTGGTTTTGGATTCTCCAACGTTCTCTCAGCATCTGCCTACAACCCCTCATTGTTTCAATCAGATCACCTCTCATTTTTCTGAACTCCACGCAAAAGTCCCTCTCAGTCACTGTCCTGGGCAGGGCTGGTATTTATTGTCCATCTTGAATTGTCTTGAACTGAGTGGCTTGCTAGATCATCGGAGATCATTCAAAAGTCAATGAGAGTGGTGGGTCTGGACTCTCAAGCAGTCTGGACCAGGGAGGAGCTTTTGCCACTCAGCAGTGTTTGTGATCATTACTAATGAGTAAATTGTTGATCTAGTCTTAAGAAATTACATTCCACAAGTGCTGTGGGATTTGAACTGGAATTACTGTGTGGTAACATCACACCCTCTGAGCAGTCTTTTTGCTGCTGGGGGAACTCAGCAGGTCAGGCAGCATTAGTGTAGGCAAAGGAATAGTTGATGTTTTGGGTCAAGACCCTGCATCTTGAGCTGAAATTTTGACCGTCCCTTTCCCTCCACAGATGCTGCCTGACCTGCTGAGTTCCTCCAGATTCCAGCAGCTGCAGTGGCTTGTCTCATTATTGGTGTGCTCAAAGCAAAGGAATGGGATTGACCAGATTTCTTCAGACCTAGTATGGCCTCACTGGGCCAAATGACTGCTTTGTGCACCAGAATGTCTCTGGCTAACCCCTTCTTCCTAGGTGTAGAGGGATACTGGGCAAAAGGGACTAACTACACCATGGTCCATATGGCTGAGTTGGGCCGAAGGGCCTGTTTCCATGCTGTGTGTCTCTAATCAATGTTTGGAACCCTTGCTGAATAACCTCTGATGCAAGTACTCTCTAAATAAGGAGATCACAACTATGCAGTCCTCCAGGAGTGATCTTGCTTGTGCCCTCTACAGCTTTAGCAATACCTGTCTACTACTGCAGTCCATTGCTTTGCACCAAAGGATAACGTTCATTTTACTTTCCTACTAATCAATGCTACTTGTATGCAGGCTATAAGAACTCCCATATCCCTCTACAGTAGCTTTCTGCTTTTCCAACCAACGTAGATAACCTCGCATTTCCCCACAGTGCAACTGGATGATAGGAATAAATTAGAAGCAAAAACCAGTTGGAGGAACTCAGCAGTTCAGGCAGTACCTGTGGAGGGAGCTGGACAGTCGACACTTTGGATTGAGATCCTTCCTCTGGATGTTTGTCAACTGTTCATTTCCCTCCACAGATGCTACCTGAGCTACTGAGTTCCTCCAGCAGCTTCTTGTCTCTTCAAGAATAATAGGTTTGGGCCACTGGAATTTATAGGCTAGGTGTTCTGAAGCAGCAATGTGTACCTGGATAGAATTGAGCTTGCCTTTAAAACTGCTTCAACCGCTAGTTGTGATTCATCCCTGGGTACATTGGCTGGTTATGGTACAGTAATCGCAGGAGGTGAAAGCCACTATATTTTCTGCAGTGTGCTCAATCACCACCAGAGGGATAAGTGGTACTGTAGCCCAGGATGAAGAAGGCTGTGCTGAATTTGTGGGCAGTGCAATGGTGCAGCTGGCAGAGCCACTGCCTAACAGTTCCAGCAACCTGGGTTCAATCCAGACCCCTGTGGGGAGTTTGTATGTTCTCCCTGTGACTGAGTGGGCTTCTGCTGGGTACCTCCATACATCCAAAAGGCATGCAGGTTGGTGGGTTAATTTGCCACTGTAGTGGATGTGTTTCACAAACCTGGGACTTCCCACTCCTGAATTAATGCACTAGTTCAAAATTTTGGCTTCAGCCAGACCTGTTCAATCCTCACCTTGTCACTTAACCTGCATTGTATCCTCAGCAACCCTGGATATCTTACAGCTGATCTCTGCACAGCTGGAGTCTGACTCTGATCCCTGCAGCACCCAACCCAAAAATAACCCATTTATATTTACTTTTTCTGTTAATCACTATTTGATCTACACACAATATTAAACACTAATTTTGTTTAAAATCTTGTCTGGTACCTCAAAGACCATCAAACAGTCCAAACACACAGTCTGCTAGTTTGCCTCATCTATTCTGCTGGTTGTAAGCTAACAGTTTTCCAAACGTGATTCCCCTTTGTGAATCTGTGATGGTTTATCCTAAATAACAGACTCCATAGGAACATTTTCCAAATTCCTCCCCCCATTCCAGCAAATACAACACAAAGACATGGCAGATGGAATATTGTGTGGAAAAGTGCAAAGACATCCACTTTGCTTAGTCTGCATTTCTATATTTTTCTTTCTTTTTTTAAATGGTGGGAGACTGAGAAGTGCTGGTGGTGATGGACTCGCACATCCCTGACAACTAATATGCAGCTACTGCAAGCAGACAGCACATATGCAACAAACAATCTGTTGGAGGAACTCAGTGGGTCGAGCAGCATCTGTGGATGGGGGACTTGTCAAAGTTTCAGGTTAAGGATTTGCTCCATGTTCAGGGTGCCCTGGTGTGATCATATCCAGCATATTGTGTACAGATCTGCTTTCCCTACCAGAGGAAGAATATACATGATAGAGAGAAGGCAGTGAAGGTTCACCAGGTTGATTCGTGTGATTGCAGATCTGTCCCACAGAGGTTAAGCAGACTGGACTTGTACTCATTCATTGAGTAAAACCTCTCAGGATCTTGGATCTAGGATGTTGTTTCTTGTGAGTGTCACAAACCACAGCAAGAACTTCCTTCATCCAGTTGGCACTGAATCTTTAGAACTCCCTGAGAGTAATCCAGCATGGAAACAGGCCTTTTGGTCCATCAAGTCCCTGCTGACCATCATGCACCCATCTATACTGATCCCTTTTATTCTCAACTCTTTCCTCCCCTCGTCTTCCCTTCCCCCCCACCCCCACCAAGATTTTACCATTCACCTACACACAGGGGCCATTTAACCTACAAAGCTCCTTTTCTGCAAGCCACGTTGTCAGGATGAGGAAACCAGAGCTCTGAGGAAACTAATGCAGTCACAAGAACGTGTGAACTCCACACAGACAAAGCGAGGATCTAACCCAGGTTGCTAGAGCTGAGGCACAGCAGCTCTACTAGCTGCACCACCGCTAACGGCAGCTGAGAGAGGTTTGCATGCAAAACTTCTTTCATTTATCAGAATTTGTCAGATAATAATTCAACACAGAAGTTTGTCAAGGAGAAGTGATTTTGAATTTCCATTCACTCTGATTTTAATGTGTCAGGAGACATCAATGGCCAGAACCAGTAGGGGGAGCCCTTGTCTGCTTTTTTTTAAACCCTCACTAAAGCTCAGAACAACTTGGCCCCTTTGCCTGAGCTCATTCTCTGCACCCAGCCACATCCTGTCACATTAAGCTAACAAAGGCCAAAGAGGCAGAACTAACGTCTCTGACTGTGGCCTTCTATTCCAAGTACCTGAAGCTCTCGGCAGAGATGCTGCAGTGATTGACAGCTGGGAAGGGGACCCCCACTCCAGCAGGTTGT
>JAUZTB010000071.1:2908160-2926111 GCA_034780895.1 Rhynchobatus australiae
AGGAGGTACAGGAGCCTGAAGACCCACACTCAACGATTCAGGAACAGCTTCTTCCCCTCCGCCATCAGATTTCTCAACAGTCCATGAACACTACCTCATTCCTTTTTGTAATTGTGTCTTTACACTGTACTGCTGCAAAACAACAAACTCCATGTCATACAACTCAGTGATAATAAACCCGGTCCTGATCTACTACTCACTCATTCTGTTAAATCTCCAATCACAAGAGGACATGACTCGAGGCTCCATAGGCTAAATACAATCTATGACTGAGCTACTGAACTTCTTGCGAACTCAGAAAATATACTATCCCATCCCTCAAAATTAAAAACCGTTGCAGACTAGTTTTTCTCTGGACCACGAGATCCCAAATAGTTACTCAGTCTACTGAGGCATCAGTGGTGGCTGAGAGGACAGCAGTTCACAGCCATGAACACAAAGTCTAGGATGACCTTCCATGGAAGGCTGCGGTGCCAGCCATGTCAACTCTCAGCTCAGATTGCAGAGCTTTGCAGGTGGATGCAAAAGTTTGAAAAAAAAGGTCAAACAAGAACTGCAGATGCTGGAAATCTAAATTAAAAAACAGAAAAAGCTGGAAACACTCAGCAAGTCAGGCAGCATCTATAGAGAGAAACAGTTAGCAGTTGGGGGGGGGTGGGGTTAAATGGATAGGACAACAAGGGAGTATCTGGGATAGGGCAAGACCAGTTCAAATTGGCCAACCTGCTCTCACCCTATCCCAGACATTCCCTTTGTAATATTCATCCTTCCCACCTGCTTCCCTGCAACTTCAAATTACCATTTTGTTTTAAATCTTTTGAGAATGTAAAAGGATTATATGCAACGTTTTAAAGAACAGAGAAAACTTGTTTGTACAAGTGTTTTGGCCAATTATTGGTCCCAAAACCAACAATAAAAATCTAGTCTTCTTCATTGCCATCTGTGGAAGTATGCTGTGCACAAATTGGCTCCCATATTTTCTGCATTACAAGAGAGTGAATATATTTCAGAATTATCTCACTGGTTGAGAAGACCTCATTCCTAAGCAACTCTTTAGGACTCATCCTTAGTCAAAGACTTTTCCCGAATCAGAATGTCAAATGGGTTTGCGCCATCCACCAGTCAAGTTCAACCTTGTCCTCACTTGACTGCAAAAATCCTGGCTGACCTTCCACCTCCTTTACCTAGGGCAGCAGGCCAGCTGATGACTGGGAGCTAGCTCTAAGGCACTGCAAAATCTACTGAAAAGCAAATTGCCCCAGCAGCATTATACAAGACTATTTTTTTTTGCATATTGAGGTTGAACCACATTCAAACATGCGCCTCTTACCCACATCTACATTTGCTGAGAACAACCACCTCTTGCACCTTCTATCTGCACATCCTTTAACATAGCAAGGCACCACAAGAGGATTAACAAATGGGTGGGGGGGGGCGGGGGTGGTAGAAAAAAGGGTCACAGCCAAAAACCTGAAGCTGGAAAATGAAGGACTTGGTCAAAAAAAGTCCCAAGAGCATTTTTTTTAAAATAAAAAGGATGAGGTCGAGAGGTTCAAGGATGTAATTTGCACTCTAAGATTAAAGGGAATGCTGCTAATAGTGGAGAGATTAACATCAGTGATGCACACACTATCAGCATTAAAGGGGTGCAGAGATTTGAGTTTATAGAGTTGGCAGAGATTATGGAGCAGGAGAGAAGGAGGTAGCTGAGGAATGAGTAAAAGGCAGGGTCTAGGAACCCATTTATTTTTGAACAGACAGCTGCTTGCACTGTCATGAGGGAAACTGACACCACGTTTGGGTTTTCCTATTTATAACTCCTTCCACTGACATGGGAACCACTTGCACTGTCAGATACACCCCTCAGACAGCAGACCTCCCTGCTTGTGGCAACGATCCGTAATTGGGATTTATATTAATAGGGGTTTAATGCTGGTAGTGCTTCCAAAGCCAACCTCTCCCTTCTCTCCCCTACATTAGGAGAGTTGCTCGAACTTGCCCATACCAATTCATTTCCTTATAACAGAGGCCATTCAGCCAATCATCTGTGCCAGCTCAGAACAATCCCATTTCCTCACTAATTTTTATTTTGCCTGCAACCTTCTCTCCCCACACCCCCCCCCAGTTCCATCAAATCCCCTCAGACTCTCCCACTGACAATTTTTCTCCCATATTTAACCACATCTCTCAGTCCCGACTATTCTACCCAAAGGTTCAGCTCCACTGACATCATGATAGTTTGTGGGCTATTACATCAGGTATTGCCGAAGCTGGCTCGAGGGGCAGAATGGCCTTCTCCCATTCCAACCCTGGCCACAGTTATTCCAGCACTAAATCTCAGATTACACGCAGACCCACGATTATTCTTCAGGTGAGGCCTCTCCTTGCTTCTCACACAGAAGAAAGGAATAGCAAGGAGGATCAGAGAGATGTCAGGGAGCTGAAGATCTTTCAGTATGATCACAGGGTCAGTAACAGCAGCACTCCACAACAACATCACTAGCTGATGTACACACACAGACCATGATCTGATGTTGAGTGCATGGTCCCAACATCAGTCAGGCTGTGCCAGCCCAGCCCTCTGACATCTCAGAACAGCTGGCTGGGACCATGCCCCACTTTCTTCACCTCACGACTGCCAAACACACATCAGCTGTCTGCCCTCAAGTTCAAACGCCCTCTTGCCATCCCCACCTCGAATGACCCATCACTCCAGCCTTCCTGGCACCTATTCTGAACTCTCCATCTGGCGGGCTGCCAACTTTTATCTAACAACAGTCCTGAAAAATAAAATGGGAGTGTTTAAATAAATCAAAGGCTTCCGGAAGAGTGTGGGGTACATGAGGGAGTCTTTGCTAGTTAATCCAGTTTCCTCATTCCCCAGGCAACTAAACCTGCAGGAGATGACAATCAGGCAGGATCACAAGTTTCAAACTGGTGCATGCGGTTACACAGACACACACATCACATCAACTGCAGCCCTTTGTCATCTCCACCTATCACCTCCCAGCCTCTTTTGTTATTTCCATTCCTCCCTTCTCCATCTGCCCATCAACTGGATCCACCTATCACTTGCCAGCTCTTGCTCCACCCCTTCCCTTCAACTTCCCATACTGGCTACCTCCCCACGATCTCTCAGTCCAGATGATTTGTCTTGACCCAAAACAATCAGCTGTTCATTTCCCTCCATAGTTGCTGCTCGACCCACTGAGTTTCTCCAGCAGCTTGTTGCCCCAGATTCCAGCATATGGATCCTCTTGCATTTCCATTAACCTTCCTAATTACTCATTGTGCTAGATGTGAACTTGTGTTTCATGCACAAGCACTTCCAGATCCCCTTGTACTGCTCCACTGAATTAATAGTTTTCTCTCATTCTTCTGAAGTGACAAACCTCTCACCTTCTCACCTTATGCTCTGACAACATCTCGTCTACTTGTTTAACCCCTGCAGCCTCTCTTCTTGCATTGTGAGCCCTCCTACCTTTTTATCAACAGCAAACTTGACTACAGTAGACGGTCTCTTCATCGAAATCCAGGATAAATAGCTGAGGTCCAAGAAAAATGACCCACTTATCCCTACAGTCTTCTGTTAGTCAGCCGATGGTATATCTAAATTTGATGTATTAACCCCAATTCTTGTGGCGCTATAGGGAATGAGATACAGGCTGGAATTTACAGAGAGGGGCTTTCAGTAAGGGGGAAGCTGGGCAAGTACAAGAGGAAAATATTAGAAAATAGCCACTGTTTTTTAGTAAAATCCAACCCAGACCATTGGTTTCGGTTCAATGGAGACTAAAGAAACATCAGGAATAAAATGGACATTCAGTGGAAACATTGGCAAACTATACCAGTCAATATTAGGTTTTTAAATGCCTGTAATTCTGGCAAATTTACACTTTTAAAACTTTTTTTTAGTTTCCTGTGTGAATCATTAAGCATCAAAATAAAGTGTAGCTTCAGAAGAAGGATGTACATGTGGCAAAGACCTTTCAGAATACCCCAAAGTGTTTCACAACTAATGAAGTGCACTTGCTGTTACCTAGGGAACATGGCAGCCAATGAAATGCACAGCAAGCTCCCACAAAACACCAGTGTGATAATGATCAAATTATCTATTTTTAAATGACAATCAGCAAGGACTCCAGAGTGAACTGCCCTTTGGTAGTGCATCAGATCTTTAACCAGGGAAGTTAGGACACAAGCTGAACAATGAATTCAAGGCAGTGCAGCCCTTCTTCAGAACTATATTAGATTGACAGCCAGGATTCAGGATAGGGAGGATTTGAGAACAGGTGTTGCCTTGAATTTTGACCCATGTGTGTATTTTATGGATTATTTACACAAAGCCACTTAGCACACATTAAATTGCACTGGTGATTTTAGATCAGTTGGCAACTACCAGGAACTAGGCCCGGAAGCCTCCAGATGCAACCAACTTCAGCCCTTCTGAGATTTGCTCAGTGTCGTGCACACACCTAAAATGATGCCACCCAGTTTACCAAAAGCAATCGCCTGATGGAGGCGGTGATCTACAACCTGCAGTCATAATTCTAAAACAAGCAAGCTCCACAGTATAATAAAAGGGTCTCCACTGGCTGATTGAGGTTTCATCCACAACTGCCAGATTTTCTTCTCTGCACCATTTTTATCCACAAGCATCAATGAGACTGAATAAAGCATCTACATTAGGTACCTCAGTGCAAGACACAGATCCTTCAACCACTGGTTTAGACTATGCTTTATCCACAAGCATCAATGAGATAGAATATAGCATCTACATTAGGTACCTCAGTGATCCTTCAACCATTGTGGTCAAGGACCACTCAGAACACAGTCCATCACTTGGGAAATACATGAGGGAGACCAGGATCCCTCCCATCACCCTCTTTCCCTCACCACAACTGCTGCCTTTTCAGCTGCTGCACTGAAGCCAGAGAATGTTTATTAAAAAATAGTTGACTCAGTTCCCAGCTATCAGTGCAAGCAATACATGGCAGCTGGAATTATTGTAGGCAGCCGGCATTGGAACTGTGCAGGTAAAGCTTTGCACAATCTGGGCTGGAAACCACCCCAAATGATTTTTAAAAAAAAACTTATTTACTAGTTTAAAAAGTTCAGGTGAAGAACTTCCAACTCAAAACGTTAACTGTTTTTCTTTCCACAGATGCTGCCTGACCTGTGGAATGTTTACAGCATTTGCTGATATCGTTATAAATAATTCTCTTAAGCAGGTGGTCTTAACCAACTTGATGTTTTGCAGATTACTTGTGCAAGTGCTGTGCATCAACAGAAAGGTGAATGTCAATTTCTAGGCATTTTACCTTTAGTGCAACTCACAGAGAGATGGGCAGCAAATAAGTCCAGATGCTGCAGAGTTCAAGGGAGCAGACCCTCCTGTAGTACAATCAAGGCATTGTGTTTATACTGAGTAATGAATGCCTGGGTGTGTTCATTACCTGGCAACCTAATGTAGCTGCTGCAATGACAAAGCCTCAATCGCTAATAAGATTCCCAAAAATGCTTTAATCACTGCAGAATGTCTTTATAATTGTTCTCTAGTTTTATTGCATTTGATCTGGAGCGATTGACTCTGCTGCCAGAGCATAATGATTTTTGCACTGAAAGATTAATGTTCATGACTCAATTAACATGGTTTAAAAATCGAGAAAACAATCTATAATTGATTCTTGCCGAATTCTACTTATGAATAATTCTGCAAAGCAACTAAGTGATGTCAGCACATTTACAGAGCAGCAGTTTAAGTCACAAAGTTTGAATAATCTCACCTTCTCATCAGCCCTCACCACCCCCCACAGCCAAACAAGTGCTGAGCCAATAAAAACCCAAGGTTGGATCTGTAAATTTATACAGAAAAATAGGAATATTTAAATAAAGGGGATAGTTTTTACTAATTGTATCTACTTAAACTGGGCACAATGGTTGAAGCAGGACTGACTTATTACAAGAAAGGCGGGAACCATTCAGCTCATTGGGACCATGTCAGCTCTCAGCAGATCAAGAGCATTACTCCCACACCAACTCTATTTCCCTGTCATGCCCATCAGTTCCCCATTAAATCTTCTGCCAATTAACTGCACCTTGGGTAATTTTTAAAGTTGCCAATTAACCAACAAGCACATCCTTGGTTTGTCAGAGAAGTTCAGCAGAAACAGACCCTTTGGCCCACTGTGTCTATGCTGACCTTTTTCTTCCCCCATCTGCACCAAGCCCATCTGCCTGCATTAGGACTCTACCCTTCTATGCCTTGCCCATTCATGGGTCTGTGACAATGCCTCAAACAATTATATCCAACTCCACCATCTGCTCCAGTAGGGTGTTCTAAGTGTCAGCCAGATCACCCAGGGAAACCCACACTGTCAAAGAGTACCGACCATGGTCAACCCTCAGTCCCTAGACTGGTAAAGCATCAGCACAAACACTGCCACCCAGACAATATTAAGCTCTTTTGAGGAGATCAGTAGACAGTGTTCCTTATTATTTATTCTTGGATATCCATTCTTAGTTGCCTCAAGCACCCGATGCAAGGAGTGACATTGGAATGTCATCAGAAGAGATTCCAAAACAGAGGAAAAAGCCTCCTTGAAGAAATACAACAACCCTACCAACTCCTGGGAATCTCTGGCCCATGAATGTTCAAGTGCAAAAGGTGTGTTTGGGGGAGATTAAGAATCAAAGCCATGCATCAGGAGGACAGAGGTTGTGCCTAAGCATTGGCAAGAGAGTACAAACTCACAAAATGCCCACCCATTCCATCAGGCTCCTCCTGCCCCATCTGCTGATTTAGATCCCACAACCTCCTTGGAACCCACGAAGACTTTGCAAGTCAGTCAGGGTGATACAGCATGAAAACAGGCCCTTCAGCCCAACTCATCCATGCTGACCAAGGTACCTACCTCACCTAGTCCCATTTGCCTGTGTTTGACCCATATCCTTCTAAACAGTTCCTATCCATGTACCTGTCCAACTGTCTTTTAACCTTTCCAATTGTTCCCAACTCTACCACTTTCTCTGGCAGTTTGTTCCACACAGCCACCACCCCCTTCTGCATGAAGAAACTGCCCCTCAGGTCCCATTTAAATCTTTCCTGTGTGAAATCATCCTCAATTTTGGGGGACTGCCAAAGAGGAAGAGGGTGATGCTGTGATCCCCTCCTCAAATCATTTGTGAGCCAGTTGTGTTTTATGGCAACCTCACAACTTTCACAAATTAACAGTCTGATAAAATCAATTTTATAGTTTTCCCCTCAGTGAGTTTAAGTTCTGAGTTGTTAGTGCGAGGCTTCAATGAGCATTTTTCCCCTTAAACCATAACAATCATTAAGACTAAACTACAACCATACAAGCTTTCTTGCAAGAAAAACTACAGCACAAAAGGTGAAGCCCTCATAACTCCAGTCTTTGGACTTTGTTTAATACACACATACTGTGGGGCTGGAGGGGCAGGGGCGAGGTGAAGGGAACAATTATTGTTCAGTTACTTGGAGTTTCCTGTAAAAGAGTTGTGACCCAAAATTAGAATCACATTTCAAAACTTAAACTAATGATGCAGACCAAATGGCAGCTGGGTAATTTGTTAAAATCCTTTTTTGGAAAAAGAAAGCAAAAATGTGAACAGCAATTTCATACTATGCAGTGCTGCCAAGCTCTTTGATAATTACTTAACAGATGAAAGTAGTTTACAGTGTGTGAAAAGCAGTGAAAATATTGAAAGTATGCAGTATTTTTGTAAAAGTAAAAAATAAAATTTCTTTTGCACAGCAGGCTGCAATTTGTAGACCAGTATGTATTTTGCAACTGAACCGTGGCCTTTGACATTAACCCCTCTACAATGGGTGGCAGGGGCTAAAATTCAAAATATGTGGAACCCAACTGTAACTAGCTAACACTTTTCTTGCTGCACGACCAGGATGTTATTAACATTTTTCACATTATCAGCTTCCCACCGAGATCTTCTTTATCCCAGTGAGGAACTGGGGAAAGAGGGAATCAGGAGCAGGGCATGAAGATTTACTTGTGCCCAATCAAACTCCGACCTGCTTATGTGCCAGCATTGGCTAAACTCCAATCCTGTTCCCAGCAAGCAAAATCAACCAATATTTTGTGCATCGTGAAAACATGTGTGAGCCACAGGGTTGGGATTGTGGAAGCAGCTCATAAGCACTGGTGTTGAGCTTGGGATAGGAACAGGACTCTTCCAGTGTTGCGGCAGCTACCAAATTACATTCAAGCGCCAATATCCCTCACCTGGAAAACTGTGGTATATACAAGTACAAGTGTACTTTACAAATAGAATGTAGCATATGGTCTGACATTCGTATGTTATTGCATCTGAAACTGATGCTTGGTTCAAGGATATACAAAAACAGCACATGCTGGAATCACTCAGAAGGTCAGGCAGCATCTGTGGAAAGAGACAAAGAATTAACATTTCAGGTCAATGACTCAAATGGACGGTGAAGGAAAATTTTCAGGTGGAAGCATGACCATGGTTTCTCTCTCCATGGATGCTGCCTGGCCCGTTGTGTTTCCAGCATTTACTGTTTTATTTTAAATTTCCAGCATCTACATGTTTTATTTAAATTTTCATTAAGTTTGATGATGGTTGCCTTCCATCTACTGCTGGGGGGGGGCAGGGGGGGAAGAAGTGCAAGAAAACAGGTTCTTTACAAGCAACATCTCTGGGATCAACACAGATCAGGGAAGAAAGGAGAACGAGATATTGCTGCTGTTGGTAGGCCAGGGAGATGTGTGATGTTGGTGAGCAGTAGGAGTTATCCTTCTGCAGAGTGCCCATCCAGTGTTACCACAGATATGGTGCATTGCACAGAAGGTGCAAATCTGTCAAGAAGCTAGCAGCCAAGGAGGCAACTGTCTGCAACTGCTGGGGTGCAGGCACAGGATAAAGAGGTGGAAATAAGGAACCTCATTGGTATTTATTGTTCATCTGAAGAGAGACAGTGATACATGCAAGGACATTAGTTGATGAAGGGAGAGATTATAAACACATTTATAGACACTACCATTAGTTGTTCTGTGATGGGGCAAGTTGTGTATTTGCAATATTTCCAGTGCCCTCTTTTGAGGTAAACCAAACTGGTATTGTACATCACCTTGGGAGGCACCATCCGAATCACGGGCAGGGTCATGGGTCCAGTTACTTCTCAAAGTTCTGAACTATGAGATAGGACCGATGATCTCAGCAGGGGACTGGATCAAGTCACCTGGATTGAGGGACCTCTTTTGAAAGGATTGCAGAACGTGGGCAGATCCAGGAGCCACTCACACTCCAGCGTCCACCAACTCCAGATGAGAAGAGCACAGTGCAGGTGGGCATGGACAGTGAGGAGTATCCAACTTGTGGACACTTGCAGACAAAATATTATAGGCTGCAACTTGAGCAAGCCAGCGACAGGGAAAATAGCTGAAGGAGGAAAGGATATTGAGATTCAGTTTTGCACACAGTCTCTGAGGTGTACAGGAAATATGGCAGGGAACAATGTCTTCAGGAGAAGAAAGGTCCTCACTCTAATGAGCTCGAGCAAACTTGAGTGAAGCTGGAAGGGTCACAGAGATGGACAGCTGACCTTCAGGAAATGCTGCAATAGGCATCAGCTGAACGGATGGTTTCAATAAGAGGCTCCAACAACATGGGGAACCACAAGAACACAGAAATGCTTTGGAGACAGAAGTTAGAATGATGTTCCCACAGTTGGGAGAGGCGAAGAAACTGCTCAAATTCCCAGCTGCACCACAGACTGGAGAGAATTTGATGACGGTGTGGCAGAGAGGACAATGCAGGGAGTGACTGCAGAGAAGTCTCCATGGGAAATGCCAGCCAACCACAAGGAAGTCTTCAGGCAGTGGAGGTATTCAAATTCCTAGCTTGAGTTGACCCAGAATACCAGGGTACAGTATCAATTAAATCTGAGAATGAATTAGCTGTGGCAGAGTTGGACCACAGCCAAGGTACGGGATTAATGGTTGGTCCATGACTGTCCAGGTTATGTGGATGTTCCAGAAAAAATGGCAGAAACACATGACAAAACTCAGGTACTTATTACAATCAAGCTCATAGGGGGTGACATAATGGAGGATAGATATGAACATGCACATATTGTCTGGGAAGGGAAACAAAGAAAGACTTTTTGGGGACCATAAACTCTGGGTAAATGTAGCCTAAAGCACCTCATTTTCCATCTTGGAACCTTGCAGCCCAATAGCATGAATATTGAATTCTCCCACTAAGTAATTCACCCCCCTGTGCCCACCCCACCTCCCCTCTTTTATTCACTTATCACTGCTCTGCTTTTCCCTCCTATATACCAGACTTCCCCTTTTCCTATCTTCAGTCCAGAAGGGTCCTGACCCAAAACATTGACTGCAGGCTCTTCTCCACGGATGCTGCCTGGCCCGCTGAGTTCCTCCAGCACAGTCACATTTTTCATCTAGATTCCAGCATCTGCAGTGTTTCTCTAGCCTGAAACTGGCTGTGTCTCCAGGAATGGTAGACCATGGACTGGAGGGGAGGTGTACATTCCAAAGTCAGGGTGTGCAGGAGGTTGACGACAAAGGCTAAGGCAGACAAGATACTGGTGATGAGGAGAGAAGTTGGAGAAAACATGGACCACAACTCTCAATGTTACCCACCACACATCTAATCAGCGTTGCTCAGGGAACTTCAAACTGAGAATATTTAGTCCATGAAAGAAGCAACAAGCAAAATTAATGCTTTAGTTTGATTCATAATCCAGTCTATGGGCATTAAGGCAATCTGTAGATCCTGGGTCTCAGTGTGCGGCAGCAGAACACAGCTGGACTGTTGGTGGAGCCTGACCCCATGATACATGCCTGAAAAGAGAGTCTCCACAGCAAAGGCAAAAAGAAGGAAGAAGGGGAGAAGCAGATTTAGGATCTGGAAGAGGAGGAAGAGAAATGTTAGCATACAGGACAACACAGATCAGGCACAAGTAAATAGAGAAGTTAATGGCCAGAGACTGTACCACTGAGTTCATGAAATTAGTTGTGCACCAAATACATTCGATAATTACTTTTGTTGCAATTAGTAAAAGTTAATAGATACTCGTGTTTAGGTTTATATAACCTGTGTACTGCTGAGTGTTCAAAGTTATGGAGATAATTATGTTAATGCAATAATTAGAGAGACGGATACCAGACCTACATGAAGAACTGTTAACTGGAATGCACTTCAGAGATGCCCTCATATAGCTTGTGGTGAAGAGTTTCGAACATGAGAATACCAAGATAATGAGTACATTTGTGTTTGATACAATTTATCTGTAGAATACACTTACCAAGCTACAATTAGTTGACTATACAGTTTCAAATGCAAATAACTATCTTGATGTTTTGTATGGTTTATTACTTTTAATAGAAAGTGTAGAGTGTGTACACCTTTAAAAACAGAGTGGAGCATATGATATGACCTTGGTACACAATTGTACCTGACACTGCAATTAGGTTTGAGAACAGTTGCCTTCAATAAAGCACATTCTGCTGTTAACAGTCTAGTTTGAGTGATAACACTTGCAGCAACACCAAATTCCACTGATGCTCCTGACTCAAGCTACAGAGTGCTAACGTCCCTCACCTGGAGAATAAACTCTCAACTAAAACAGCTCCCAGCTTTCTTTCCATTCTCACTTACCTTTGACCTGAAGTTCTTGTTGATATCTGGAAAAAAAAACAGAAATTAGTGAAACAAAACAAGAATTAATCTTGAAATTTGTAGATTTTGTGAAGCAAGATTTCCCAGAATTAATTTCATAATACAAAGGTTAGTTATGCAAAAGACTAAATGTTCAAAGGCTAAATTCTTACCCTATTTTCCCCTGAGAAACAAGGCCAAGCTGGCTTCAACAATAGAGGTGAGCACATAACATCCGATCAGAGACCCTCTCACTCACCCAGGAACACTAACACCAAGTTAACTACAGCCCTACCTGTCATACACAAGCATCTCTGACCAGTGTTTTTCATATTATGGATTATCAGGTAGAGGGAATGGAATACATTTCAGTGTTACACACAATACATATTTTGATTGCATTTTCTTCCCAGTTTAATCCTTGTTTGTCCATTCATTGCCAAGTGAAAACAGAATCCAAAAAGGAGTAATCCACTGCCCAAGATAATGCTGGCCAGGTTCTGCAAACATCATGACACATGGTGAATGTGCATTGAACTAACAGTTGGGAAAAGAATTTGGTGAGATTGTCTCCAAACAGAGCACCAGAAATGAGAGTTTGGTACAGAACCTTAGTTTAATAGGTCTGCTATTAAACTAAAAGCCCAGAAGGAGAACAGACAAAAAGGTGAAGAATTTACATGCTCCTTAGTGCAAGATTGATTGCAATATTTGAAGGTGAAAAATGTCTCAGTAAAAGTGAATGTGGTCAAAAAGTCAATCATCTCACCAATGCCCTCTCAGGGGACAAGTGTGCCATCCCTACTCTCATACAACTTTGGACCCATAGGTGACAGAGTCTCAGCTGTCTTAAGTGGCCAAGCAGAGCAAATAGAGTCAGCGACACAGGCCCTTTGGTCCAACTGGTCTATACTGACCAGGATTCCATTCCAAGTTAGTTCTATTTGCTTGCATCTGGCCCCTATCCATGTGTCTATTCAAGTATCTTGTAAATGTTGTTAATGTACCCACCTCAGCCACTTCCTCTGGCTGCTCATTCCATATACTGACCACTTTCTGGGTGAAAAAGTTGCCCCTCAGCTTCCTATTAAGTCTCTTCCCTCTCACCCCAAACCGATGTCCTCTAGTTCTTGGTTCCCCAACCCTGGGGGAAAAAAAAGACTGCATTCACCCTATGCCCTGCATGATTTTATTTTAAGTGCCTTATTACGAAGAACAGTTCTGACAAAGGGTCTGCAACTGAGAAGTTAACTACATTTCTCTCTCCACAGCTGCTGCTTGAATGCATCTGCGTTTTAAGAACCTTTCCCTCCTAAAAAAATTACACGTCCTTCCCAACAGCACAGTTGGAACTCTGCACCACTGGCGGCCCTACAGAAAAAAAATTTCACATCTCACCGTAGCAACCTTCCCACAGTAGCTAAGATGATTAGCCCAACCGCATCAAGACATTCCAGTGTCCAGTGCCTGTATCCTCACCCCAAGCACAAAAATTCACATGAAAAGCATGAAATTGTGCAGCTGAAGGGAATGAAAGACAACTAGCAGCAGGTTATTCAGAATGGTCTTTTAATCTGCTCCTTATTTTGGCACCACAAGCTTCACAAATTTCTCTGCCACCCACCAACCCCCCCTCTCCCGGATCAATTGCCTCCCCACCCTCAAATCAGCGACTGCAGCTCAACAGCCTTTCTTCACAACAGAGTTGCTTGGTTGCCCACTGCCACCCCGGGCTGTCTTCTCCAAATTTTGAATTATTTTAATCCATCTTGTGAAACACAAACTAAATTGCAGGCTGCATCCTTCATGAAAACATTCCACAATGTCAGTGTGAAAGCCATAGAAGAGAAAAAAAAACATAGCAGCACTTATGTTAAAACCATCAAAAAACATTCTTAATGTGCCTCATTTTGGAGTCTATCCTTCCTTGTACAGCCAAGTGCTGTGAAATTTTCTGTTATTGTTGGAGAAGGTGGAATGGAAAGAGTCATTCAACAGTTAAAATGCAAATGCTGGTAGTGTTGTTTTCATTTTTATAAATCTACCACTGCCAGTACTGAATGACTTGACTATGTACAGTACATAAATCACTGCACCAGCCTTGCCTCCTGTCTATATCTACATCATCAATTCGCGAGGGTTAATAAATATCAAATAACTCTTCTACATTTCAGCATCAATGCCTGGTTTCTTCGTGTCCTCAATAAATTCAATGCAGTTTCACAGTGCTGTTGGCATTGGCCACATTGATCTGTGAAATGTCTAACGAGGGAGCAAGCCTGTAGTCCCAATCAGAGCGTGTTACAAGTATGGCAGCACTCCAGAACCAACTGAATTCTGAATTAAATAATGGTCTGCAAATGTTTATGCGTGACATTGATGTATTAGGCAGGGCTGAAGTGAAATAACTGTAGCCTGTTATCTGAAAGGTTGCCATTGAAGCCTACCATGTGCCGTTGTCTACATAAAAAAAACAAACTGATTAAATATGCTTATGCTAATCTAGCAGATGTGGTCCCACAGAAGTAGTGATGTTATACCTAGATCACCATCTCATGCAATACACAATTACCAGTGAAACAAGGAGCCAGACTGACCTAGAAAAAAAAGCTCTCCACTTAAACTTGGCTTGGTGGCAGGACTTTCTTCCAGAAGGTTATGGCGTCAGGCATATAATTCAATCATGCCAATTTTCCTCCCCAACTACATGCTCCCCATCCCCAAAGCTACTGACCTCCATGCTTTTGGTCATCCAAGTATTCCCCCTCTGTAACTTTCAGCCTTCTCCCTTTAGCTGTGGTACTCTCAGGTTTAAGCTATCCTTCCGGTGTTTTTGCTGGTTTCATGTTCATGAAGCGCCATTGTGGATTTGGCATGTCAGAGGATGTAGAGGGCACTCCCAAAGCAGCACACCCTATGCCTCCATCAGGTTTCAGTCCAGTTGTACAAGGGTCAGAGACCCCTTCCTTAAAGGCAGAAGTGAGCCAATAGGGAGTATTTTACCTTTGAGGACAATTTCCTGGTTTAGCTCCAATTAGAACTTCAAACACTGCCATGCACGGGAATGTGATAGGGTTATCATCACATCCAGGAAGAAAAATGCCCACAAGGTAATTAAACCTGGGATCTTCCTAGCCTTTAATAGGGTCACAAAGCTTTACAATACAGCTAACAGACCCTTCTGCCCATCTGGTCCATGCCAACCAAGTTGTGTAACTGAACTAGTCCCATTTGCCCATATACCTCTAAACTTTTCCTATCCATTGACCTGTCTTGTGAATGCTGTAAATGTACCCATCTTTACTTGCTCCTATTACAGTTTGTTCCAGACATGCACCACACTCGGAGGGAAAACTGCCCCTCAGGTCCCTTTTGAAATTTTTCCCCTCTCACTTTAAACCCACACCCTCTAGTTTTGGATGTCTCCAGCCTGGGGAAAACACTGACCATTCACCTCACCTACACCTCAGTTTTATGCATTTCTAGTCACCCCCTCAACCTCCTATTCTCCAGGTGGAAAAAAGTTCTACCCTATCCAGCCTCATAACTTAAACCCTCCAGTCCTGGTAACATCCTTGTAAATCTTTTTGGACCATTTACAGTTTAATGACGTCATTCCTACAGTAGAGCAATCAAAACTGTATACAGTACTCCAAATGTGCCCTTGCCAGTGTGTGTCTTGTACAGACATAATATGATGTCCCAACTCCTGTACTCAGCATCCTGACCAATGAAGGCAAACTCCTTCAACACCACATCTACCTGTGTTGCCACTTTCCAAGAACTATGCATCTGACCCCTTCACCATGTTATACACCACTCCCCAGGGCCCTACCATTTACTGTGCAAGTCCTGCCCTGGTTTGTCTTGCCAAAATGCAAGACCTCACACTTCCACAAATTAAACCCCATCTGCCATTCCTTAGCCCACTGACCCAGTTGATCAAGGACCCATTTTCAACTTAAATAACCACTGCACCACCAATTTTGACACCCACAAACTTACTATGCACCTGTGTCCTTATCTAAATCATTAACTCAAGCGACAAACAACAGCACCAGTCCCTGTGGCACACTGGTCACAGGCCTACAGTCTGAAAAACAACCCTCTATCAATAACCTCCTATCATCAAGCTAATGTTATATCCAATTGGCTAGCTCACCCTGGATCCATGTGATCTCACCGTGCAATTGGTAATAATGCTGTCCAACGGCAGTTAGTGGCTGGACATCTGGGTTATTTTAATAAAGACTGGAGTGAACCCCACATATGTAAACTACATTTGCTTTTAAATTAATAACTCTGGAGTACTTTAACTTGAAGTCCACATGGACCAAAGAATCCAAGCTCATGTAACCAGCAGGGTTTGGGACTGAACAAGCGTCTCAACAAGGGATAGGGATGCTAACAGGTTACTGCAAACTGGGCCTGCGCCAATCCACCATCAAAACAGCAAGTGGCCGGGAGTGATTATTGAGCAGAAATCCAACCCCGCTGGGTTTAGGTAACTTTATAAATGATGATGGTGAAACTGGAGCAGTTTATAACAGGCCAGAATTACAGGATTGAATTACAGTCTTGAAACAACTCCAGGGTAGCTGGCAATCAACGTACACAATTGACAGGCATTCTCATTTCAGTTTGTCTGTTGAGCAAGGATGCCAACTGCCAGTTCACTGTCATTTGTTGAATTATAAACTCACACTAAATGATTAACAAGCCATTTCTGCCAAGCCCTGCCTGGGATGCCTGCAATTGATTTTTCTGGCTGTGGAATTTCCTCTATTTAGGAGAGACTTCTCCCAGAAGGTTCTTGGGCTGTATCACATAACAAGGTGGAACTCACTGCCACAATCAGTGGCTGAGACTGATAGCATTGATGCACTTAAGGGGAAGCTTGGTAAACATGCAAGGGAGAGGGGAAGCCGAAGGCAGGGAGAGATGGAGGTGGGAGGGAGGAGGCTTGCGTGGAGTCCATACAATAATATGGACCAATGAGATCAAATGACCCATGCTGCAAAATGCATGCAATATTTACAAATAGAACTAGTTGACAGCCTTTGGCATTGCCAAGACTTCTTGCATGTTTAATGACTGTCAATTGGTTCTTCAGAAACTGCATTCATTGAGATCCTTCACACTGACACAGGGCAGGAAAGTCAAGATCGTAGTTCTATTAAGCAGGTTTTATAGATTTGTACTAATTGGTCTAAGCTGAGCAGATGCAATTCAATCCCCACTTCTAAAATTCTCACTTCCCCACTGCTGTATTTCCATTACACATTTACATTCTTATTATAGTAATTCTGGTAAACATTGCAGTGTCTTTATACCCTCCCACCACTAGCTGTGCTGCAGGACCAGAGTAAGGGGCTGACCAAGCAATGACTGACGGTGTGATTACCACTGTAAATATGGGCATGGGAATTAACATTAAAAGGATCCATTAGGAAGCACAGATAATGCAGATTTGTATCTGTTAAGTAGCCAATCCCCTGTGGCACTGCTTGTGCAGACAAAGATGTTGTTTTATTATGTTTTATAAATGGATCCTTTGCCAATCTTTTTAAATCAATCTTCTCATTAGGACTTCTGCCTCTGGATGCAGTTTTCCATTTACTTTGCCAGGTCATTAATGGTTCTGAACATATCCAAGGATCAGCAGAGACTTGATGTTATGTGGTCTTCTCCCATGTTACAAGAAATTTTTAACCAATTCTCTCATTAACTTTCATGAAACAGACATTGCTAGAAAGAGTCAGGTGGTGTGTATGGACAAAGAAACAAAGTTAACGTTTCAGGTCAAAGACTCTCTCTGCTGGCCTGCAGTTATGTTCAAGATCATTAATGTCTTGGTAGACTGAAATGGAAAAAAATGTTTCCAGAGGCAAGAGTCTGTAGCAAGAAGATAGATTCAACAAGACTGGCAAAAGTCGGTGTAGAAAATATTTATTATAAAACATCTTATTGACCTCTATTTCAGATTTCCAGCTTTTTTTTTCATTCCAGTTTTAAATTTTCCTTCAGCTTTTTCTTTAACAACCCAGGTTCAGCTAGTCCTGCAGTATAACTGAAGTCTTTCATCTTTGGTATAATTCTGACCAATCCCTGTGTGCCCTCTCAAAAGGACTTACTATTCTTCCTGAATCCCATAATCCCTACATTTTTACACTATGCTCCTATTTATAAGTGATCCTGTGTTTTTTCCCCTTTGGTGACCTCCAGAATTTTTTTTCAAGCCACAAATGTATAATCTAGAGAGTGTT
>JAUZTB010000071.1:2927524-2942538 GCA_034780895.1 Rhynchobatus australiae
TTATTTTTTTAAATTGTCTTTTACCATATTGAATGGGGTGTTTGTTTCCAAAATACTCTTCCACAAAATAAACTTCCATTTGGCCAGACTCATTGCTCAAAATTAGATCCAGCTCTAATTTCTTACACTGGGTAGAAACTCACTTAGACAGATTTCAGGAATTATTGAAATTTACTTGCAAATTGGTGTGGAAGGTCTCCTCCCTGGTAGTGGCACTGCCACAATCATTTGACAAGAGTGTTCAATACAGAAGATCGAGGTAGTTGCATTCTGAAGATGAACAGCTTGTTCACATTTTTAATTGGACTGCTATGACATCAGTAGGACATGTGCACTCTACTGAGTTCACTCTTTACAATAATGCTAATACTGAGTGTGGATGAGAAAAGGTGACTTAAGTTCAAATGGTTTATGACTCTAAAGTCAACTTGATTTGATCAAATTATCCTAATGTCAACATCTCAAGCTGCGTGCAAAATGTTGAACTATTCAAAAAATAACAGCAATTATGCACTCTGATGTTTCTGTGCAATGTGTTCTGGTGAAAATAATTAGAAAAATTATTTTCATATATTTACTTTGAGTGCCAATTTCATTACTTACATGCTGCAGCATGATGTTGACATCCAGTAATTTGCTCTCTATTGGTAAAAATATAAAACAGGCACAATGTATGAGAGCAATTAAAAATATTTAGTCAGCAGCAGGCTGAATGATAACACTGCCATCATGCTATAAAGTGCTTTTCCTAATTTCAGTTCTTGTGAGCCAGCCTAAAATGGATTCAGAATATATGTGGGTAAATGTCCAGTATGCAGCAAATAAGGCTCTCGAGCTTCAAGACAAGTAGTCACATGGGTTCATGATATATTGGCAACCTCTCAGACCTAGCATAAACAAAGGGAGGAATGGATAGTTAATAGACCTGGCTATACTTCACATGGGGGTGTAGATGGTGCAGTGGTGGAACTGTTACAGCAATGGATACACTTGAGGGTTCAAAGACAGAATCTATTTGATTAGAATTAAGCAAAATAGAAGGGCTTTATGCTGCTGAGTTTATCATACTGGCCACCAAATAGGGCAGATTCACAGGCAAGTTGCAGAAAGTTGCAAATGATAATAGACTGACCATTTATCCCGAGATGGAGTTCATAAATAACAATGTAAAACATTGAAGGAAGGAGGAATTCCTGAAATCTGTCTAAGTGAGTTTCTACCCAATGTAAGAAATTAGAGCTGGATCTAATTTTGTGCAATGAGTCTGGCCAAATGGAAGTTTATTTTGTGGAAGAGTATTTTGGAAACAAACACCCCATTCGATATGGTAAAAGACAATTAAAAAAATTAATATTTCTGGGAGGAAGTTTAATTTCAAAGAATTGAAAAGGAACCTGTCCCAGGAGAAATAGAGTCAAAGATTAGCAAGTAAAACAGTAATTGAGCAAATGGAAATCTTCACTGAGGAGATTGTTCAAGTATAGACCACATTCCCATGAAGATGAAAGAAGAGCATCCAAAATTCGAGCTCCCCAGATAATTAAAGATATAGGGAATAAAATGAAACAAAGAAAACTCAGTTGAAAATCAAGAACAATACCAAAAGTACAGCCAGATCTGAAAAATGAAACCGTAGAAGTGACATGAAGAATGTATAAGAATAGATAAGCTTGCAACATAAAGGTAGCCTGAAAGTCTGATAAAGTATTTAATTAACAAAATGATTGTTATAGAAAGGGTGGGCCCCCTTTGAGGAGATGGGTCTGGCTGAGGTAATAAAATTAGCATTATAAATCTAAGCTAAGGAACAAGATCTCACTAATATCATGGCAAAGGAGGACCTAGTAGGGAAATTTCACAGGTTAAAAATAAAAGAGCAGTATTTAATGGAGTGGACGGTGCTCAAAGTGCAGAAATCACCTGGTCTAGATGGTATGCATCCTTAATTGTTAAGAGATGTAAAAGTGGACATTGTGGAAGGTCTGACCAAAATCTTCCAATCTTTATTTTATAGATGAGGAATATTGCTGGGATACAGGGTCTTCCTCAGAGCATCAATATCATAGTACAGAGGACCAACACCTTCAATTAATTTACCCATATGGCTGGAATGGCTACTTGATTGGAGCCCAACCATAATGTTAGGTTTGACAGCTGCTGTCCAGAGCTGACGTACCCTTGCCACGTATAGTGATCTGTTCTGGTATAAAGTTAAAGACTTTGCAATGAAGTGTAGTAAGAATTACAAGTTCTTGAGTTGAGCTGGCTCGGCACATAACCCTTTCGCACTGAGCATTGTTTATGTACAGGCACTGTGCAGTGGTACCACTTGGGGAGGGTGAAAGTTTGCTATCGAGTCAGTACGTGCAGCCTGGATGCAGGGACAAATGCCAATCAGGAAAATCAAGGAGTGACTCCTTGGGCTCAGAAGGGTTCTAGGATGGAGAACCAGTGGGTTTGAAGAGGATAGAGACAAAATAAGGAAACACGTGCAAGGATTTTGCATGGGGACAAAGCTTAAAAAAATACAGACCCATATGGGAGCTGTGCTGGGCACCAAGGGTAGGATTCTCAATATTAGCACATTTATTATACATTTGACAATAGTGGGATTTTGTCACTTTGTATTTGAAAAAAATATTAAAAGTGCTTGGGTTGGGCTGGATTTTAACTTTCTACCCAAGCAGATCACTACGCAAGTCAAGAATAGCTTCAGCTACTGAACTAGTGTCCAAGGCAAAAGGATGGGAAGCAAGTGCTTGCCTGACTAAGGATAGCCATAACCCAATAAAGAGATTTAACATCGTGCTGAATATCTGTTAGCATTTACAGTGAATATTTAACTTTAATATTTGCCAAATCTCCTGAAACCGGTCTGAAAAGCTTTGCATAAAATGAAATTGTATTATTTTCCGTAGAATAAACAATGAGAAACTATTTAAGGTTATCGCAGGAAGACAAACTCCTTCAACCTTTATTTGTCCACTTGTTGCTTTACAGTGAGACAACGGGAAGTGTACTACATATCTTGCTGGGGGCTGCCTATAAAAACAAGGTTAACAGGGTCATTGGAGTAACTCAGCAACAACACACCTTGCAGCAATGATGCAAACACAGTATGAATGCCAATAAAAGTTCCTGTGGTTACTGTGGTCGGAAGGAAGTCATACAGCGTCTACCAACAGTTCATTATTTAAAAGCAGAACTGAGGTGTTTTCTTTAGCAATGCTGAGTAAATTATCATTTTCCATGTATCTCTTAAAGTTTTAGCACAAGAACAATACACCAACATTTAAAGCATTTTCGATACAGAAAATCAACCCAAAGACCTTTACAAGAACATGAGAAAACAAAGGGGACATTAGGACACGTGACAAAACCCTTGGTCAGAGCAAATTTGAAGGAGATACAGAAGCTCGAGGTCCAGGCAGCTGAAGGTTGGCAGTGGCAGCCAGCTAAAAATTAACTAGTCATTCAGCTGTGCTCCTCCAGTTCTGGTCTCCTGCACAAGGCCAAGTTTCCATCCTCCTGCTATAGGTGGCAGTGTCAGATGGGCTGTAACGTTGGGACATTCGCTTTGAGGAAAAATGAAATGTAAATAAAAAGGAAGATCTTTTAAAAACAAAGAGACTAATAAATGCTATTTGAAACCAGGGTGCCAGGTCATGGAAAATTAACATGCAACTGCAGCAAACGGCAAGGCAAATGGTAAGCTGGCCTTCATTGCACTGAGGTTGGTGTCAAAAATAAGGATGCATTGCTGCAGTTATAAAGGCTTTTGGGAAGAAAAAAAAACAACAGTACAACATATCCTGCTCCCTGGCTCAAGGAAGAATATGCACATCTTGGATGGGATATAAAAGTTCAATATTTGGATTCCTTGAAATAACAGGGCTGCCTTGAATGGATTGATCAAGTACGATGGGCTAACGTGGATTGCAATTCATTAGAATACATAGTGGTAGCTTCGGAGCAGATGCTGCAACACTGTTTCACTTTGATGAAGAATAGGTATAGATCCAACAGGACAGAAAGGAGACAGATGGGAGAAAACTTCTCCACACCAAGGCTTGCAAATCTTTGGAATTTCCTGCATCAAGGGCAATAGGTGCTAAGCTGCTGTGGGTATGTCAGAGATGGTGACACCACAGATTAAGGAAATAAAAGGAATAGCAATTGATGCTGAATGTTTATTTCTCACTGAATAAAAGGGAGGTCCGCTGGTCACTCTCTCTCTCTCAATTTCAAATGCCCCTTCTGTTCATTCAGTGAACAGAATGAACAGAAGCAAAAGGAGGATGGTGCCCTTTGGTCCCTCAAATCTGCCCCGTTCTTCAAGAGGACCACAGTCAACATTGGTCTCAGCTCCATTTTCCTGCCCATTTCCCCCATAACCTTCCACTCCCCAATAGTCCAGAATTCATCTCATCTCACCATCGAATACACTCCACCACTTGACACCCATAGCTCTCATATGGAGAATGAGAAGGATTTCCAATCCTCAGAAGAAATTCCTCCGACTGAAATGGTTGACCCGGATCCAAAACTATTCCCAAGCTTGTTTCTCCTGGAGGGGAATCTCATCTCAGTGTTCATCCCATCAAGCCCTCAGAAACTTGCTTATTTTAAATAGGATCTCTCCTCATCCTTTCATGTTACAGTAAGTATCAGCCCAACCTTTCCTCACAAGGCAACCCCTTCATAGGAGGGATCAACCAGGTGAACCTTCCCCAAATTGCTTCCAAGCCAATTATGCCCTCCTAATGCAGTACCCCAGACATGGTCTCACCAACTGGACCTCCTGACTTTTATGCTCCATTCTCTTTGCAGTAAAGGCAAACATTCTACTTGCCACCCTAATTACTACACCTGCACTGTAACCACATCTCACCTCAGAGGACACCAGTACCATCTGTACCACAACCAATGGATGACTTTGCACTCACACCAAACTAAACCTGTCCTCATTTCACACACCTGTGATGTTTTCCTTTGAGTCTGAGTAAACAGATTGTTCAAGTGGCCACTGAGGTTTTACAACATTGAACTCAGATGGGGACATTGCTTTAGGTGCGAAGCCTTGGTGTAGAACGGACATCTATCCAGGGAGCCAAATCACTGAGCAGAGTTCTGTCCAAATGAAGGAAGACTTGCTCCAATTATATATACACACACACACACAAACATAACTCGGCATTCTTTTTACTTGGTGTTGAGTAAATAGAACCTTAACTGTAATATAGACTCTTGATCTTCACCTATTGCTACCTGACAGCTCAATACGTTTGTTGCCTATGGTTGCCATGGATAAACAGCCAACATTCTACATATCCTAACTGAACTTTATTTGACACTTTTCCAACATTGCCATTTTTTTTTTGATCATTCTGTTCTTCAGCTGTCTCGAGTCGTCAACACACCCACTCCAGTTTAGCATTTGTCTGTACTTCACTCAGCAACGGCTGTCAAGAACAAATGTATTTAAACACAAGTGGCTGTCACTTCAATTGGAAGCTTTGTAACATGCCCAAGGGCAGCCGCTAGTTTGGACCTGCCTACATCAACTGACAGGAGAGAGAGCATGTGAGAACCAGAAAGAAAATAAGAGAACAAACTCATGGGGGAATGACAGAAGTGAGAATGGGAATGTGAACAGATGAGAAAGTGCAAGAGAATGGGAGAGGGAGAGAGCAAGAAAACTATCTCGAGAGAATGAGAACAAGGAAAATAGAATGAGAAAGATCAAGAGGAAGAGGCCAAGGGAAGACAAGGTTGTTCATTTCGCCTTCAGGCAGCTCAACTTGTGTGATGTGCGTGCGCACTATTAAATGGAATATAAAACCAAGTCTTTAAACTTATTTCAACAGGGACAAGACATTTCCACTTCTGCAGGAAGAAAGTGGAAAGGGCCAGAAATACAAGTCATTCACAAATCCCAGAGGGAAATCAGGAGAAACTTACCCCGAGAGCAGTGAGAATGTGGAACTTGCTGACAGATGGAAGCTGGTGAAGCACAGGAGGGAGAACGGTGTGGAAGGAAGGATCTGGTGATGAGGGATATAGAGGAAGGGCTGAAGGCTGGAATGGAGCCAGCCTGGATCAGTTGGACCAAATGGCCCGTTCCTCTGCTGTAGATTCAATGCAGTTCACCAGAGGGCAGGCAAGGATGAGAGACAAGAGCAAGGATTCTCCAGCAGTTACACATCTTAACATTAAGGGAATCTTTCCCTCCCTCTTTCTTTACGTAGAGACACCTGGCATATTTGTGGTTCTGCTGTTGCAAAAACAAATAGAGATTGTGGCTCAACAGCACACCTGTAGCTTGAGGCCTGACACCAGAAGCTTTTTATATAGTGACAAGTTTTAAAAACCCACAGATTAGCTTATTGTGAATCATTGCACTTACCTGTACTTCACCTGACGGAAACCTTCCAGCAGGGCCTCTCTCTTATCTTTTGCTCTTTTGCTCAGTTTTTCTCCATGTAGAACCTCACCCACAAAGTATTCCGCATCTGTCCATGGGAATGAGGGAAGAAGAGAGAATGAAAGATTTCTCATCATAGTTTTAATTTTGTAGACAACACTATTTGTGTATAAAGCACTTTCCACAAGTGCTTCACAGTAAGGAGATGTCCTGACACAAAAAAAATTGGTGATGTTGTAGATATTGAGGAGGATAGTCCTGGCCAAGGATGATAATCAATGTTGATAAGATGGGAAGAGCAATTGCAGATAGCATCACCTCACACGTATCAGGCCTAAATGCTATTTGGGAGGACTAAGAGCAGGAGAGACATGAATGGTAATGCCCTAGGGAGTACTGAGGAACAGAGACCTTGGTGGACAAGCTCATGGATCCCTGAAGGTGGCAGCACAAGTAGACAAGGTGAAGGCAAAACATGGGATACGAATTTTCATTGGCCAAGGCATAGAAAAGGAGACAAGAGACTGCAGATACTGGAAATCTGCAGCAACAGAAAGGAGCTGGAAGAACTCAGCAGGTCAGGCAGCATCTATGGAGGGAGATGGACAGTCAACATTCTGGGTCAACCCAAAATATCGACTGGCCCCTGCTCTCCATAAATGCTGCCTGACCCAATGAGTGTGCTGCATAGAACAAAAGAGCAGACATGTTTTGGTACAACTTAAACAAAAGTCACATTTGGAGTGGAGGCAGCAGAGGTGTGACCAGACAGGGATATGCAAAGTTATGAGCAGCAAGGGCAGGAGAGATAGTAGGATACTTTCCTCCAACACAGATGTATCTAAAAGTGAAAGGCACAAAGGTTAGGTTAGGGTAATGGGTAAGAGGGTTAGAGCAGACGCAAGGTAGAATCTCCCATCTCCACAGGGTGATTTAAATCTGGAATGCACTGCCCGAGTGAATGGTGGAAATAGGGACTCTCACCACATTTCAGTATCCTGACAAGTACTTCATTGCCAAAACATAGAATAGTGTGGACCAATTGCTGGTAAATAAGATTAATATAGATGGATGCTTGATAGTCAGTATTGCCATGATGGGCTGAAAGGCCTGTTTCTGTGCTGTATGACACCCTGACAGCTTGTGCACTGCAAGTTCACACTGAGATGTTTGATGATACTGTTAGGTGGATCAAGCCTTCCTAACACTGGGAACATACATTCCCCTTAGTTACCAAAACTGTTCCATTAAATCTGCCCTTAACCATCTCTGCTACCTGCTGATTGTGTCCCCAGAGAATATTAAAAAATAAGTGAGCATGTAGAACAGTTATTCCTTATGAGTCCAGCAACTTGAGAAAAAAGTGATTCAGCATCCGATCTATCAGATTAATTATTAAATTGCGCTTTTTGAATAGTTTAATAAACTACCCATTTACTGATACGAGTGCAGGTTTAGACAGATCAGGACCCCTGTGTGAGTCATTGCTTTAGATATACACACCCTTGATATGCAATTAATCTCAATCACTTTCCACTGTATGCAAGGCTTGAAAATAAATTAAAGAGTATATGTTTGCAATGAACTGTTAAACCAGCCAGAAGCAGATGTAGAGACATGGTTCATGGCAGGTGAGGATAAAGAGTATTTTTGTGATTAAAAAAAAATGAACAAGTTGACTGCTACACTCTCCAGATGAACTAATAAACCATTCTTAAAAACCAAATCTACATACTCTGGAATCCTGAAATAAAAGCAGAAAATTCACAAGTGATCAGGCCACACACGTGGGGAGAGCAAAATTAACATTTCCCTTTGCTGGCTTTTCATTAGGACTTAAACAAATTAGAAATTAAACACATTTTAAGGTTACAGAGAAGTGGGAGGGTATGGACTCTCCATCTTCACCCTTTTAAATTCTCTTTTCTTTCCTCCACCCCATTGACAGCTGACTTAACAGATACTTCCCTTCCAATTCCTTCCTCATTTTGGTGAAAAGGATTGACCTGAAACATTAACAGTTTCTCCCTCCAAAGATGCTGCATGACCATGTATATTAAAAGATCATCTGGGTTTGGGATGGCCTTCCAATCAAAGATGGGCATCTATGATGGGTCACAGTATTCTCAGGGTAGGGCAAGGTTGGTATTTATTGCCCATTCCTGGTTGCCACCAGAAGTGGTGCAACTTTCTTCAAAGTGGACAATGAAATGACTTGTTCTATCACTTTGTTCATGAATTATCAACAGGCGGGAGAGTTTCCCCAAGCTTGCATAAAACTTCAGCCAGTTGCACTTTGATAACCTTGCAGTAGATTTCTAGTCACATTTACAATACCGAACACCAGCCTTCAAGAAGAATAGGTTTCTTAAACTCCCAACAAGACATCTGATCATGCAACCATTAACCATGATATGGAGGAATCCAGAACCATTCTAATGCATCCTCCTCCCACATAGTAACAATGTTGTCCATTTCTCCTCTTTCAGGGGCTGTTTGGTATCCAGGTGAATTATTTGGTGTATGAACCTATGCAATGGGAAATCATTGGGACAGTAGACTCTGGGAAAACCTGCCATCTACTCTAGCAGGGACAATCTCCAACCACAGCCTTTATCTTCTCACATGGACAGAGGGAGATTCTTGTTCTCCAGACCCTGATTAACAAATTCAGTATAACTTAGGGATCAAACCCACAGCTTTCTGGTCTGCAATACCACTCTTGATTCAGTACTACATTTGCACTTTGCATTGACAAGGGGTCACAGTGTGCGAATGGCAGAGCTCTGCCTCACAGCTCCAGTAATCCAGGTTCAATCCTCCAGGGCTATCTGTCCAAATGTGGCACACTCTGCCTGTGACCACATGGGTACCCCGATGTGCTAGAGTTTCCTACCACATTCCAAAGGCATGCAGCTTAGTTAATTAGTTACTCAATTCCCTTTAGTGGAGGTGGTCAACAAGAAGAATCAGGGTGGAGTTTATTGACATCCAAGTGAGAACAAGTGGGGAGTGGGATTGATGGGATTTCTGAGAGCTGGCAGAGGAAGTGGGCTGAATGGCCTCCTTTGCAAGTAGGAAATATAAAGTCAATGAACCCACAGAAAACAATAAAACACAACATCTTGACTTGGCAGCTCAGTCATTTATCTGAGACTAGAGCATAAAGCTTTGGTTGACAGCTGCACTACTGAAGGAAGAGGCATCAAAATCAAAGCCCCATCCAGTCTTAGATGAACATAAAAGATCCCACTTTTATTCTGGACAGTCATAAATGAGTTATCCATCATCAAATCAATATTACAAAACAGTGATTCTTCAAGTTCCTAGACTAGCATTTCAATTGCATAGCAGGTGAGTAGCCAAGTGCTGGAAGGTGGGATTATGGATGGGTGCCCCCTGGTCAGCATGGGTGCAGTGGGCTGAATGGCTTGTTTCAATGCTGTACAACTCTATGGTCATTACCACAATGTTATTTGTGGGAGCTTGCTATGCACACATTGGCTGGTGTTTCCAAGACCAATTGAACTGCATGTCAGAAGTTATTAACTGGTTGTAAAGAGCCTGGGCATGACAGCAGGCCCTTCAGCCCACAGTCCATGCCAACCATTAGCACTAATCTGCCACCAATTCCATTTTGATCCCCTCCACCTCCCACCACCCTCTCTGATTCTACCACTCACCTTCACACTCAGTGCAAGTTACAGTGGCCAAACCAACCTGCCAACCCACACATCCTCGGGACTGTGGGAGGAAGTGTGAGCATCCAGAGGAAACCCACAGACACAGGGGAAAATGTGCAAACTCCACACAAAGAGCAGAGGTCAGGATTGAACTCAAATCGCTGGGACAGCGAGGTAGCATCTCTACAAGTTGCGCCACTGTTCCAACACACACAATGCTGGAGGAACTCAACAGGTCAGGCAGCACCTGTGGAGGGAAAATAAACAGTCGACATTTCAGGCAGAGACCCTTCATCAGGACTAGACCCAAAATGTTGACTCTTTATTTCCCTGTCTAGATGTCTCCTCCCTGCCAAACCCCCCTACCCCCCACCTGACCTGCTGAGTTCCTTCAGCATTTGTTGCTCCAGATTCCAGCACCTGGAAAATCTGTGTCTCCACAGTGTTAATTTTTTCCCTTTCTTGCTGCATCCTGATTTCTCTTCTTTTCACTTATTTTGCATGGAATTCAAACAGATGTACACCCTTCTAATTCACTGCACAAGATCCCCAACAACCCAAGTCCTCTCCTATTCATTCCCCTTGCTCAGACCCTGTGCCATTTAATGAGAGGAGAGAACCTGCTCCAGCACATTTAAACATTTATATCCTGCCACATTTGCCAAGTACTTAATGTTCACTTCACTAAGCACAGATGAGCCACTTGAGAGATTTTTCACCCAATGTATACAAATTACTTTCAAAAATAGGCTTGCGTATTCCATGATGTGTACTTTTTGGACCAAGTTGTGGAACGAATGACTAAATGGCTCTGGTACAACAATCTGCAAATCTGTTTTATTTTTAGTTGAAATTTTCAGGGCTAAATACATAGAGGCACAAATGTTTCCTTGGTAAAATGAAGCTGTGAGATTACCAAGTTCAAAACAGACATGAAGACACTAAACGACAAGACTGTGGTTCAGTAGCTGGCTCACTGCCCTGCTCCAAACCCAGGTAAGATTGACAGGACTTTGCAAATGGGGAACATTTTGAAAAGACAAACTGGGAGCTATGAATTGTGACAGTTCTGCCAAGCTTTGCATTGCAGATAAGCTTGCTAGAAACTGCCTATAATATTTGTCATGTGGCTGTGGAGGCATAGTGTGTGTGTGTGTGTGTGGGGGGGGGGGGAGGAGAAGAGAAGGAGGGTGGTGGGGCAGAAAGATGGTAAACGGTGGGCAGTGGTGAGCACCAGAACTGGGTCAGTAGCTGAAAGCAAGTGCTATTTTTTCCAAACTCCAGATACATCTGGATAGGATGCTTTCTACAGTGCATCATGGCTCGGTACAGCAGCTGCTCTGCCTGAGACTGCAAGAAACTGCAGAGAGTTGTGAACACAGCTCAGTCCATCACAGGAAACCAACCTCCCCTCCATGGACACTGTCTGCACAATTCATTGCCTTGGTAACGCAGCCAACATAATCAAAGACCCCACCCATCCCAGACATTCTCTCTTCTCCCCCTCCCATCAAGCAGAAGATAAAAAAGCCTGAAAGCACAGAGCACCAAGGACAGCTTCTATCCCACCATTATAAGACTATCGAACAGACCTCTTTTATGATAAAATGGACTTGTAACCTCACAATCTACCTCGTTATGACCTTGCACCTTGTCTGCCTGCACTGCACCTTCTCTGTAACTAACACTTTATTTTGCATCCTGTTATTGTTTTCCGTTGTACTACCTCAATGTACTGTTGTAATGAGATGATCTGAATGGATGGCATGCAAAACCTCAGTATGTGTGACAATAATAAACCAATTTATTTTGTCCAAGTTACTGGAGATAGAATATCAAATGCTGGCAGTGGAAGCAATCTAGAGAGCACTAAGGTGGCAGAAAACTGCAGCAATTTGTGTTCCCTTATCTACTGCTTACATTGGTCTGGTGTCCCCACAGAGATCTTCAATCCCCAAATAATTGTGACCTTGAATGAAAGATTTCTGTGGTTTAAGTGTAGATGGAAGAGTTACTAGGTTTCATATACTCAAGAGTGGTTTGAACACATCTCTCCTGTACTTTATTACAGTCTTTTCTGCATTAGGGCCACTCTCAGGACTTAAAATTGGGTTAGAGAGTGGACCTTGAAGGATCAATCCTTCCTGTAAACTGCTGTGTGTTCTGGCTAAGCAAGTCAAGTTAGTTGGCAAATGAGAACAGAAAATGTGCTGGAGGATTATACACTGATTGGGAACAGAACCTGTCCATCCCCCTACATTAAAATCCACAGACAGAAAATTAGTAGATGCCATCAAGAGCATGGAACTAAAGTTTAGCTCCTATTCATTGTTAGACAGCAACTAGTCTTCTCCACTATTCCCACACCAAAATCATCAGGTAGCACTGCCATAGGAAGAATTCCAGCAAAGCATCCATCCTTTTAGGAAAGAAAATCATGGTACACAAATATTTCCCCAGCACATCGTCACTGGAGAGTTCCTTAGTCAGAAGTCTGAGTTCGCTGATGTATACACTCCATAGGATAGAGGCTGTCAAGGCCTTAGAATGATACCAGTGATGGGTGAAACCATTGTTATCTGGAGAGGTGGGAGAAGATAGCTCCCTTCAGTTTGAGAGATTCAGTGAAAGACAGTGCACTGGTATAGTCAAGTCAGTGGATATAAAGGCATGGCTGAAAATTTTCAACTGAATCAGGAGATGCGTCACAGAGGTACAAATAGAGTCCCTCTGATGGCACAGACACAAGGGCTGAAACTAAACTCCAAATCAAAAATGTCACCAAGGATGCAAGCTGTCTGGTTCAGGCAATTGCAAGGGAGAGATGGAGTCTGTGGTTGGGGGATAAAGTTTGTGATGGAAAGTGAAGACAATGACTTTGGTTTCCCATTATTTAACCAGAGCAAGTGTCTGGTTATCTAGTGTTGAACGTTATACATTCTAATAGTGGAGGTGTCAATGGAAATGTTATCAGCAGATGATGCCCTGCTTTTGAATAATGTTACAGGGTGGTAGCACAGATGAGAAATAGGACAAAGCTAAGGATGGATCCTTGGGCAGTGGTGTAGATATTGAAGGAGTAACTGGTTCCTCCTTGGCCATGATCAGATAGACACAATCTTCAGAATCAATTGGATTACATTGAAAAGACAGCGGAGGAGCATGGATTACCAGCAGATCACGTAGAACATTAAGATATTGTTCAAAGCCCGAACAGTATTACAGCAGTGGCAAATTTGACTAAATGAATTCTAACAAGAAATCCTGGGCAAGGTGAAGAAGGCATTTTTCCTAACCAACAAACATCTCTCAACCAACAATCACAGAAACTTCACCCACCCATTATCACTTTGCTTGTGGGTGTCCATTGCGAGCAGGCCAAAAAGCTGGTTTATTTTGGGTCTGCATTACATTGGAGCAAAACAGCCTGGTCTCCATTTATCTTGAACCTCTGCCATTAGATCAAGACCTCATCCCAACAAGACCACGCAGTAGTTAGCATGCAACAGCCTAGCCACATTGACAGACAGGCACACAAAGGCAGCTCCCATTCAGGAAGACAAGCAAAGAAAATGATTGATCCTGGAATGACTTGGAGACAGCTTCAATCTTTGTCAGCACCTGCGGAACAAGGTAGAAGCTACAAAAATGCACCCATGTATTCTTATACAATGTTGAAAGCATGCAGAACTGGCCAATCACATCCCATCATGTGCTGTCTCTCCAGGGGCCCCTAATAGGTGAGAAAGATGTAATTTTGTTTTTAAAGACAATTATCATTCAGGAAATATAGCCATGGGTTGTAGGTAACTGCTTCAATCCAAAAATCAGACCAAACCCATAGACAATTAGAAAAAAAGTGATCATATTTGCACTTTCATGGAGTCATACAGCACAGAAACAGGCCCTTTGGCCCAACTGGTCCATACTGACCAAGATGCCTGTCCAAACCAGTCCCATTTGCCCATGTTTGGCCCATATCCCTCCAAACCTTTCCTATTCATGTACCTGTCCAAGTACCTTTTAAAGTGTTGTTAATGTACCTGTCCCAACCATTTCCTCTGGAAGCTCATTCCATATAGGAACTACCCTTTAGGAGGAAAAAGTTGCCCTAAGCCCATGCCCCCCAGTTCTTGATTCCCTAACCCTGGGAAAGAGACTGTGTATGCACCTTATGATTTTACACACCTTTAAGACCAACCGTCCTCCTACACTCCAATGAATAAAATCCCAACATAGCATGTTTCACAACCTCAGGACACTGCAGAGCTTTATTACCAATGAATAAGCATTTTTAGGGCTGTAATTTTGACAATGATGCATTGATCAAGACCTCATCCCAACAAGACCATGCAGTAGTTAGCATGCAACAGCCTAGCCACATTGACAGACAGGCACACAAAGTGATGTACACAATAACTGAAGAAAGGTCATCAACACAAAACTTAGCTTTCTGTCCACAAATGCTGCCTGACCTGCTGAATGTTTCCAGCACGTTCTGCTTTTATTTTAGATTTACAGCATCTTCAGCATTTTACCTTCCAATCACTTGCTTTCTCAGCAGTTAGGAGATACGTGTCAGTGTGTCTGTGGTTAGATGGTGGGCTGGGGAAACTGTAGATGTGGAGGAGAAGCGAGCAGAAGTAAATACGAATATGCACAAAAATAGATGATGGGATAAACTGTCATAGAGAAAGTAAAGAAACAAAAGCAGTCACAAAACAACCTACACAAAAAGGCAACAATTTAAAATCAGGCTGTCTGATTAGGTTAGGTTCCTTTGGTGAACAAAGTTTATCATCTGGTTAACAAACATTTCACTAACAAGCATTTTTTCCCTAAAAGACTAGGAGTGCAACATTCCAGCGAGTATTGTCCTCAGATCATTTCTGTGCACTTTTTCCAAC
>JAUZTB010000071.1:2956565-2968197 GCA_034780895.1 Rhynchobatus australiae
GCATAGAAGACTGGCGAAGGATACAGTGCGATACAGATCAGTGGCAGATAAGGGCCGAGAAATGGCTGATGGAGCCATTTGACCCAGCCAAATGTAAAGTGTTGCACCTTGGGAGATCAAATTTAAAGAGACGGTACACTGTTAATGGCAAGACCCTTAACAGTGTTGATGAGCAGAGGGATCTTAGGGTCCAAATTCATAGCTCCCTGACAGTGGCTACATAGGTTGATAGGGTGGTAAAGAAGGTATATGGCATGCTTGCCTTCATTAGTCAAGGCATTGAATTCAAGAGCCAGGAAGTTATGTTGGAGCTTTATAAAACTCTGGTTAGGCCGCATGTGGAGTATTGTATTCAGTTCTGGTCGCCCTATTAGAGGAAGGATGTGGAGGCTTTGGTGAGGGTGCAGAAGAGGTTTACCAGAATACTGCCTGGATTAGAGGGTATCTGCTATAAGGAGGTTGGACAAACTTGAATTGTCTTCTCTGGAGTGGCAGAGGCTGAGGGCAGACCTGATAGAGGTTTATAAGATAATGAAAGGCATAGACAGACAGTATCTTTTTCCCAGGGTTGAAATATCTCATACCAGAGGCCATGCATTTAAGATGAGAGGAGGTAGGTTCAAAGGAGATGTGCGGGACAAGTTTTTTTTTACACAGAGAGTTATGGGGGCCTGGAATGCGCTGCCTGGGGTGATGGTGGAGGCAAATGCAATAGGGGCATTCAAGAGGCTCTTAGATAGGCACATGAATGTGCTGGAAATGTAAGGATATGGATATTTAGGTGGAAGGGATTAGTTTAGTTGGGCATTTGATTACTAATTTAATTAGATTGGCACAACATTGTGGGCCAAAGGGCCTGTTCCGTGCTGTATTGTTCTATGTTCTTAGTCACTCTAATATTTTGCGCAGCTGTTTATTTTTATATACCATGTAAAAGTTGCACCTTTTATAGTCATGTAGCACAATAAATAGTAGGTGCTGCACTTGCATCCTTTAAGGGTTATCTGTCACAGTATACATATCACTAAACACACTGCAAGGAAATGAGGTCAAGCAGGCTGCTGTGTCTTCCAGCTGTCTCAACAAGAAGAATCAATCCACCAGGAGACTGGTGTGAGATAAGCAGAAATGTGCTGGGTCACTTCTTTAAACCAAATAAATTCTGCCTCTTCAAATTAGCTTCAGAATTCATAATTACAAAGTAGGCATAAGCAACACTTCCTCAGTTTTTTTGTGTCAAGAGTTTTCTCCATTCAAAAAAACTGGCAACCTGTGGGCCTAACACACAGTTCAGATGGAATGTGTATGATTCCATGTGCAGGAACATGGAAATTCCTGAAGCATTCTTGCAGAAAGAGAAAGCATTTGACTGAGATTTCTGCAGGAGGAACCACAAAAAGCCTGGAAATTAGAGTCAGCGAACAGCTTGCTAAAATATATGATTCAGTCACTCAAGATTGCTAAGCCATTAAGACAGTGAAAATACATTTTGTGAATCTATTTAAAGTAAAAGTTTAATTTTAGCTGCTAAACAGGTTAACTCCATCTCTGAACAACAGCACAATCTGAAGTTTGGAGGACAAACCATTCACAGTCAGACTTTTAGATACTTCATTTTTCAGGATGAGGCCATCACCAAAAGGACCAGCATTTATTGCTTATCTCCAATTATCCTAGGTGGTGAGTCACCTTTTCAAACTAATTTAGGAAAAATAAAACTGAGAATGTGTTGCTCATGCTTACTTTGTAATTATGAATTCTGAAACTAATTTGAAGACGCAGAATTCATTTGGTTTAAAGAAGTGACACAGTGACATTTCTGCATATCCCACACCAGTCTCCTGGTGCATTGATTCCTTCAATAATGAAGGAATTGTAATATATTTCCAAGTCAGAGTGAAGTGTGATTTGGAGGGGATCCTGCAGGTGGTGCTGCTTCCATGTGTCTACTGCCTTTGTTCTACTTGACAGCAGCATCATTGGGTGCTGGAATGGCTTGCAGCCACTGCATGCTAGTGGTGGAGCGAGTGAATGCTTACCGTGCACAGAAAACTTTGTCCTGAATAGTGTGAAGGCAAGCAGACAGTATACCACCACACTCCTGACTGGTGGAAAGGCTTTGGAGTGTCAGGAGATGAGTCTGTCACAATGTTGAGCAAAGAGCAAGCTCACAGAGAACCCAAATGCAGCACACTGGTACAAGACTGGAGTGAGGATACTTCCTCAGGACCAAACACAGGCAGCAACTGGAAGGAATCTTACCTCAGGGAATCTGAGGAGGAATCCCAACACAAACTGGATATCCAAAGAGGAACAGAGAACACAGGGCTGCCCTAGAGTTGACCACTCTAAGCAGCCAGGAGCCAAAGGCTAACCAATACTCTGGCAACTAGTGCTAGAGAAAACCAGGTACTTATGCTAGGCCCCTAATGGGGCTCAGGTGTGTGTTGTTATGCAAACTGTCAAGCATGGAATCCATGTGCTATACAACAAGGCATCATCAAAGGAGCCAAATTGAGGGCCAGTACCTGGAACCATGATAATCTTATCTTATAAGCAGGTATGGTGGGCACAGGCAACAAGTACGTTCATATAATTAGGCCTGAACCATTCAAGGGCAAAATTTGGAAGTACATTTTCCAATAAATGGGAGTGGAAATGTGAGACAAAGATTCTAATTCCTAACAAAAATCAAAAGAACTGCAGATGCTGGAAATCTGAAATAAAACAGAGAATGCTGGAAACCCAGCAGGTCGGGCAGGATCTGCGAAGGAGAAGTCGTTGTCAGAACTGGTGAAGGATCCTGGACCTGGCATGTTATCAGTGTTTCCCTTTCCACAGATTCTGCCTGGCCTATTGACTGTTCCCAGCAGCTCCAATGCACGTTTCTAAAGCAGCTTACACAAACTTGGAATATCTTAAAATTCCTTAGAGTTATTGAAGATAAATGGGCTGAATTGGCAATAGGTAACGACAGCAGTGTTGCTGGAATCAATGCTGGGGCCTCAACTATATATAATTTATTCTGTTGACATGGCTGAGGTGCAGTTCAGAGAATATATGGTGGGCATTCTGACTGGTTACATCACCACCTAGTATGGAGGCTCCAATGTGCAGGATCAAAAGAGGCTGCAGGGGGTTGTAGACTCAGCCAGGTCCATCACGGGCACAACCCTCCCTGCCCTTGAGGACATCTTCAAGAGGCAGTCCCTCATGATGGCATCATCATTAAGGACCCTCACCATCTGGGACATTCCCCCTTCACGTTACTACCATCGGGGAGGAGGTGCAGGAGCCTGAAGACCCACACTCAACGTTTCAGGAACAGTTTCTCCCCTCCGTCATCAGATTTCTGAATGGTCCATGAACCCATGAACACCACCTCGTTATTCTTCCTTTGCACTATTTATTTACTTTTGTAACATAGTCATTATGTCTTTCTGTCTTGCACTGTACTGCTGCCGCAAAACAACAAATTTCACGACATATAGTGATAATAAACTTGATTGTGATTGTGATTCTGAAGGGACCAAACCCGGATTTGCTGATGATACAAAAATAGGTTTAAGGTGAGAGGGGATAGATTTAAAGGGGATCTGAGCGGCAGGATTTTCACACAGAGGGTGGCTGGTGTATGGAATGAACTGCCAAAAGAAGGGGTAGAGGCCGGTACAATTACAGTATTTGGACAGGTACATGGATAGGAAGCGATTAGAGGGATTTGGGCCAAATGCAGGCAATGGGACTAGCTCAGGATGCATTGGGCTGAAGGGCCTGTTTCTCTGCTGTGTAACTTTGTGCCTCTATGATGCTGGGTGGCTCAGCAAGTTGTGAGGAAGACACAAAGTGCCCACAAAGGGATATGGATAGGTTAAATGAGTCGGCAAAGATTTAGCGGGGAAAATCCACTTTGGAAGAAAGAATGGAAAATAAAATTATTATTTGAAAGGAGTGATGTTGTACAATATTGTGGTACAAAGTGATCTGAAGTACATGATACATGGAACAGAGAAGGTTAGCATGCAGGGGAGCAGGCAATTATGGAGACTAAAGGAACATTAACCTTACTTGCAAAGGAGTGCCGCACACAGTTTTGACCTCCATATTTATGGAAGGATGTGCTTGCATTGGAAATAATGCAGAGAAGGTTCATTTGGTAGATTCCTGGGATATATCCAGATATTCCTAGGACAAGTTGAGCAGATTGAACCTACACTCATTGGACTATAGAAGAATGAGAGGAGATCTCATTGAAACATTTTGATGTTCAGATTTATTTATTGTCATATACACCAGGGTGCAATCAAATCCCTTGCTGATATGAAGCTCACAGAGTAAACAGCGTACACGGTAATAATAAATACAACAATAAATACAGTAACAAGCACAAAACAGGAGAATGGTGCAAAGACTGTAGTGCAATCTGAAGTGGTGCAAATTTTTTGTTGATAATCTGAAGCTAAACAATCTGAAATAGAAAAATAAGATGCAAGGGCCTTGATGAGGTAGACTGAGAGATCAGGAGTTCATCTTTATCATACAAGGGGTTCGTTCAAGAGTCTTATAACAGCGGGATAGAAGTTCTCCTTAAGCCTGGTGGTCAGGTAGTCCATGTCCATGTGACCTGCAAAGTAAAAGATCTTTTTGCCTCTCACCTTGTTGGTTGAACAATGAACTCACCTGCACAGTTGATCGGCACAGTACTCCAGGGAGTATCAGGATAGGATGGGTCTGTCCTCTAAAAAAAGTGAGAGTTGTGGAGTGTTCTAACAAAGATCTTTAAGTTATAAGGAGTATGCCAGAACAGATATAGACCAGCATTTCCGTTTACAGAAAACGAAACAGAGATAACATTCAGGTCTGAGACCGTTCTCCAGTTTTGATGTAGGGTCTTGGACCTGAAACATTAACTACTGCTCCTTCCACAGATGCTGCCTGACCAAGGCTAGGGGTTAACTATATAAGGCGGTCACAAATGAATCTAGTCAGAAATTCAGAAGACCTTTCCCAAGAGAGCAGGGACAAGGTGGAACTCACTCGCAAAGGCAGTGGTTGAGACGAGTGGCACTGATATATTTAAAGAGAATCTGCAGGAGGGGGAAGGGGATCAGAGGGGGCGGTGACGGAAGGAGGTGGTGGGAGGAGACTGTTGTGGGGCAGAAGCACTGGCATGGACTAGGTGACCTCTGTGTTGACATTATTCAGTAGTTCTAATACTAACCTCCTGTACAGGTGGAAACCCTGTAAATTGATACAATTGGAGCAGGATAACTTCTTTATCCTTCCCTGAACTCATCAAAACATATGGGCATTCAATCTACTCTAGGAGCAAGGCTTATGCACCTGTGCTGTCAGTGGATTAGCTTTGAGTACATATGTCAGGGATCACTCACTGATTTTCTGCCCTTCCTCCCTTCCTATTGCATGGGTGCTGCCTCACACCGCAGGGAGCTTCCACCCACAGCATCTCTCCCTTGCTTACTTGGCCATTCTGTACGCAAGCATTGGACACCGCCTGCCAGCAAGCCATCCAGATGGCAGGCTAGAGGTCAGAGCTCCAGCCACACAGGAACACGTGCAGACAGGCTCACTTTCAAAGGCATAGCAAGCAAGAACTAGAATCCCAGCCAATTTATATCCTACCCTGCTTGGGGCACAGAATTCTGTTGCAGAATTCCTACTGCTGTTCCAGTTGATTTCAGTTACATTAGAACAAAGCTGTTTTGCATTACATGTAATTAAATGCCTTAAATGTGTCTGTTATTTGCCTTAATTCTGTCTGTGTGAACGAGTTCCACATTCTAATCACTCCCCAGCTAAAGAAGTGTATCCTGCATGCCTGTTAGATGTCTTAATGACTCCTTATTATCGGTGGTCTTGAATCTGATCTCACCTTCATGGAAACAGCATCTCAACATCTACCCCAACTGAACCCTTGCAGAGCGAAATCTTAAAGACTTCTTTCAGACTCAGCCTTAGTTGTCCAGAAAAAAAAAGCCCAGCATGTTCAGCCTTTTCTAACAAGATTAACCACTCAGATTTTGCATTCTCCCTGTGTAAGAAATAGGCCAATAATGCTAGAGCAACATACAAGAAGCTGGAGGAACTCAGTGGGTCAGGAAGCATTTGTGGGGAGAAATGGACAGTCAACATTTTGGGTCAAAACCCTTCCTCTGGACTGAAAGATAGAGGTGGTGGGGGGGGGTGATAGGCAGGACAAAAGGGTGAAAGGAAAGGGTGGATGATAGTTTGATTTCATAGTGTTTATCACTTTTGTTGATCTGGAATAGCTAATCAGAATAAAAATCATAAAACTGCAGATGCTGGAAGAGTTTGAAATAAAAACAGAAAATGCTGGAAACACTCAGCAGGTCAGATACCATCTGTGGAAAGACCTGAAACATTTTCTCTTTCCACAGATGCTGCCTGACCTGTTGAGTGTTTCCAGTGTTTTCTGTTTTTATTATATAGTCAGAATATACACATGTACAAATGGATTTTTTTTATGCCACATATTGTTCTTATAACAGGGGGTCCAGAATTGTGCAGAGACCATCTGTAGAATAAATGAAATTTGGCATCCATTTCACATAACAGAGCCCAGGATCTGAGTATTTTGCCCATGCAGCTGTAATATGTAACCTGACATGTTGAGAATTTCCAGTATTTTCTGCTTTATTTCAGACCGAGCGTTTGCAATATTTTCTTTTTTGATGTAAAAATGCAGTTTTTCTCCGTCACAGCAGAACAACAGTGGGTCGTAACAACTGACTGAGCTCCTTCTTGTCTGGTGCATCAGCGGTTTCATCCATCATGGTCCCATCAGCATTGCCTGCAGCCTGCCTGACCATCCACACTATCCCAAGGCCACGACGTACCTGGACTGAGTCACTCCTGAACTCTTCTCAGAATCCAGCTAACTGTATATGATTTAATTCAGTCCCTTGATCATTGCAGGATGTGAGGTCGAGGGTGGGAGACTTCTAATCAGGCCTAACCCTTTGATATTTCTCTTGTGTACTTTGCTCGCTTTTGCAACACTGTCAGAGGTGGTTGTGCACTGCAGTAATTCTGCTGTAGCTCTGGGTGCAGCCCGACTTTACCTCACTGCCCAGGAGTTCTGTTTAATGTTAGATGGTTTTCAAAGCGACAGGGCTTTCAAAAGAATGTTAATCTTGAGCAGAGGCTGCCTGGGAAGAGATTGCTCGTATTACCAACTAAACGACATTGCTACATGAAACAACAAATGATGATTTGATGCAAGACACGGCAGCTGTAAGGATTAGTGCTACAATCAGACTTTGAATCCCTGGGCCAGGGAGGAGATGAATCAGTCATGGTTCTCAAGCAGACATGTGTGAATGTTGGGAGATGACATAATTGTGCTGGAGGGCAGTGAGTAGGTTGCTCAAGCTCACTGCCAAACCTCACACAAGTGTCGGGTAGGTGCTGAGGAGTCGCAAGGCACATCTACACGTACACTAAGTTCCACTCGTCCATCACTGCCCTATACTCACTCATTACCTTAGCTCTTGGACCAGAAAATTTAATTTAACTTTTTTGCTTTGCTGTTCAAATCAATCTGTGGCCTTGCCCCTCTCTACATCTTTATCCTCCATCTGGTTCTTCCAGTTCAGACTCCTGCTTGAATTACTTCACTCCGCAACTGGTGGCCACAACCAGCACCAAACTTTAAAGTTCACTTCTCACTCTCTCTACTGAAACATCTGTCTACTCCTTCAAGATGCTCCTTAAGTCGTGTCGAGTTTATTGTCATATGGACACCATGACCACACCATAGAAAGGATCCTGTCTGGATGCATCACGACTTGGTACGGCAATAACTCTGCCCAGGACTGCAAGAAACTGCAGAGAGCTGTGGACATAGCCCAGCACATCACGGAAACCAGCCTCCCCTCCACTGTCTACACTTCTCGCTGCCTCGGTAAAGCAGCCGGCATAATCAAAGACCCCATCCACCTGGGACATTCTCTCTTTTCCCCTCTCCCATCAGGCAGAAGATACAAAAGCCTGAAAGCACGTACCACCAGGCTCAAGGACAGCTTCTATCCCTCTGTTATAAGATTACTGAATGGTTCCCTAGTATGATGATGGGCTCTTGACCTCACAATCTACCTCGATATGACCTTGCACTTTACTGTCTGCCTGCACCGCACTTTCTCCGTAGCTGTGACACTTTACTCTGCATTTTGTGTTGTTTTACCTTGTACTACCTCAGTGCACTGTGTAATGAATTGATCTGTATGAACGGTATGCAAAACAAGTTTTTCACTGTACAAGTGACAATAATAAACAAAATCCAATTCCAATACTGTGAGGTACAGGTTCAATGAATAACTTGCTTGCAGCAGAATCACAGGCACACAGATTCAGACAAGACAGTGAAGAAAAAAGACTGTGCAATATAAGACATTAGTGCAAAAAACCACAATCAGAGACAAGTTCATGGTAGTGCAAGACGTGGCCTGTCGTGTTCTATTGCTGAGCTAGGATTAGGGTTGTGCAGGTCGGTTCAAGAATCTGATGGTTGTAGGAAAGTAGCTGTTTCTGAACCTGGAGGTGTGGGACTTTAGGCCTCTATCTCTTTAAAAACCTTTTGATCATCTTTCCTCAATAACATGTCAGGTGGCCTGGGACAAAAAATATTTCGTAATGCTCCTGTGAAATATCTTGGAGCTCTTTAGTTGGAGGTGCCATATAAATGCATATTCGTGTTCCACGTGGAGTGATCCTTCCCACAGCTCTGGATATCCACAAGGAAGCCTGGAACCTAGATGATAGATGTTTCTCACCACATCTGTTGGTCACCCACCCTTAGATCACCAGTTTTGCCCTTGTAATTTGTGCAGATTGTGATCTAATTCCTGGCACAACATCAGTAACAACTAGTGTTACATTAAAAGCTTGTCCTTACCCTCTTAGAGGGAGACACCATTTTATAATAATTCCCACCGTGTATAGGTTTGAAGTACTTTGTCCCTGGTTTTACCACCAGCTCCTCCCCAACCGCGCCCCCCCCACCCCACACTTCCAGAACCTGCTGTTGCAGTTAAGCTTGAGTGCGCTATTATCAACCATTTGGTGACTCTGATGAGACAGTCACCTGTTACTCTCTCACTCCTGTGTGCTGATGGGGCAATACTCAGAGGCTTGTGTGTGGAATGGCCTGCTCTATGTGCAGTGCAGAAAAATGTGTGAACGACATCCTATTGCCCCTGCTCTGAAATTGTTCATCAAACTGTGGTTTGCTCTTTCTAAATTTGACTGATAATTGCATTTCCCAAGTTCATCAATGCAACACCGATTGTCTAATATACACTGGATATATTCAGTAGGTTTATCCAATTTCTCATTCTTTTGTTAATCATGTGGACTATGCTATTGCCTGCTTGTCTAACATGCAGAAGTAATGTTTTCTCATTAATTTGGCATGTAACAAGAGAAAATTAACCGAGATTCACTCAGAAAAACAGTATTTAATAGTTCTGGAAATTGTGTCAGTGCTAGCTGTTTGAAGGATTTCTCCAATTTAAAGCCACATGCCACATTTTGCTCCAAAATACTACAAGTTAGCTGAATACACATTGAAATATCTTTCAAAAGCTCATTGGAAATCCAAATTATGGAAAGAGCTCTCACTTGAGTAACTTTAACAACAATACAGCAGCCTGGCTCAACTTGGAAATACTCAGCACTCTGAACCAGTGATTGCCATTGTGAGGTACACTCCAGGACTTATTAATGTAACCTAGGAATCACTCCAATTTAATCCGACATTACAAAAGCAGAAATACTTCAAAATGCATTTCATTGGTCGTTAGATGGACCAGGACACCCCAAGATGGTGAAAATCGTACACCAGCATCATCTGATGTTTGTATAGCATTTTCAGACTAATGAAACATCACAAGGCACCATACAGGAGCTTAACAAGACAAAGATCGATACAGAACCAGTGGAGACATTAGAACTGATGATCAAAGGCGTAGTTAACCTGTTATGTTTTAAGGAGTCTTGCAGGAGGATGGAGAGCTGGAGAGGTTTAGGGAGGGAATTACAGAGTTTAGAGCTCAGACAGCTAAAGGTACAGATACCAATGACTGAGCTTCCACAGCACTCTGGGGGAGAACATTCCAGAGATTCACTACCTCTGACTACGGAAATTTATCTTAATTTAAAATAACTGATCCCTTACCCTGACATAACAGTCTAGAAATTCTTTGCCTGCTGCAGTGCTACGCAATTGAATTTCTAAGTAAAAACATTTTTTCAGTGAAATCATGGGTTTAGAGCATTTATTCTCCCCTTTGGATCCTCCCTGCATCTGGTGGCTAACGCACAGAGGCATCTGAACATGTGTGGTGCTGCCCAGTGGTATGCACATCTGGACACTAACTTCAATCATACATTTATCCCACACTGCATGAGCCACAGGCAGACACTGGCCTTGACTGTGAATGCAAGACCTTCTGCTGTATAAACTGTCCAAGAGATCCCAGCCTGTGGTGCCCAGCACTGGGAACTGGTTTGGGAGGTCCACTTTCAGTTGACCATTTGCCCTTCACAGTTGCTGTCTTTCAGACCCCCAAAACCCATCCACTCAGTTCTAACCCCCGTCACTCCCAACCCTGGGCATAACCCCAGCCATCCCCAGCAACCGATTGCATCTCAGTGCCCCAGCAGCAAATCACGACTTCCTGTCCCTTTGATGTTTCTCCCTCCAGATGGCCCTACCCCCTAGCCTCCCCCAGTGCCCCTTTCAGGGTAACCTGCAATCCCTACCTGTGAGCTATTTTCCTGAACTCACTCCAAAATGATGGAGCAAGTACAGGAAAGGCCATGGACTGGCTTAAAGCTGCTGGATCTGTGCCTGCTTTTGCCAATGTAAGCCTCACACTAGGCAAAGTTTCGTGGTGGGATACCTGTGTGGACCCACAGGTCCCCGACCTGCTCGCTGTTGCCTCCCACTGACCGATGAGAGATCCTCTCGGAATCCAGCAGGCAGGTGTGAACGTCCTGCGACTGCCAGCACTTTCGCCGGGAATCTGCCCACAGAACTGGACCAGGTGAGACCTGACACAGAAATGACAAGCCCATTCATTGCAGGGGAATGGAATAGCTCTGATACACAAGGGTAGATTTTTTTAATCAATTGAGTTTCCTTCAATGGTTTAAATGCAATTTTCAATGTTCAAAGTATTTTAATTTTTAACTTAATTCACCAAGCATCGACTTAAAAATATATAACCTTCATTGATTTTTAACAGTTTTTGAGTGTTTAGGAAAGTTTAGTTCTCAGGGATATTCATAAACATTCAAAGTCTATTGACACTTGACAAACAATCTACTGGAGGAACTCAGCAGATCGAGCAGCATCTGTGGGGGGAAAGGGATTGTCAATGTTTCAGGTCAAAACACTGCATCAGGACTTCAACCTGAAACACTGACAAGTCCTGTCCCCCCACAGATGCTGCTTGACCCAGCTGAGTTCCTCCAGCAGTTTGTTTATTGCTCCAGATTCCAGCATCTGTGGTACTCTGTGTCTCTGTGACACTGTTGACAGTTGGCTAAGTATGAAGGCACAGCTCATTTGGCTGTCAGAGTTTTTCCA
>JAUZTB010000071.1:2971305-2983105 GCA_034780895.1 Rhynchobatus australiae
TGAATAAATAGGGTGTAGAAATAAGCATGAGAGGGACAAGCCAGCCATCAAGTCTGTAGAACCGTTACATTACATTCTGGTATTATCTTCCCCCTGGTCACTCTACCTAACAGAAATACATCAGCCTTGGTTCTGCAGTTTCAGTGGTTTTAATTGCGGATTTGCTTCACCTAAATTGAAATTCTCTGGCTGCTTTCATGGGCTTGGTTACAGAGAGGCAGGGTGGAAAGAAAGAAAAAAACTTCCCCTCTTAAATTTACGCATGGTGAAGTCAGGGTTGACTTGTCCAGCTGGTGAAAATCTGGAACTCCCTCTCCCAAAAAGCTGGTGGGGTAGGCGTTGAGGGGGAGGGGAGTGAGCCTGACCATTGGGGGAATGGAAAGATGGGAATAGAGGTTGCAAATGTCAAAACTGAGAGTTTTAATTTCAGGCAAGGGTTAAGGAGCCAAGTTAAGTAAATGGAGTTGAACCAGAGACCAGTCAAAGAAAATTGAGTGGAAGAATATATTTGAGAGGCTGAATGGCCTCTTTCTGTTCCCATGGTTCTCACTGTTTAGAATCAATCATGGGTGATCTCCTGGACAAATACAGGTTCTGTACACTGTACCACTGTGATTCATCAATGCGTTTGACAGACAGGGTGAGAGGATCTGGAGGAAGATCTGCCTGTCTCCTACATTTATTTCTATGTAATCTTGTTTCCTTCAAATGTTGGGCTCTCGTTGCCAGGACTTCATGTCACAAGGCTTCTAAAGCCATGGTACAGAGAGCCAGATAAACTGGGTTATCAGGCACTTGAATGCCCTGGTAGTTAGTCTGATGAACGGAAGATAAGTATTGAGACAGGATTGAAGTGTTAAACCTTACACATAACACAGGCTTGCACTGGAATGCCACCTCTGTACATAAATCAACATGTTTACCCATCCCAAAGTTTTAATGCTTGCAAACACTGCTCTGTGCTTCTGTTGTGCTCTGCCTTGTAATTAACATTTGCCTTTGAGTGATTAATGCTGAAAGTTTGACTGTGAATAACGCAGTGTTGACATTGGAGGTTGGTGGTACAGTATAATTAAGGGGATAGGTCATATTTCAGGAAGGCTTTTTCTAAATTATTAGTTGATGCTTAATAAGAGTTATGATTCTATGAATTTTCAATATATTACAAACGTTTAATCCTGCTACAATATGGCACAGACATACATTAAAAATTATGACCTGGAGCTCAGAAGAGGCAGATGAGCCTCCAAGTTAGACATGTGCAACTGAGAGAATACCTGATCTGAAGTCTCTGTCTGATGGGGAAATTTGTCAGACAGGCTCTTTCTCTGCTGCTGGTCTTCTTCCTTTCCTTTGCCAAAGGGTGCTAGCTCTTGTTGGTACATATGGTTCTTGGTTAATTGCACCATTTGCAAATGGCCATTCCCTGCGCACCATGGCAGAGATGTGAAGCTTATCTTTGCAAGGCTGCAGACCCATGTCAAGTACCTGCACCTTTCCATCCACCTCCTGAGCATGGCCTTTGATGCTGATCTGGTAGGGTGTATGCTGCACACTAGTGGTGGGAGTAGAAAACTGCATCTCAATGAATCTGAGAGGTGGCGATAACTCCTGTATTCAAGAAACAACAAACCCTTACATTATGCAAAGACTTTAAAGCTGGAAAACAGCCAAAGAGTATTTTTCAGTTGTCAATACTCTGTGGGAGTTTGCTATCCACAAACTGGCTGCCATGTGTTCTATATTACAAAAGTGACTACATTCAAAAATACTTGCTGTGATGTGCTTTGGGATGACCTCACAGGGATATGACAAAGTGCAAGATTTTCTTTCCCTAACCAAAATAAAGTGACCAAAAGATTGATCGAAGGGGTAGATTTTAAGCAGCATCTTAAAGAACAGGGAAGAGGTGGGGAGGCTGATGCCAGGAGTCAAAAGTCTTTGAGAAAGACCCAGTAGATTTGACTATTGACAGGCAGCAATGATCAAAAAGAGTCAAGTACAAACCTGTGTGCATATATTACAACATCCCCCGGATACTGGCTGTCCTCGATTATCTCCAAGATGTAGAAGGTGACTAACTGAATACCAGGAGAAAGATAATAAAGTTTTTCACTTGTATAGTGCGCCAAAGCACATTACAGCCACTGAAGAACTTTGGAAGTGTAATCATAACGTTTTGTAAAAAACAGAAGAGCAAATTGTCCCACAGTGAGATCCCACAGACACCAGTGGGATCATGGACTGATCATTAATTTTGCAATGGAGACACAGGAGACTGCAGATACTGGAATCTGGAGCAGCAATCCATTGGAGGAACTCAGTGGGTCGAGCAGCATTTGTGGGAGGGAAGGGAATTGTCCAACTTTGTAATGTCGATTCCAGTATAGATATAGGTTAAATCACCACCACACCACAACCACAACAAGCACCACCACCATCACTCCTCTCTTTGTTCAACTTGTGACAGAAGAACTTTGATATCCCACTAACCAAGGACCTTGATGTTACATCACATTCAAAAAACAGCACCTCCAATAACGTAACATTCCCTCAGTACTGCCCTGGAGTGTCATACCAGATTTTTGTGCTTAGTTCTGTGGAGAGGGGCTTAAACACAACTGTTCTGGCTCTGTGGCGATGATCCTCTCTTCCTCCTTCTCCCCTGTTCCTTTAGCTGCTCTAAGAATAGATTTTACACTCAGAATAAGTTCAGTTCTTATCCTAATTGTCCTATCTTCTTTAAGCACCTAGAGGTGCTTGATTGTGATCTGCACCCAGCAAGGTGTCTGCTGGTTTGTCTTCATCATCTTTTTAACTCTTTGGACATGGATGGGTGCCCCGTAAGTTAGGAGTATTTTTGAAATCATCTTTTTTCCTTCTTAAGCTGGAGACAGAGATCTGGCTGTCAGCTGCCCAATCCCTCAGAAATCAGGTCCTCATGGTCTTTGGTGGGTAAGTATGTCTGGACTGGCTTAGACACAGTCCATCAGCTCACCAGCTTCATGCTGATCATGAAGTACATTATCTATACTAATCCCATTTACTACAACTTGATCCATAGCCTTCTATATGTTAGTGCTTGTCTACATACTTTGGAAGTGTTGTGAGAGGACCTGTCTCCATCACTTGCTCAGTCAGTGTGATCCAAGTGAGATTCTAATTCTGCTTTGATCAGAGAGATGATGGGTTCAAGACCGACTCCACTGACCAGAACACAAAATCCAAGTTGACGTTCCAACTTGATCCTGAGGAAATGTGACACAATATAACTCCCCCAGAGTCTTTCCAATACTTATGTCATTACCAAATCCTCAAAGAAAAGAAAATATTTTGGTCATTGATGTGTTTGATGTTTATTACATCAGTAATTACACTTCAATGACTGTAAAATATGAAGAAAAATCCTCAGGTCAATGAGGGCTCCAACAAAATCTTTTCTTTGTAGAGGTCTTTAAAATTATGAATGTTTATATGGAAGAAGTTGGAGAAATGGTTTCCACCAGCAAAACGGTCAGTAACCAAGAAAAAAAACGGTTAGTTAAAAAAAAGCAGAGAGAGATGAGTGGGATATTTCTTTACAGATACAATTATGGTCAGCATCACACTGCCTTTAAAAGATGATCAGAGGACACACAACAGTTTGGAAAGATCTGCAGTCCTTTGGGATCAAGGTCAGCTTGGGTATAAACTTAAAGCCCCACCCAAACCCAATCGATCCGCAGCCAATCTGAAACACACACAAAATTTGGTGCCAGATCCAACCAGTCCATTGGTGTGAAGAGAATGATCTGAAAACTGCTCTGATGGTCTTCAATCTCAAAGTTAATCTTCTTCTTCCATAGATGCTTCCTGACCTGCTGAGTGTTTCCAGCATTCTCTGTTTTTAATTTTGAACGTGCTCTTGACCTGTTTCATTCGATCATGAATAGAGGATACACTTGGTAACGCTAAGCAGATCATTGTGACCTGAATAAATTACTGAGGCTGCCCAACTAAGAACAGCCTAACCCAATCCCACTCGACCCCACCTGAACACAGCGCTCATAAGTGGGTCATTCAGATCAGGATTCTGGGCTTCATCTGGTAACTTCAGGATAAAGTAAAACTCCAATAATCCAGCATGTTCAGAATTTGATGCTGAACTGGCAAATTTTCCAGAGTATTGGATGTTATTCTTATTAATACCCCAATACACCATTATTCAGTTTTTTAGATGTGACACATACTATAATATCTTCTGTAGTGAATCCTGTGTATTTAAAGGGAGCAGGAAACTAGAGCCCCAGTGAGTCACAAGGAGCACATAAACTGGTGCCCTGATGAATTTAAAGTCAGTGTGGGAACCAGAGTCCAATTTGGTTGGAAGGGAGCTTGGGAAATGGCAGAAGTGTTCAAGGACATCTTCAACTTCTCACTGCTGCGGTCTGAGGTTCCTACCTGCTTCAAAAGGGTAGCAATCATACAGGAGCTCAAGAAGAGCAGGGTGAGCTGCCTCAACATCTTTTGTCCAGTAGCACTCACACCTACGGTGATGAAGTCCTTTGAGAGGTTGGTTATGGTTAGAATTAACTCCTGTCTGAGCAAGGACCTAGATCCGCTGCAATTTGCTTATCGACACAACAGGTCTACATTGGATGCAATCTCACTGAATTTCTACTTAGCTTTGGAGCACCTGGACTATCGCAAGACATACGTCAGGCTGCTGTTTATCGATTAGAGCTCAGCATTCAATACCATCATCCCCTCAGTATTAATCAAAACCTGGGTCTCTGTACCTCCCTCTGCAACTGGATCATCGACTTCCCTACTGGGAGACCACAGTCAGTGTGGATCATTAATAAAATCTCCTTCTTGCTGACAATCAACACAGGTGCACCTCAAGGATGTATGCTTAGCCCACTGCTCTACCCTCTCTACACTCATGGCTGTGTGGCTAAGCACAGCTTAAACATCATCTATAAATTCGCAAATGACACCACTATTGTTGGTGGAATCTCAGATGGCGATGAGGAGGCATAGAGGAGTGAGATAGATCGGCTCATTGAGTGGTGTCGCAACAACAACCTCGCACTCAACGTCAGCAAGACCGATTGTGGACTTCAGGAAGGGAAAGTCAGGAAAACACACATCAGTCCTCATTGAGGGGTCAGCAGTGGAAAGGGTGAGCAGGTTCAAGTTCCTGGGCGTTAACATCTTGGAGGATCTATCCTGGGCCCAACACATTGACGCAATCCCGAAGGAGGCACGCCAGCAGCTCTACTTCATTAGCAGTTTGAGGAGATTCGGTATGTCACCAAAGACTCTTACAAATTTCGATAGATGTACAGCGGAGAGCTTTCTGACTGGTTGCATCACATCCTGTTTGGAGGCTCAAATGCGCAGGATTGCAAGAGGCTGCAGAGGGTTGTAGACTCAGCCAGCTCCATCCCGGACAGAACCTTGCCCACCACCATGGACATCTTTGAGAGACGGTGCCTCAAAAATGAGGCATCCATCACTAAGGATCCTCACCATCCTGAATCGAAGACCCAAGGTCAATGGTGCAGGAACAGCTTCTTACCCTTCGCCATCTGATTTCTGAATGATCCATGAACACTACCTAATTATTCCTTTTTTCCCATTATTTATTTATTTTTGTAATTTATAGATTTTATGTTTTTGCACTGTACTGTTGTGGCAAAACAACACATTTCACATCGTATATCAGTGATAACAAATCTGATTCTGATTCCATCCGAGGCATGGCATCTCAATAGTATCATCGAGGAGGAGGTACAGGAGCCTGAAGGCCACACTCAATGTCTCAGGAACAGCTTCTTTTCCTCCGCCATCAGATTTCTGAATGGTCCATGAACCCATGAACATTACCTCGTTATTCCTTATTTTTTCACTATTAATTTATTTTGTTGTAACTTATAGTATTTTTTATGTCTTTGCACTGTACTGCTACTGCAAGACAACAAATTTCATGTTATACAAATCCGTGATAATAAACCTGATTCTGATTCTGGTGAGTCAGAAGAGACTGCAGCAGAAATCACCCAATGAGTCAGATGCCAAACTATCAGGATAACAGAACAGTATTTCACTGCCTCTTTTAAAGAGCTGGAACATGCACGACAGGCGGAATGGCCTTGAATTGTCCTGTGTAAACCCGAGATTCCAGGGAAAAGGAAATTTGTTGAATGCAGCGATAGCACTTTGGGCAAATGAATAAAGAAGGACAAAGGCATGTACCACGAGGTAAATTCTGCCCCTGCTATGGTTCAGGCACATTGATGTTTCCAGCTTCACACATCGCACCTCCAACCACCACCCCACCTGATCCATCGAGACAGCCAGCTAACTCCTGTATTTATTTATCTTCAAGCACATATTCACTAAATATTGATCTGTCTGATTTAAGCTTTGTGTTGTCAATTTCACCGGGTCTTTGGGCGACACACTGTGACAGAACTGCCACAGTGTCGTCCTCGCTGTTCCACCAGACCGCAATCAGGAGCTGTCAGCTGACAGTATTGAATGTGGTATTGACCAAGTTGTTTTAATGAGGAGTACGGCACAAGACAAACTAAATAGTTCATTAAACGAGTTTACTGTTAATCCCCTTTAGGCCTGAGAACCCTATTGCTTCCTGTCATCTCGATTATTGGCTTGGTAGGAAGACGATGATTAAAAAGGTACTAGGGCCCTATTTTAAGTTTTTGTGAGGGGTGCGAAGGAGGGCAAAGAAAGGAATAGACATGATAAGAATAGAATGTCAGTAAGCACTTCTTCATGTGAAAGATGTTGAAACTTGGAACCCCCTCCCTCCCTAAAAGCTGTGGAGAATGGGGGTCGATTGAACGTTTTGAAACTGAGACGGATGGATTTTTTTGGTAGTCTTGGGAATTAAGGTTTGCAGAAACAAGATGAGCTGATGGAGCTGGGATACGGATGAGGGAATCTTAGCTGACGAGCCAAAAGAGGCAGCCAAAATCGTTTGAAGGTGAGGGGGAGTGGCTGCGGGGAGGCAGAGCCACAGTTTAGGCAAACCACTGGAGAGGCAAACCACTCCTTTACCTCACCTTCAACGAGAGAGGACGCACGGGTAGGTGAGTCCTCTCTCGTTGAAAGTGGGGTAAAGGAGTGGGCACACTGGAGTCCTCAGGCAAATGCACAAAGGGCACATGGGGTTAGGTCAGACAACAGAAGGTTTTCCAGGGACAGCCAGCATTTTGAACTCCATGCGTTGGCAATGAGAGGATTGTGACTACTTTCACTAGTTTTGAGCACTTAATCACCCAGGCGCAGAAGACTCAGGGCCAAGTACTGGAAGATGGGATTAATAGGGATAGGTCCCCACTGGTCAGCATTGGCATGATGGGCTGAATGGTCTGTTTCTATGACTCTGACCAGTGAGGTGATGGGGATGTAGTGCAGCAACAGATGTGTCGGGTAGAGGTGTGGATATATTTCCTACAGTAAATGTCACCCAGCAATCCTTAGACGGGCTGTTCTTAGCCAATTGCTTCCCTTTTGAAAAATCCAGGACTCCAGACAGAAAGAAATTCAAATAATATTTCAATCTAAATATTTGGACAGAAGTTCGCTGTGTCATGGCATGAATCCAATCCAAACACATCAACTTGAAGCAATGCAGCACAATCCATCCTTTGGAATGTGACTTACTCATGCCCCAGCAACATTAACCAGAAGACCTGGCTCAAGAGAGGGGCACATTGTGTGTATGTTTCACAAAGCCCAAACATCTTCCTCCTCTGAAGATGGCCAGGCCAGATAGGAGATAAGTGCCTTGATAATGGTTTTAATTATGTTAACATTCCTTCCTGCAGCAAGAATGAATTTGATGGGAGGAGATAGAGGGAAGCCATTTCCTCTGGTGGAGGAGTCCAGAGCACAGGGGCTTAACCTTAAGATCTGAGCAAGACCATTCAGGCTTGATACTGTGGTCAGGTGACTAGGGTAGTAATGCAGAAGATCTGCAGGCGTGAGTTCAACTCCCACCATGGCAGCTGGGGAAGTTAATTAAATAAACCTCAATTAATGAAATAAACCTGCCATAAGGATCAGTAATTATGAACATGGAACTTCTGGATTGGGGGAGATATTAACCGATGCACTAATGTCTTTCAGAAGAGGAAATCTGGCATCCTAACCCAGTCTGGCCTCCGTGTGACAGCTGGCCCAGTTACAACTGCATTTTGAAATGGTCTGGCAAGTCACCCAAACCACTGAGACAAATCATAAGAATAAATTCAGATGGGGCACCCAACAGTGACAGGTACCATTACTGTATGGACAGCAGCAACACACCACTCACTGACTCAAGGACAATCGAACATAGGCTGTAAATGGTAAATAAAATTGGTTTATTATTATCACATGGATGGAGATACAGTGGAAAGCTTTATTTTTGCAGGTAGTTCATACAGATCATTTCATTACAACAGTGCACTGGGGTAGTACAAGGGAAAAGCAATAACAGAATGCAGAATAGTGTTATAGTTACAAAGAAAGAGCAGTTCAGGCAGACAATAAGGTGCAAGACCATAACAAGGTAGATGGTGAGGTCAAGAGCCCATGTTATTGAACTAGGAGACTGTTCAATAGTCTTATAACAGCAGGACGGAAGCTTGAACCTGGTGGTACATGATTTCATCCAGCCACCCCCACAATTCAATAGGGTAACAAAGACATCACACAACAGTTTTCATGCAAAGACCTCCTTGCCATTGTACCATGACCTCACTCCATCAAGACCATATAGTGACTGATGTGCCACAGCTATCCCACATCAAAGGAAATCACATACAGGCACCCTCCGCTCCTTAGTGGAAAGTTATCCTCAATCCAGACTGTCTAAGAAAGCATAGATGAAGAAGAAGTAATGACCCAAATCCGTATGTGGAACTAGGGGTCCACTTCAGGAGAGGTCATTGCCCGAGTCCAGCTCAACTGCCTCCGCTCTGTGGTCAAGGAGTTGTTCCCTGAATCACCAAGTGGATTCCATCCATCAAGAGGCACAGTGGACATGATCTTCACTGTGCAACAAATGCAAAGAACAGATCCAACACTTTCTGAGCCCTTTGCTACGCTGAGGAATTATGGATTACACAACTCAAATTCGCCTTCAGTTTGTGTTTGCTTCATCACGACATGCAAGTTGTCCACCTAATCGACTGGTCCACAACAGTCCCAGTCTCAGTACAGGCTACAGACACAGTCTCAGTACAGACAACAGTCCCAGTCTCAGTACAGACTACAGACACAGTCTCAGTACAGACTACAGCCCCAGTCTCAGTACAGACAACATTCAAGTCTGTGTCATTGCAACCACACTTTTTCAATCTTTCTCACAGCATCTTACCCCCAACAAGCTTCCCGCTGGTGTGGAGCCAACAGGATACAGTTCAACCTGGGAACCGCCACACCAGAACCAGGCTCACCCCAACTTCAGCAGTCGTGGTGCTGGTGTGTGCAGGTGTTCAGGGGACGAGCTCCCACATCATCGTCGACCCAATTCACTGAGGCCTTACACTCAACATCAATGTCACCCAGGTCCTCAACTAACCCCACTCCACTGCCCTCCACCCACAATATGGAACTGCTCTCCAACAGAAGCCTGATGAGACCCTGGAAAGTGTGAACCACTTCCCATATCCCTGGAGCCAATTCTCAATGACAATGACGTTCACCAATGCCTCCAGTGGGCCAGAATAGCCTTTAGCCATCAGAGGAAAACAGGTAACAAAGCTATGTCCTACCAGGCAGCAATGATCACTGCCCTCCTGTGTGCTTTTGAGACCTAGATGACCTATAGCAGGCACCTCAAAGCATTGGGGAGATACCAGCAATACTGGATTCACAAATTTCTCCAAATCCCCTGCAGGATAAGCAAACCAAAGTCACCTTTTTGTCTCAGACCAGCGATCCAAGTAATGAGGCCCCGGTTACACATACCGTGTATTTTCCTGCTGTAAGACTCTACGACTCTATACAGCTCTGTGAGGAAAGCCACATCACTCACATACCTGACACCTGCCTCCTGAAACAGATATTTTGCTCCATGCTCCATCACAGAGAGAGATTCCCAGAAGAAGGGATTCAAGGGTGTTCCCTAAACCTCCTTGAAAATGTACAACATCCTCACTGACTCCTGGAAACCTCTGGCCCATGACTGCTCAAAGAAAAGAAGGAACATTGGGGATGACATTGAGAACCTTGAGGCCATGCATCAGGAGCCCTGCTTAAGTGACAGTAGGGCAAGATCACATTGCGAGCTATCTACCTACCTCCCCCGTCAGTCAACCCCTGCCCCACCTGTGCAAGCATCACAGGTCCCACATCACCCTCATCAGTCAAGTTTGAGCCTAGAGGTCACCCCTCATGCTGGGGGACTGCTGACGAGAAAGGGGAATGGTTCCCAATGGCCGTAAACCATAGTTCTTGACCCAACTGGCTCAATTCTAATCACGCAATTTAGCAACACAATGTCCACTTTGATCACTTTACACTAAAATGGACTTTTTTTTGTTCTAATTGTGCTTTCTTGTAAAAATTGTGCATAAATTATGTTTAATCTTGTGACTTCTCCTTATATGTTGCTATGTGCTTGTTGCTGCTGCAAGTAATCCATTGCACCTGTGCATTATTTTACTTCTGCAGATGACAATAAACTCGACTTTGACTGGATTAAAAGTGAAGGAGCCAGAGGCAGCAGGAGAAATGTATTTTTTCACCCAGTGAGCGTGCAGGATTTGGAAAGCACCACATGAGTGGAAGGTGGAAGCAGATACAATCAACTGCTAAAGAGGAACTAAGTAGAAAATTGAAGGGAAAATATCTACAGGCCAAATAAACAGGAATGACTGGATGACTCAATAAATTCAGTGGCTGAAGTTCAGTGGCCTGGTTGGTCTCTTCCTGTGCTGCATCAATCTACAATCCCATGAATCCCTTCTCCAGTACTCCTGGCTGAGTTAGCAGAATGATTGCATGTGTCCCTCGCCGGGAGACCTGCAACCACTGGGTGGCTCAGACAACACAGAGATATACAACATAGAACATAGAACATTACAGCACAGTACAGGCCTTTCAGCCCACATGTTGTGCCGACATTTTATCCTGCTCTAAAATCTATCTAACCCTCCCCTCCCACATAGCTCACCATTTGTCCATCATTCATATTTTTTGACTCTTGCTTCATATTAAAAAGCCTCTTTCTTTCTCTGCTTCCTGCTCCCGATTCACCTTCTACCTGGCAGCTCTGTGCTTCCCAACTACCTCTTGTTTCAAGTCATTAACACCCTATTGACAGGAGCCTTCAGCGTGGCCATTTATCCTGTCACAGCTGTTTAATGAAAGATATGGCACCTCAGCCTTAGTCATCCAGAGTTCCTTCCTCTCCCGGAAGTCTGACTTAGCTCACATCTCCATCAGCTGGCTTTTATCTAGCCCACAGGCTGACTCCAGATTTTCAACAGTGCAGACATACCCCAGCCAGTGCAGGCTGCTATTCAGAGAACCCATTGGACAGAGCTGAACTATCAGCTTATTTGTAACAGTGAGGGGTGTGGAGTGTATCTGAGCATTACAGTGAAGGACGTGGGGTGTTTAAGTGTGTAACAGTGAGGGTGTGGGATGTATCAGAGTGAGGGGTGACGGGTATACTGCTGATACAATTAGGGATGTAGGGTGTATCAGAGTGTTATAGTGAGGGGTGTGGGGTGTATCAGTGTTACAGTGAGGGATGTGGGGTGTGTCAGTGTTACAGTGACGGTGTGGGGTGTATCAG
>JAUZTB010000071.1:2999829-3011670 GCA_034780895.1 Rhynchobatus australiae
ATCTGTATGGATGGCATGCAAAACAAAGTTTTTCACTGTACCTCGGTACATGTGACAATAATAAACCAATTACTAATTGCACAGACCAGCCAACACCTTGCTGCTTATCTAAGTACCTCAGGAGGGTGGTCCACTTAACTAACTGGGCCCATCAATAATAATAACAGACACATGCATTTGTATAGCACCTTTAACGTAATAAAACATCCAAAGATTTCTCAAACAAATTCTAACACTGAACAAAACAGGCCGCCTACAACGTCCTCGAAAGGTAGATCTTAGGAAATAAAGAAAGAGAAAAGGTGAAGAAACTTATGGAAGAAGTTTCAGAGCTTGGGTAGTGGGAGGAATGGCCGTCAATGGTGGAACAATGAAAGCACAGAAGTTTATTCCCTGATTTTCTCTCTTATCTCTCAACCCACAGTCATGCTCTGTCATGCCTTCTTCCTTTCTGATTTTACAGACACAGGCTATCTCCCTTTCTTCCATGGCCTCTTGTGCTCTCGTTCTCTCCGTTTCATTCACCTCTCCTACAAGCCTATTTTTATCTTTTCTCGCTGAATCTCATCATAAGTGGTCTGTGAGTAGGGGGAGAGGCAGAAGGGTTTCTATTTCAGCTAAGTTTCGGCAGCGGTGGGGGGAGGCAAGGATACAGCCTCCCCGAAGACAATCACTCTGACAGCAAACCTGTTCCAGAGAGCAGAGGCGATCAGAATGCAAACACTGAACCCATCAGCGCTGCAGCTCCAGGCTGCAGCATAATTGACTGGGAACGCACAGAGTGAGACCGAAGAATTGTCAGTGGGAAAATGAACTGTCACCTTGGATTTTTCATTGCAATTGCTGCTATGAAATGTGGCTTTGAACCATGTGACCCATCACTGATTGAGTTCCGTTATCTGAGGATACTGTGAGCTAGTCAGCTTATTTGCAGCCTCTGTAATTCAGCTCATCATTCTTGAGGTTCAAAGGATTTTTTTTAACCATACATGTGGCTCTGCTGTTCAAAGCAGAAACAAGCCTACCTAAGCAGTCACTTAACTTTCTCCTACAGGGAGCTGATAGACCACCATCATCTCAGCATACCTACACCATCTGCACACAGGGCTTTCAGAAAGATTCAGGCCACTTTTGCATTAATTGCACTGTCAATATTAGTTCTCAGCCCTTGAATTGAATAATAATGTCATTCCGCTCCCTGCAACTGATGCGGACTTGCTGAAGGAAAGGGATGCTCTTGGCTTCTAATGTTCCTCAGGTCGTGATAGCGTCCACATTGAGTGCATGTGGGACACAATCTTTGACACAGTAATAGCCAAAGTCTCGAAGGAAATCACCTTAATGTAACAGAGCTTCTTGGCTGGGATCACTTGCAATGCCACAAAGACGCACTGCTGACAAGACATCTGTGCTTTCTTTGCAAGTGGCTTTATTAAGCATGTAATGCAGTTATAGATATATTTAAAAAAGAAAGCCTTGCGTTTACATGACCCCTTTTGCAACTTCAGGATGTTCCAAATCACTTTACAACAAATGAAGTTCTATTTGAATGGAATGACTGTTGTAATGCACATCATGCACAGCAAGCTCTCACTAATAGCAAAGTTCAATGATTGGATCACCTGTTTTCTGATGTTGATTGAGGGATCAGTTTTGGTCAGAATTCCTCTGCTGTTCAAAATAGTGGCTGGGAGTTTCTTTACAGCCACCCCAGAGGGCAGAAGGAGTCTTGGTTTAATGCCTCCACCAAGACAACTGCCTCAGCAATGTCACCCTCCCTCAGTAATGCTTTGGTAACGTCAGTTAGGACTTCATGATCGACTATCCAAAGTGAGACTTGAACGCACAATTTTTCATCTCAATGCGACCCACTGAACCACAATTGATGGTTCAAAAGCCATTTTTGCCTCTACCTCCCCAGAAACCACTGGCATGGCCTATTGTTTGGTTCCACAAGAGCAGGTTGCCTCTAGTACCCACTGAAATGGCCACTCTTTGTGTGTCTATTGGCAAGCTATTCGACTATAGTGGGCATCACAGTGGAGCCTAATCTTCTCTGCCTCATACTTTTCATCATGACCCATGTAATCCTAACCAGGTGCAGAATATTGCCTTGCATAGTGAAGCAGATCGTAGTGCCTCAGCTCAGCACCACTGAGTTAGCAGAGACCACAGATCTGTTCTGATACTTACTGTCTGTAGGACTCAGTAGCACACAATTACCCCGTCATTGGAGCTTTTGCTGTGTAAGGTAATTCTTTACTGTCCTGATGGAAACACCATTGGTGGAATAGGCCAATCAGCCCTTCAAGCCTGTTCTGACATTCAGCAAGATTATGGCTTACTGACCTGTTCTGGTCTGATAACTATTCATCCCTTACTTAAAGTAAATCTACCAGTCCCCCTTTCTTGTAATTTTCAATTACCCCCTCCCCCTGCAACCCCCCACACCCCCCCATCACTGCCCAGATCTTGGGAGAGGGTGTTCTCAGTTCCCGCTGTGCCTTGTCTGAAGAGCTTGCTGACATCCATTTAACCAGCCCAGTTCAAATTTTAAGGTTCTGCTCCCATTGTTCTGAATTTCCCCCTCCCCCCCCACCAACCAGATGATATAATTTCTCTCTGTCTACCTTATCAACTTTTTTAATTACCTTGAATGACTAATTTGATGAAATTGTGTATTTATTCTGAGGCGATGCAAGCTTTATAATGTCATTCCTTTCACCTTGTCTGGAGGCTGTGCCTTCCTTTGCCTTGCATTCCATGCAGGGTCCTGGCCGATTGATGGGTGAATGGGTGAGCTGGTCTTGGGCCTCGTTACTGCTCCTTTCAAATAAATTGAGCTGCAGATTGGATGCGTTGTTTGCCTCTCGGCTATTGGTTTGGTCATGATGCCCTGCGCAGTCAAATGGGCAACGGCTCGATGCCTTCAGAAGGAGAGAGAGAGGAAAAAGACAAAAGAGGAAATCATCAGACCATAACCACATAAAACTGGCAGCGAGAACGGGCTACAGAATCAGATGGGTGAGCAATTAAATTATTAATCAGAGAGGAGTGAGAGGGCATATGACAGAGTCTCCATGGCTACTCACTCATCGAGAGCACAGTGAAAGTTTAAGCACAAAGTTAACGTCTGGAATTAAGCTATTTAACCCTCTGTGCTCTCTTCTGCCTTCTGTTGTTACTGAGTTAATAGGTGCATATGAAAGCAGGAGTCAGTGCTGTCAGGGTTTGATGCTGATGTGTGTTGATGTTAATGGTGCTTGCTGGGATATTTCATTATGGGCTGATGTACCTGTTTGTCATTCTTACATCGCTGCATGGTTTTCTGCCAGCAATAGGAACTGCTGCTGATTTTCTGGCTGCTTTTTCCAAGAGGGAGCTGATTAACCCCTCAGGTCCATGCACACAATGAACGGAGCTGCTCTGTGTCGACCCTTTCGAGGCACTGGCTTTCTGCTAGGATTACACTAACTGTCAAGCCCTCTGGAACCATGTCCAACTGTGAAAGGGTAAGGCAGATTGCAAGAATGGAAACAAAACGGGCTAGAGGTCTTGTAACTGATGCAGATACATACACATTTGGCAGGAGACAAGAACTCAATGGTGGTTGCAAGTGGGAACCATGACTGATTGTACCTTCTCCTTCCAGAAGCATCCTCACCCTCTCGACACAACAGTGCTCATTCCAGAGTGCTAACTTTAATCATCCACTAATGATGTACAAGTGTTAAGTCTGGCCCTCTTTCCTCTGAGTTAGAAGGTTATGGGTTCAATCCCCATACCATGAGTCTTAGCTCACCTCCCACTGCAGCGCTAGGGGGGTACTGCACCATTGGAGGACCTGTCATTCAAGTTAAGTTTGAGCCACTAAGGCTCTCATAGGTAGATGGAAAAAATCTTGTGGTTCTATTTCAGCTGCCCAGGACCTAATCTTTCAAGGCTAGGAATCCTGCATCGAGTAACTCACCTCCTAACTCCTCAGAGCCTGTTCACCATCTACAAGTCAGGAATGTGATGGAACACTCTCCACTTGACTGGATGGATGCAGCTTCAACAATACTCAAGAACCTTGACACCATACAGGACATAGCATAGCAGCCCATCCACACATTCACTCACTCCACCACCAACATGCAGTAGTAGCAGTTTATACCATCTGCAGGATGCACATCAGCAAATCACTAAGACTCCTTCGACAGCATCTTAGAAACCCACCACCTCTACCAGCTAGAATGACAAGGACAGCAAAAGCACGGAGAGCAACACTGCCTGGAAATTGGCCTCCGAGCCACACTCCATCCTGACGGGAATATATCGCTGTTCCTTCACCGTCACTGGGTCAAGATCCTGGAACTCCGTCCCTAACAACACTGTGTGTGTACCCACACTTTATGAACTGCAGCAGTGCAAGAAGGCAGCTCACTACCACCTTCTCAAGGGCCACTAGGGATGGGCTCAGCCTGTAAAGCCCAAATCCTTTGAATGAACATAATAAAGAAACATCTGTTTCTGTACATCTCTTTATTCCACTCCGTAGAAACATCAATGTGTAAATAAACCTTTGTCACCTGCTCCAATATCTTCACATGTGGCTCCACTTCAGTCGAATGACAAGTTCTTTGCTCCATTAAAGAAGCGTGCTGGAGTGTGACTAATTTTGAGCCAGGTTTGGGAACTTTTAACGTTTTAACATCACTATCAGCCAAGCCTACCCATTTGGGTTGACCTCAATGCCATCGATCCGAAGTTCATCCTATACTGGGTGGATCTGTTCCTCGGGCAGAGCCCAGCATGGCTCTCCCTCTCACGACAGAGCAGAGGGAGGGATTAAAGCATATTGCTGGCCATCACTGAGCCCATATTACAATGGGCTGGAGACAACAAACAATCTGCTGGAGGAACTCAGTGGGTCAAGCAGTATCTATGGGAGGAAAGGAACTGCCGATGTTTCAGGTTGAAACCCTGTATCAGGACTGGATTTATAATGGGCTGAATTTGCACTGAATGGGTAAATGTTGCAGTCCCCATGACACCATGGGGAGAGCTGAGAGTGTGGCCAGGCTTAAAAACTAATGACACCGTCAAGTCTTCCAGGGTGAACAGGGGTAATAATCACCAGGAATGAGCTGCTCGGAGGATTCTGCCTCTGCCTGGCCATCACCGTTGGTCAGAATCCTCCAGCACATGAAGAATCACCCAGATTGCCATGCCTCAGCCCAAGGGACACGTTTTGTCTCATGGTGGGAATTACAATTTGAAAGAATGCACCCATCCCATCAGCAGGATGTGTCTCATCTCCCACTCCGCGTAGAGGCTGCTTGGTCTTTCTGCTTTCCCAGAGGGTTGCTTTGTGAGAAAACGGAAGTCTTATGGAGGTGGGGGGTGGGGTGGTGGCAATCAAAACCAGGAGCCAGGGCGATGGACAACAACGTGTCTGAGGCCTAATCAGCCTGCCATCACGGTGAACACTGTGTCTGCTCATCAGGAGCACATCAGTCTGTCACCCCTGACAGCTGGGCCAGAACGAGTCATCATCAATTCTCTCAATGCAACTAAAACAATTGATTGAACGTCAGGCTGTTCAGGCTTCAAACTACTTACATTCAGAAAGCCAGCACACAAGAGGTACAACTGTGATCCCATTAAACGTCAAGGTAATCTTCACAACAAACACCTTTTGTAATGCTGCAGCACAGTAAATGTCATAAATCCTAACATAAAGCACAACACAACAACACTCAGTGTGATTCAGCACAGCACTGGTCACGAAGGCCAAAATTTTACAGTCAGCAGTGCTTCAATGCCAGCTTAATTAAGTTAAAACCAAGTTAAAATAAAAAACCACGGCAAAGAGTCGTAAAATTTGTAAAATCGTGGCATGTTAGGACTTGTAAAATCATGGCAGATTTCCAATTAACAATCCAGAGGTTATGAGAGTTTCTGTGAGTGAATTTTTCTGATCTGGAAAACCTTGAGGTTGAAACTCACCCAAAGTTACATTCACTAAGTGCAAAATACAGAGATCTGCTTCTGAAACTGGGTTCCATTGAAGTCAACAGAACAATCAGCACCCACTGCAGCACTGAGGGAGTGAGGGTGAATTCCCAGCCCATGTCATGCCTTTTTGACTGTAGCCTCCGAAGCTTTATCATGTAATTGATTGGCCCATTCACTGGTTCGCCACATTCTCTCTCCATTAAGCACTTGTTAATCCAAAGTTTCACAATGTGACAGAGCTGACCGAGAGCTGTCATTCCCCCTGTAACTCAGAATACAGAAAAGCTACAAAATGCAGATGAGCCACTCAGCCCATTCAGTGTCTGTTATGTTCACACTCCCTGTGGGCCTGTGGCCCTGATCACTGGGACCAGTGATCTCCTGGGTGGCCTTCAGGAGGGATCACAGGCTGTTAACCAACTAAACTGTGACTATCTGTAACTAGCAGGTGGTGGTAGACACAGGAGAAATCATTGTGTCCAATCAATGTCAGACTTTTAATTTGTCAAGGCCAATTCTGATTTGGCGTTCTCTTCTTGTGGAAATCTTTGTTTCGCTTGAGAAACTAGTAAACACCAGTTTATGAATTGGTTCTTTCCAAAGAGTAACACCCGGTTTCTACTTTTCCTTCTCCTCATCATGGGCTGAAAAGCCTGGTCCCCGGCTGTACTGTTCCAGTCTGTTTTTGCTTTTTGATCCTGTAAGTGAAGTCCACTTCCAGTTCTTCTGCTCTCCACCTGCCTTGCTCCATCTTTTCGTTATTTTAAACACATGTCCCCTGTGATCTGAATTGATCCAAACTATGTAAAACCACATTTTCCAAACCCTCCTCAATATTTATATTTCCTTATGCAAGCCAACAGTCCATCCACAGACACTCATTGGAACAACAGCCTTCTGTGCTGTAGTTTTCTCTGATTCTAAAATTGCACTTTTCCAGCTAGTCAACATAGAACCCATCTAAAATCTCTGGCCTAGAAATATTACCACAAGGCACAACCTGTGGCAACATGAAAGAATTTAATCAGAAACCTGATCGCGGAAAATGAACAGGAACTCACTCTGTGTGTAATGAAAGTTGTCAAGTTGCTTCCGGGTCCTCTGAGTGTGTGGCGTACTTGCAAATGGAAGCACATTCGTGTCCAATGGTGAAGCATGCAATTTTGGAGACAACTTACACAAAGGTCACCTGTGTTTGTTCGACTTGTGAGCTGCACAGCGAATGTGAGGTCTGTTTCAGTGAGCATAGAAGGGGACCAAGTGAGAAGCAGTGGAGCCTTTCGCTTGGACCTGTCACCTTCTGTACTCACTCCACGAAGCGGGTTTCCTTCCACTTGCCACCACCTGACCCCAGACTGCTCAGAGACTCAAACCCTCCTACCTGCCCCACTGCACCCTCCCCTCAAAAAATATTGCTGTCACACTCTCCTCCCCTCCACCACCACCCCCCCTCGCCCGCTCTCCCCACACCCAGCGGTGGCCCAAACTCGACCATGGAGGTTCTGACTTCTCCTGAATAAAGATTGGACCCTCTGCTCCTCCACAACTTGCAACTCACAACCTACCCGCCTTCCCTCCTTGCCATGCAGTGGCAGAGTGAATGGAGGAAAGCTCTTTGAGCCTCTCTGGACATGTAGAACCCTCTCTTCGTAAAGTCATGCTCTGAACGATCCATGCCGGATTTCTCTAAGCAATCCCACTCTTCTCCAAGTGACTGCTAATTCTGTCCCTCCAGATTGTTTCAGGTATTTTTGCAACCATCAACATATAATCTGTTGTGTATAACTTCTTAACAGTGGGAGGCCCATGCAAAGCACACATGTAGCCCAATTCACATTGCTGTTAAAACATGCCTTTCCCAGAATGGAACAATTTTCACTGAAGAGGAATTGACAATTATGGGGAACAGACAGGAAAATGGAGTTAAGGCCTTTGACCAGATCAGCAATGCCCTTTGTGTTTGGCACAGCAGACTTGATGGGCTCTATGTTGTGTCATTTGGAGAACGGCCAATTTCATTGGGATGAGAACAGATCTGGCCCAAGTAAACAGGAATCAAATCTTGGCAGGCAAAACTGTAATTGAACAACAGGAGGCCTTTAAAGTGGAGATGTTTCAGCTATGCCCAGGTACATCCCCGTGAAGGAAAATTAAAGCCAGATCTCCCTGGGCGAACAAAACAATAGAGAACAAAACAGCAGAAAGAAAAAGCAAGGTACTGATACCCGATTGTTAATACAAGTCAGGTCTAAGCTGGCAATGAAAGGTTCAGAGGGAATTGAAGAACAAAATAAGAGCAGCAAAGAGAGAGCACATGAAAAGACTGGTAGCAAAAGTGAAAGGAAATCCAAAAATATTCTTTCAGCATGCAGACTGGAAAAAGGTTGCAAGAGGAGGGGTAGAGCTGAATGGAGACCAAAAATACGTTTACTCATGGGAGGTGGAGGGTATGGCTGAGGCATTACATGAATATGTTACATGACATTATGAGGCATTACACCTTCTCGCAGCTACCACCAGGCAGGAGGTACAGAAGCCTGAAGTTCCATACCGCCAGGCTCAGGAACTGTTACTTCCCTTCAACCATTCAGTTCTTGAACAACGGGCACAACCCTAATCAGTACAGATTAGCAACAATATGACCACTTCAACCACTTTGCACTAAAATGGACTTTTATTTGTTCTAGTTGTGTTCTTTCTTGTAAAAAACTGGGTGTAATTTATGTTTTCTTGTGAATGCTGCTTATGTGATGCTGCTGCAAGTAAGTTTTTCATTGGACCGGTGCAGACATGTATTTGTGCACATGACAATAAACTCTGTCACAATGTTGAGTAAAGAGAGCAAGCTCACAGAGAACCCAAATGCAGCACACTGGTACAAGACTGGAGTCAGGATACTTTTTCAGGACCAAACACTGGCAGCAACTGGAAGGAATCTTGCCTCAGGGATCTGAGTAGGAATCCCAACACAAACTGGATATTCAAACAGGAATAGAGGACGCAGGACTGCTCTAGAGTAGACCACTCTAAGCAGCCAGGAGCCAAAGGTTAACCAATATTCTGACAACTAGTGCTAGAGAAACCCAGGTACTTATGCTGGGCCCCTGATGGGGCTCAGGTGTGTGTCATTATGCAATCAGTCCAGCATGGAATCCATGTGCTGGACAACAAGGCATCTAAGGAGCCACATCGAGGGCCAGTATTCAGAACCATGACAAACTTGACTTGACAATCTGGGAACAAGTAGTGAACCCTGCTGTATCCCACTAGTCACGGTCTGCCAATATAAGAAAACGTTTATTCCCACTTTTTGCTTTCTGACTGATAACCAGTCCTTAATCCATAGTGCTACATATTCCGCAATTACTTGTGCTCTGAAGTTTTTGACCTACCTCTGTGTGAGACCTTATCAAAATCTTTCCAAAAATACAATTACATCACATCCATCGGTTCATCCTCACTTATAGTCACATCCCCAATGAACTCTGGCAGATTGGTCAGACATAATTTACCTTTCAAATATTCATGCTGACTGTGCTCAGTCCTCTAATTCTTTTCAGTAATTAAATCCTTCATCATAGATTCCTGCTCTTTCCCTACCAGTGACATCAGGCTAACAGGTTGGTGATTTCTCTCTACTTTCTTAAATTGTGGGGTCACATTTGCTGCCCGCCAATCCATAGGAACAATTCCAGAATATATAGAATTGTGGAAGATGATAGCCACGTCATATATATTTTCTCTATAGCCACCTCTTGCAAAACTCTGGTTTGCAGATCCTTGTGATATATGGGCTTTCAAGCTCACCAACTACTATTGTTTGACTAATACAGATTTTCTTCATTTCCTCAGTCTCACTAGACCCCACTACTCTAATATTTTGGGCAGGTTGTTTTCTTGTGTCTTCTTCCATGAAGACAGACAAAGGTTAATTGTTTGATTCCTCTGCCATTTCCTATCCCCCATTATAAATTCTCTGGTTTCTTTCTGTAAGTGACCAACATTTGCCCTCAGTTGTCCTTTCCATTCCATTTTGCATGCCTATAGAATCTCCTAAAGGTTTTAATGTTTCTCAGTAGTTTACCATCATATTTTATCTTGCTCTTTGTTGTCCATTTCCAGGTCTTTACTCAGTACTAAATTGCTCCCAGTCCTACATCCTACTGCTATTTCCAGCAACTTTATAAAGCTCATCCTTTAATCTAATTCTATCTTTACTTTCTCTTGTCAGCTACAGATGATTCACTTTTCCTTATTAGTGTTAGGTGCCTTGAAAGATTTTGTTTTTTGGAAATTTATCCATTACTTCTTTAACTGGTAGCCATTTCTTGTTTGGAGTCAAAGTTTTCAATCAACCACAGCCAATTCTCCCCTCACACCTTATGATGTCTTCGATTAAGATTTAGGACCCTACTTTCAGATTGAATTACATCACTTTCAAACTCCATGCAAAATTCGATCATATCATGGCCCTTCTTTTCTCAAGTCCGCTCTAGAACAAAATTATCATTGTATAAAATGAGATCTGTAATTCTTTCCTTCCAGTTGATTCCTTAACAAATTGATCTAGAAATTCTCTTTATATACATTTATCCTCCATCTCATTACAGCTAATGTGACTTGTCCAATCTAAAAACTCCCATGATTACTGTATTGCCCCTGTTACATTCACCTCTAATTTCCCTCTCTTTAACCTTAACCTTCAATCTGCCTTATTAAAACTTCATACCATGTATCCAGACTCTTGATGCATTTATCTTCAGGCACTACTGCTTATGGCAGTCCTGGTGCTGTTGGTGATATTCTATAATTAACTTGGTTAGCCAGTACTCAGAAACAACTCTCAGATCATAACAGACTCGTTCTTTTTCATCCACAACTAAGTACGATGAAACTCTGGAATCTAATTGATGAGCATAGTGGTTTCATTCTTTAGTAATGTATTATTTAAAGTATTTTTAATCCCTGTTCCTCTTATTCCATGCTGATTAAGCAATCAATTATTTCTGAATTTCTTCACCTGCCTATGCAATCTGCTGTTGCAGTGAATTAGTCTGTAGATCTGAACTCCCCTGAAGGAAACATAAATTGCTTTTATCCTTGCAGCTGGCTAATAGTTGCTGATGAATGTTTACTTTTTTATGTAATTTTATAATTTTAAGATAGGGCAATTGAAAAAGAATATAAGCAATTGTTGAACTCAGCACTTGGAATGAAACACACAGGTGGAAATATTATGATTGGGTCGTTGATTGAGATGCACTTCTGTAAGTTTGACCCACAACCTCTGTGGGAGTGATAAGGAAATGCACAGACTATCAGGCACACACGATGAGGTCAAGTAGCATGGAATGCGTGACTTAATACTGATTGTCCAAAATTCCACTGGCATAGACCACTCACACTGAATAGGGGAGCAGGTCTGCTTGGTGATCGTTAACGTAGACCAGCTTTATTTGATTCATTGTTGTGGAGTCCAAGCAGTTGATCTTCTTTCAGGCAGGTCCTTCTTAAACTATGTACCCTGATGATTTCTCCCGTAGTCTCTTCCCCCCAACAATTCATTGCCGATGCTGAACAATTACAGCTCTCCACCCCACCTTTGTCCCTGAACTAATTGCAAGGCCCTATCCCCCAACCTTGGCCCAATTTCATATTTGACCTTCAATCACCACCTGATAAGGTGTCCATTTCCTCTCAAACCTTAGCCCAGTTTTCAAAGAGACATTTTCATTGTTACGCTATAATGATACGAATATTACACTTTAGTTACAGTAACTTGGTTTCATCTGGTAAACCACCTTCCTACTCTCTTTAGGGCATCTTGCTGTATTTTGAGGG
>JAUZTB010000071.1:3061289-3071546 GCA_034780895.1 Rhynchobatus australiae
TGTCTCCTCACCTTCTCCATAAGCCTTGCATGGGGTACCTTATCAAACGCCTTGCTGAAATCCATATACACTACATCTACTGCTCTCCCTTCATCAATGTGTTTAGTCACAGCCTCAAAATATTCAATCAGCCTCATAAGGCAGGACCTGCCTCACCATTTTTGAATGAGTGAGCTCAGAAGTTTTTAGAAGCTGCCTTGCAAACCAAACTGGATGGAGAACAAATTAGTAGAGATGTTCTGAATCCACAGGGGACTAGGAAACTAGGAAGTCGGTGGGAATGCATAGCAATGAAACTCAAGTCCAGTAGAAAATCCCTGAGGATATACTGCAGTGTTGAACACAAATAAAGTTGAGTAAAAGCCATATTCTTCCAACAACACCACTTGTTTAACTTCTGCTCAATGTATCATCTCTCCATTAACCCCCAGTAGAATAAGCAGTCAAGATGGACATTTAGCACTGCTACAAATATCATATCCACAGCTCACAACTTGCATACCATACCAGATATTCACTCATGGCAGTCACAAGCAAATTACACACTAACACCCTTCCCTCTGTCATGAAGGACAAGATAGCACAAAAGTGGAAGCAAGTTTTGTGTGCCACTTTATCTTCCTTACATTCCACTTTAGTCTCAACCGACAACCTGTTCTGATTTACAAACCACAGATGGTGTAAGCATGTGGCTCGATATTGCTCTCCTCTCCTGACCCAAACCTTATCCTTGACTCTTTTTCCATTTCAAAAATCCCAGTACTTCAAACTAGCCCAGTAATGCAGAATTGTGGACCGCCAGAAATAAAAACAGGAAATACTCAGCAGTTCAGGCAGAATCTATGGAGAGGAAAACAAAGTTAATGTTTTGGGTCAATGACCTTCCAACAGAACTGGGAATAGTTAGTAATAAAAAGAAGTCTTAAGATACAGAGGAAGGTCATAGGGAAGGAGAAATCACTGGTGAAGGTCAGTGATGAGGTGGAAGGCAGGAAAGATTAAATGACAAGAGGTGGAAGAGGATGGTGATGAGACACCTAAAGGAACAAAAGGGCAGTCTAGAGGAGGTGTAAATGGGATGGCAGATAAATTATCTGAAATTATCAGAAGAAAAATGGAATGGTGGAAAGCTGAATTGAAAATGCTGGAAATGCTAAAACATTGTTTGCTTTAATCCTACTTAAGTTGCTACCCTGCAACCTCAGAGAGTTGGCTTTATGGCTGTTGGTTTTCTCCCCTTTAACATGTGCCTTATTTGGTTTTAATGGCGTGTGCACACGCCCAGGGTGCACAGCCTTCAAATATGTTGCGAACCACATCTGTTTTTCTTCAAACAGGTTTTACTGAGTCCAAGCATTTACACAGAGATAACCTTTCAACCCAACTCGTCCTGGAAGGGTTGAATTGTATTTTGACTCTGATAAAAGAACCAATACGCAGAGAATAGATTTCAAGACGGAGACAAGCTCAGCAAAACACAGGAGACGCTTATATTCTTAAACCTTAGGGTTTAGAGAGTTCCACTAATATTGTGTTATTACATTTGATGAAGTATAGTTCGAAACATGATATAGACATTCTCCTGGCTCTGGCTCCGAATTCAGGGGCTATGCCAAAAAAAGTATTTATTTTATTAAGTGATTTATATTTTATTCCTGACCCGTTGAAAGTTTTCAATATATTTTCTAAGGCACTCAAGGCGGAAGTCTGAAGCAAAAGCACCAAGTTTGCCCACTGTAACTATATCTACATCAGCCCTTGACACCGGCTTTTACCGGCATTAACAATGATTCATTTCCTGGATACCAGCTGTCTTGGTTTATATTCATTGCGGCTCGTGTTTCGCACCTGTAAGGTCACCGTCAACTTCGTGTGATGATATTATGTAGTTCTATAGGTCCAACCGCCTGCCAAATGCTTAGCAACTGGCACACGACTCGGAGGTCGGAACAAATCTAAGTCGAATTTTAAGCAATAACAGCACCTATTTGCCAATAATGGCCATGTTTTTCTCACTACTTTATTTTCTACTTAACACTTCTAACAAAAAGTGCATTTTTTTGTTCTAATCGGTTCAAACATATTAGAATCGAAGCCGTGACCTTGTCTCAAGTTGGCCGTTGATGCCCAGTCTTCAGATTAACCATACCAAAGAAATAGCCAGAGAACCGAATATGGGACAACTCCAAATGCAAACTCCTGTACGGCAGAGAAACACAGACGGTTCTTTAGGTCACCAGCTATGAGCGGGATTTATTTAAGTTGCATATCTTTTGATACAAGTGGGTCGTTATTTAAGCACTAATTGTTACATGAATGTGTATTGATGTACATTTGGATAGAATAAACTTTACCCAAAATATCGGAGTTGCACTAGAGCGTGTATAAGTTGTTACCTACTTCTATGTCTATGCATGTTTGTATCCAATAATATCAATTATCCGTTGTAATGTTCTGTTTAGTTAACGCTGATTTGAATAAAGTGGGTTAAATTAGCTAAAGAAGTAAAAGGGAATGAAGCTGCCGCAAGCTGTATCTACAGAGAGGAAAATCAGACGCGTTTCTCTCTGAAATAAGAAAGCGAAAACTTAGATCGAACCGCTGCTCCACTGCACACCGCAAATGCATATATGTTAAGGTTGCAAGCATCCACATTATATTGGAAGTACGGGATTTCCAACAATTGAAAGATAACCACGGTCACCAGGTCAATAACAACAGCAGTGAATTAACCTCTCCAGCTCGGTAATCGATAGCAGAAGGAAAGGTTCTGACCGGTTCGGTTCGATCTTGCGGATAGCTTCCCTGTATCAGCGCTACCAATTATAGATGAGGTGGATTATTTACCGATTGCACATACACACCCGTTCTTGGAGAGGGTGGGGGGGGGGGTGGAATTAATGAGAAAAATCCGGAATATCGCCGATGTGAAGGACAAGTGGTAGGAATCAGCACTCGAGGCCAGAGTCAAAGTCAATATCTCTCCCCTCTGAACCGCTGGCTGTAAATAAAATGCGAACCTCGGGTCACTTCTGAAGACTCCTGCTGAAATGATTCTCCTTTTTAAAACCTATCTCATGTGACATATTTGACTATTGTATAAATCTTTATTTAACAATTGCAGAGAAATGAGGAATTTGGAAAGCCCACAAGGACTTTATCAGAAATTAATAACTTTAACCTAAAATGAAAGAGGAAACAACGGGATCTGGATTCTATGCCTTCTCCTGGAAACTGCTTCCTGACTGTACCAGATGCTCTAAAGTTAGAACGGAAAGCAAATACGAACTGTTTCTATAGGTGTATTTGTATCTGGTCTCAAATCTAACGGAACGCTGTCCGCTCTGAGGTGCCCAATGTAACGTGACAGTTATACTTAAAAGCAATGATCTTCGCAGAAGAGTCACAATCTAGGGGCGGCACACCCATGCTCCCATATCTCATGACTCCAATTGTCACGATAATTTAGTTGCTGCCAATTTCCGCAATTATGATTAGAGAAACAAAACTCAAATGTTCGAAAAACAATGCACAAAAATGCATGCCAAAAATGTTCTGCTGGGATTCTTACTGTCTGTTACCTCCATTACTCGTAATTTCGATGAGAAAAGCTGAGAATAAATAAAAACATTTAAATTTATTCCCCCCTCCAAAAAAAATCCCATCCAATTGAATATTTTTCAGTTTGTTTATGGTGCTTTTCTATCCATAATTATTCCCGTCCTAGCCAGTAGATAGAAGACTCTGTCTCATCCCCCAAAAAACATAAATATACCAGTAATTTGATTTTTAATTTCCTGCCTTACAAAGACGCTTAGATGAGGAAAACCGCAGCGAGGTTTTGTGTATTTATATATAAAATATATTAACCTTTCCCTTTAAGCAGGCCACCTACGACTTCAGCATTTCATTTATTTTAGTTCTCCGGAGGTATAATCCGTTTACCGCACATCTAAATCTGATTGGGTTTATATGTTTTATATATATATATAAAATTTAAGCAAAGAAATATGCATTTATAATTGCTCGTTAGCTGCAATTCATTATCTGGTGCCATTCCCTTGCTGTATTCCCTGGTCTGGGGATAGCTGTAATATATTAAAAGGAATCCGTACTCTTCTTAAAAGTGAAACTAATGATCTCCTAATCACGCTCTGTGGGTTTAACCAGTGGTTCAGTTTAAAGAATGAACATTTATCGACAGAATTTTAATCTATTGAAAGGAAACTATTAAGAAAAAAATAAATTCGCTCAAAAAACCCAGAATTCAGTTCTTTGCTTGGTACAGGTTCTGGTACACATTTTTAATATCGAATAATGCAGTGTCATTCAAAAGGGATAAAACACTTTTTTTTAGATAAACATGGCCATTCTTTTCCAAACTAATAATTCAACACAACAACTTAAATAATGAATATGGTCATTTCGAGTGTGTGTGTTTTAAGATTAAATATGGACTCCTTCTTACGATTTTATTTTCTTGTGGAATATAAAATTCACACTGCATTAATGGAATTTTAGACAATTTAAGTCTGAAGAATATTAAAACTGTGTTATAATTACGAGTAATGTAAATCTACGGATTTCTGGGAGACGCTTGTATTTATGGGATATGGTTAGTGGAATATACTTATGAAATTCAAAATGCTGGCTCTATTGGAGATCGTGACAGTGAGATATTCCTTCGCTTCCCCTACTCCGGTGTAATGCAGAGGATAGCGTTACAAAGACCCCAGCCCTGCCCACCCCGACCTCGATTCATCCGTTTCCACTCCCTAAGGTCTCATCGTAGCAGGAGGATTAACTGGAAAACAGCAGCACGAACCGTCGCCTTGTGTTGTAATGGCTGTGGCTATTGGGCATTGAAATCTATTCCCCATCAGACTTGTAATCAGAGAAGTTTCCAACTCTGAAACGCCCTGTCAATTATTTGTAATATATTTAGTAAGGGAATAACCTCACTCGAAATTATAACGGAGTTAAAATTGTCTTTCCTGTTATTTAGCCAACCTTTCGCCGTCTGTTTATAGACAACAGCAATCCATACAGGTTATATAGAATTATTCTCACAAATATAGAGATGAAAAGAATATATATTTTTTCATTCAATTCTCTTCTATTATCGCGCATTCTATATATATATATATATAGTATTTGCATGAATATCTTGATATATCGAGGATTAGTCTGGTCGATACAGGTGTTTATTTATTTAATAATCAATGGTTTTATGAAGTTTCTTGGACGTTAGCTTTGGTGTACCAACAAAGTACAATGTACCGCTTTGTCGTATTTTACTGCCTGATGCCGGCACACTTCGATGGTAGGGAATGCAGGGAGACCACCTCTTGGAGGCGTGTGTTTGTTTATGTAAGTATATATGCAGATAATGATGATGGGAGCAACCGGACTCTTTGAAGTGAGAGATGAACTCGGTTACCTTCTTAAGATGGGGAGCTGCTCCGCCGCATCCTTAACAGACAATCCCTGACAACAGATGCGGACGGCTCATGGCATTTGGTTTACGTGTTTCAAACTCAAAACTAGACAGAAAATAAAATGAATTTTGGCTGTTCACAGAAAGATTTCGGTGGCAAAGAAGTTTACTTTTCTACTCGAAGATGAAATCTAGCACATTTAAGCATGTGCAGCAAGAGCTTTTGTATGGATGTAATCAGGTCCATCCAAATCGGTCGGCATGGACGAACGGGGCCGAATGGCCTGTTTCCGTACTGTACAATTCTATGACCAATTCATAGCTGATAAAAAATAGAGGGCTATGGGTAAGCCTAGTAATTTCTAGGGTAGGGACATGTTGGGCACAGCTTTGTGGGCCGAAAGGCCTGAATTGTGCTGTAGTTTTTCTATGTTCTGTATGATTATATCAGGGAGAAGGCCCGGATAAAGCATGAACCAGTAAACCATAGACTGGTTGGCCGAATGGCTCTGTTATAAAGCTACTGGCGTTTGGATGGTCTTTACATCCCAAATAGCCCCTTGTATCGCCATGTCTTTAGATTTCTTGCTCTCTTTTGTGTTTATTTCGATCAAGCACATTAATCTCAGTAACCTCAACTAATATTTTGTCCGAGCGAGTTACGCATTCTAACCATTCTCTAGACAAAAGTATTTCCCTTTATCTCCTTGATGGATTTATCGACTTTAGTCTTATTTCTAACTTTAATAAAAGATGCTTCTGTGCTGAGAAGAAATAAAAATCTGTAAGAAAATTTATTTTAGTAGTTACGGTCAACCTGTATAAATATTTACATAGCCTGTCCCCATCAGAATATACGTTCACTTAATGTATTTTAGAAATAGCTGTGAACTTCATGGTCACTGTTTTAATGTCTTCTCCCCTTGTGCATTGAATTCGCAAACCGAAGGGAAAAGTTTCATAAAATATCCAAAGAAAAGAAACAACTTCCTATAAATGCGTTGCTTTAAGTTTTCTAAACGCAAGGGACTGTGTATCACAATGGAAACCTGCGGCTGGTTCTGTTTAGATGATGTCTCAACTAATGAACGGAAACTTTTAACGTTGTTTTAACCTGGATATTTTTTTCCTGTGTCTATCCGTTGATGGAGAAGGAAGGCGTGAAGTTGGCTTTGGTGTCAGATATTTCCGGGACCTTTAAAAAAAACTTCCCAGCCACATTTTTTGTCCATAATGAAGTTGAATGAAATTAATTGTGACGCCAGAATTTGAGACGAGACGAATCCTTTTGCGAATACTTTAAATGTGTTTGTGCTGGTGCTTTCGATTTTTAAAGGAAAATAGTCATCATTTGTGATATTTATGCTTAAATTTCCGATGCTGTATTTTCTGCAGTAATTTCCCTTGCCCTTCTGTTTTTCATAATGTAATGAATAAGAATTTATGGCTGTAATAATGCATTGCTGAAGCAGTTCATCGCTGCTGTGTTATTACCGTAACGTCTTGTTTCTTTGATAGATGAGAACTAAGCTTTTGTGACCCCGGTACAAAAAAATAAGCCAAATGAGAACATTCATTAATGCAATATAGATTCGTCTGAGACAGACTTTGCTGCGAATATTTTATCGCGCTGGTGTTGAGTTAAATCAAATATTGATGGATTTTGATATAATATAGTGGATAATGTTTAAATAATTAAACTGATTGCACATCGCATAAACCAACTTTCTAGTAATTTGGAAAAGAAAGCCTTTGGAAATTTCAAAAATTACCTTCACCTTTCTTAACTATACATATTTGCCATTATACTGACATGATCAATCCACTTTATTTCCGTGGGTATAAATGTTCAATTTTTTAAAAAGATCACTTTTCATTTTGACTGTAATATCCCCATCTCCAAACTCTGAGGTTGCGGCAGGCGTGGCTAACGTCTACCATAAACTGCTATTAACTATTCATTTATTCAGTGTAGATGCGACCTTTGACCTTTCCAAATCTAAATGAGATGCTGCTTGCTCTTTATCTTGACATTTGCAAACTTTGCTAAATCATTTTGAGGCTAGCTTGAAATAGAGGAGATTTTATTTTGGAGCTGCAATGCCCTTGGACTACAGTGAGTGAAGAGAGAAGGTTCCTTCTGGTTTAAGGTTGACCCTAAGCAAGGAGCTACGAACGCTTAATCAAGAGTGACCCAGACTGCTGAATTAATTTCGGCGTGAACTCTCCGTGAACCAAGGACTGGAGAAGGAGAACTGGCTTCTTGTGGCTGGCCCTGGGCAAACCTGTCAGCCTGAGTAAATATTGAACGAGTCCATCTGATGGCCGGAATGAAATGGTCCTGTCAAGCAAATGTAAACTTAAAGGGAGTAAAACCACAAGGAACTGAACATTGTACTGCAACTTCCTCATTGTTTTTCACTGAGGTCAAACTCTCCTTCACCTGCTTGCTAAGTAAAGAGAAGCGGAGGTGATCAGTAATTAAATTCAAAAGAGAGAAGCTGTCATGTCCTCCTCCACCCCCCCCCCCCATCACTCAATAACATTTTAAAATCTCGCTTTTCGTGAAAACACAGGAAATGGCCGATGCTTGGTAAACTTGGTAACTTGCATAACTCTAAAAGTTTAATTTCTGCGGTTTATGGGTCTGAATAAAAGCTGACAATTATTGTAATAAAGTAAAACGCATACAAGATGCAGCATTGACACATGCATCCTGATGTACGTGGAACTATGTAGACAAAGTAATTCCAGTATTCCGTCCAGAATTTTCCTTATCTCTGAATTTCCTCCGTTCAAAGAGACTAAAAAGTTATTCTCGGTATTTTTTGTTATCTTGATTACCTACGCGTTCTTTCCATCTCCCTAATTCTATCCACTCGGATTATTTGGAATGAAACAGACCCTCAAGAAAGGCAAAAATAGGGATGAAACAAACTGTAAATTCACGTTTGAGCAGATTCGAAGTTATTGACCTATAGAAGAAAGTCTCTTTGAATGTTCTGATTACTGCGATTTCTTTGCAGCATTCCCCTCCCTGAACCATTGCAGAACTCACGGCCAATGTCCGATGTAACATTTTTAAGAAGTTACATTTATAATAAGTAGGCAGTGTGAACTGTAAACGTAAAGAAGATAAATATCTTGACGTCGACGTGAAAGAGCTGAAATGCTCAAAGATATTTAAACTTTTTCCCGTTGTTTCTTTCTTCTTAGGTATTGGTTATAAGAGCCATGTTTTATTACTTTTGGGGGAAAGAAGTACAAACATTTGATTTTAAAACGCGTGAAGTTGCAGCCAATCCAATTCCGAACTTGTAGAGAGTGAAATACGAATGACAAAGGTCTGTTGGGAGTTCAAAGGGAGCCGGCATAAATTTTATGAGCGTGGTTTCCTTTACATCAAAAGGCATCACATAGGGTGGGTGAAAGCGACCACAAAACAAGTGCAATTAGCACAAACTCGTCATGAGCAGATGGCTGCGTTCTCTGTTCGCTGAGGACATGAGTTCGCTCCTTTGAAAGTACTTCTTTCTCTCTTTTTTAAAAATCAGAATCCCCTGCAGCCATCAAGAACAAGAGACTTCAGAGCCATAGCCTTTTATTTATTTCCAGATTTCTCAGAATGCTTTGTGGTGGATACTACAGTCATCTAATAATTTATATGTTTACTCAGAGGGGGAGGGGCAAAGCGAGGATTTGATCCAACTTTTGCCGGCCACTCACTCTCAAAACGTTTTTTTTATTGCCCCTCAATTCAACGAAATTCAAAGGCACACTTGAAAACGCGTCGCTGGAGATATTATCCACGCAAGTGCTCACTGTGAGAGGGAGGGTTGAACTAATGAAAATGAAATGTCGATGTAAAAGGCAGTAGAAATATAAAAAAAAATGTGAAATGTAGTTACGTGGTGATACGAACAGACGATAAATTCCTGGCATGTTTACAGTACAGTAAAGATGTACAAAGGCACATGTCATGGAGAGGTCGGTTGTTTGCAACTATTCCCGGTAACAACTGCCCTATTTCAGTGGAAGCTGTACGTGTCTTTGTTGTGAACGGCAACACAAGCCAAACCAGATAGGATTCCCTGGTTCCATCATTGTTCTCCGGCATGGATATTCTATTGAAATGCATTGTTCATGCATGTGGTTGTGAACAGGATGCTGGTTGGGTCGAAGTGTGTACTATTCCTAAGCATACATCGAAAGTCAACAAGCATTGGAATGAAAATGACTGGAGGAGACAAATGATTTTACATTAAACATTTCTTATTGAGAAAAAAGTCACACAACTTTTGACTATTCTCAGAAATGTTCTGCCCAGTTTAAGTTTTAATCATTTCTTCCTCCGTTTTTTAAATTCCGCTAGATGCATACTTCCCTAAATTGGTATATTTGAACAACATTCAGGAAGAGAACAAAAGCATTTCCACTGTTTCAAAGACTCTGGCATTACTACCTTCCCACCCCCACCCCTCTCTCTCTCTCTCTTTCTCACTCTCTCTCTCACACACACACACACACAGACACATCATCATCATCAGCAGCAGCAGCAAGCTATTTCTGGTGTAATTATTTTTGGACCTTTCTCTGCATAAACAAAACTATCTAATTAAAGGATGGAAGGTAATGGAAACATTGGTTAGAATTTCAATAAAGTTTCATACTTTACTTTAAAGTTCAACTATGAAAAAAAGCATCGAGTTTGACAGAATGTCTAGTTGTGCGTTCGTGGGAATATTGAACACGTGATTTATATTTCTAAATATGTGTACGCATGTATCTAATTCACCACCCGCGAATGTTAGGATTGTGTG
>JAUZTB010000071.1:3660518-3672377 GCA_034780895.1 Rhynchobatus australiae
CCTAAGTTAGTATTACCAGTAGCATGGAGCCATTGCCTGCACTGAGTCAAGGGGTGGCAGGTAGCGTATTGCTTTTCCTTGATTGCTTTTCCAGTTCGTTCTGTGTGTGTGTGTGTGTGTGTGTATTTTACCCTTGTTGCAATTTTCCCACGCTCGCTATCACCTGTGTGCGTGTGGCCCCCGTTACCTTCTCCCTGCGTTTTTCTTTGTAAATAAATCATTTACCTCTGAGACTGTGTTCAGAGTCCTGGTCCTTCGAGACCTCGAACTTGTTTCACAGCAGAGAGTGAGAACGCAGACAAGTAAATGAAGGAGTTGTGAAATGCAGATTAGAAGGACAAGCCGGGCAGGTCAGGCTGGGCACATCCTCCGCCCCTAGAGGGGAAAATGATGTTGAATTATACCATTTCAGACAACTTGACTTCTCTGTCTGTATCTGCGGTCCTTCCGTGATATTGGCTCAGTGTGTTTGTGTTTTGTTTCCCTTTGGTAGATGACATAGAGTCAGTGGGCTGAATAGCCTTCTCTGCCGTAAGGAAGCATGGGAAGCAATATGAGAAACAAGGAACGCTGCCTTCCAGGTAGTCAAATTTATAATGTTAGTAGGAATTACCAATCAAGCCAGATAATCTCTAATCAATCGGCCTTCAGGGATCACAGTTCAGACAACCGAAGGCACAGCCACCAGCACAGGTTATATTAGGGCTTTCCATCCTCTGCTTTCTTAGCACCAAGTTGACTACTGTAGCAGCCAGAGTGATAACAGTAAGATAAGATTTCTTTATTAGTCACATGTACATTGAAACACACAGTGAAATGCATCTTTTTTCTTTGTAGAGTGTTCTAGGGGGCAGCCCGCAAGTGTCGCCACACTTCTGGCACCAACATAGCACACCCACAACTTCCTAACCTGTACATCTTTGGAACGTGGGAGGAAACCGGAGCACCCGGAGGAAACCCACGCAGACACAGGAAGAACGTACAAACTCCTCACAGGCAGCGGCCAGAATTGAACCCGGGTCACTGGCGCTGTAAAGCGTTACGCTTACTGCTACACTACCGTGCCTGCCCTATCACATCAGGATGGTACCCTGCTGCCGAGGAAGAGTTATTGGTAACCACAGAACAAAGGGGCACAGAGAGGGAAGTTCATGTAATCGACACCCGATCAGAGTCAATTGAGAACATAGCCGATACAGCTTTCCAGGCCTGTGGACTGTCCCATCGTAAACATCCCACTGTGAGCTATCTGGAAGATGGGACAAGCAGCTGGGGGGTAATTGGGACCTGATATCTTGTGGAAAACGACCTTTGGCAGATTAGAAATCTCAGATAAACACACTGACAATTTAGCAAACAAATGGTTAAAATAATTGTAGAATGGTACCAACAGGAATTTGAAGAAGTTAAGGAAACACATGCTCATGTGGATAAGGATTGGAATTAAGGACGTGCAAAGGCAATAAAGAGCTAAGCAATGTTTGGGGTGGGGAGGAGATTATGTGAAGAAATGTATAAGAAGGTGCCTTACAAGATGACCAGCAGCAGTGACCCTGGATATCATCCACTGAAGAAGACCTTGAGAAGAACTCAGTAAGATTGAACCCCGGCCCAGTTAATCAAGAGCGGGTAATATCTGAAAACAAGCAGTGAGTTTTGGAAGTTGTGAAAGTAAACTAGAGAGTCGTGGAAGTAACTGAAGGAGCTGTGAAACTAAAGAGTTAAGTGATTGTTTAAAACTACCTGGTAGACCTTTGAGTTGTTTGAATCAATTGTGATTAATAAAGAAGTTAGTAGTTAGGAAAAGTTATTGTCTGGTGTGTTTTTATCATGTACTGTATTTAATTGGCAACCTCTGTTTCCAGTTTCTTCCTCTCCTCCAAGACCAGGCGATCCTGATCGACCTTCTGATGCTGGTTGAATTTCTCCAGCTCTTGACACAGTGTGGCCGCACGCTTGCTGGCTTCTTTCAGCCAATGGTCGTACTTCTTCACCTGGTTTTGAGACTGTGTTTCATTTGGTGTTCTGTTTACTCCACATAGAACCTCATCTATGTTTTTTTTGGGCGTTTAACCAAAGAAAGCAGCCCATCTCTTGGATGTCTGTGTAACGTGTATTATGCACTCAGGAAGGTGACGGACATTAATTGGAGACACAAGAGACTCCAGCGTGCCTCCTCGTCACCATCCGAGATTCTGCCAACAACAGTGGTGTCATCGGCGAATTTATGGATGACATTTGAGCTGTGCTTAGCCACACAGTCATGAGTGTAGAGAGAGTAGAGCAGTGGGCTAAGCACGCATCCTTGAGGTGCACCTGTATTGATAGTATCCCCACTGACTGTTGTCTCCCTATAAGGAAGTCGAGGATCCAGTTGCAGAGGGTACAGAGGCCCAGGTTTTGAAGCTTGGTTATTAGTACTGAAGGAATGATGGTGTTGAACGCCAAGATGTAATCAATAAACAGTAGCCTAATGTATGTCTTGTGGTTGTCTATGTGCTCTAATGCAGAGTGGAGAGCCAGTGAGATTGCATCTGCTGTAGACCTGATGTTGCAGTAGGTGAATTGCTGCAGGTCAGGTCCTTGCTCAGGAGTTAATTCTAGCCATAACCAACCTCTCAAAGCACTTTGGGGAGATATTCCTCTGATTCACTCTTAATATTTGTCTTGCACCTTTTTGATTTGATTGGCGCATTCCACTTTAGTAGACAGCAGTTGTGATGATTTTTGTTTGGGACTCTGTTGAAAACCACTGAGCACCTTCCTTAAAACCATCCCTCTCCATCTCATCTCTTCAGCATAACCTTCAATGCATTCCTCCTCCTTGTTTATCTAACTTTCCTTCCAATTACATGAGATAATCCGTTTCCTGTTGCAGTTGTTAACAAGATCCTCCCAACTGGATGTTTTGTTTTGAAGTTACCACTTCTGTCATTGAGATTAGAACATTCTGGGATCCTTACCGGTCTTCCTAACTTGACTGTAAAGTAAGCCCGCCCCTTCCAAATAGGGGTGGGACAAAAGGGAGGCATTGACAGGAGACCAAAAGCCCATTGGCCAAAGGCCACGTCAATCGGCATCGTTACCCCGGTCACCGCCGCTAGCAGGAGTGGTTGACAAGCAGTATAAAAGGCACCCCGGTTGTCAGGGCGCCATTTTGTCAGCTGTCGGCTGAGGGGAGCTGAGCGTTAAAGTTTCCTTTTAATTCCGTCCAGCTCGTTAAAAAAACATAATACGTCATTTAATCAGGTTATTTATTTTCGTTGCGAACACGTGTGTTTGCTTTCTTTTGTTAAAATGAGTGACACGGAGGACTTGACTGACGAGGAGAGGGTGAGTAGAAATAACGCAGAGAGGAGCCTGAGGGCTGCAGAGCCGCCGAGGGCTGACAACTTCGGGCTTTATATGTTCCCGGGAATCAGTAAATACTCCCATTTACTCCATCGGACAGGGCCGGGGCCGGCATGGGTTCATTGGTGAATTATTGTTTAACCCAGAAGCGTGTACAAATACTTCTCCCCGCCCGTCCCCTTCATTTGTTTTTATTAAACAATCTATTTTCAAATGATTAACTAGACGCTCGCCCTTTCCCTTCACCGCAATATTTTGTTTGCAGCCTCCGGTGAAAGTAAACGGTAGGTTTGTTTATTATAGGCAGCCATCTTTGCATAATGTCTTAAATTTCATTCAGCCAAGTAGCAGCCCTTTGCATTTGTTTCACATTTTTATAGCAGGTCTTTTTGCAGTAGGTTGTTGTTGAGTAGTGTAAATTTCGTAATAGCTAAATATTGGAATTATCAAGACACTTCCAAACTAGAGTTTATTATTGCCGGAGATTGCTTTGTAGTAGTCGCAGGGCAGAACACAGCTCATATCAAGTATTCTGTACGGCATATGTAAATAGAAATGTTTACATCAGAAAGAAATAGCTAGCTCAGCATTAGGTTTTTTCCTATTTTTAAAAAGAAAAATGTGGACGTGACAATAGAGGTGATACTCCAGTGCATTTACAAACAAAATCCCTTTGAGGAGATGAGCTTGACAATTGCTATTTATGTTAGGTAGGTAGATGAGGGAAACAGTTGTTTGGACTAAAAGGTCCTGAGTATAACTATCGGCATTTGTTATTAGTTCCTCTCAATTCGAGTGGCAGTTAGGATGTCAACGTTGTTCTGTTTTCCTCTTTGCTTATTGTGGGTGATGGAGTAGAGAAGGAGCGTGTAAACAGTGCCCTGGGTCTTGCATGCATTTTGGAAAATTGGGTAAATGAACTTAACAGGAGAACAAAATTGAGTTTGGTTAGCATGGTCTTTGTGATTTTTAAATGTCTCAGCTGCAGCGACCTGATTTGTAATCTCTGGTGCTGTTGGTATTGAGTTTGCATGTTCTTCCTATGACTGAGTGGATTTCCCCTGGTCGCTCTAGTTTTTTTCCGTATCCCGTTCTATCCCAAAGACTAGCCAATTGTTATATGAATTTGCTGCTGTAAATTGTCTCTAGTGTGGGTGCAGGAGAATTGGGGGTTGGGTATTAATTGGCATGGGAGAGAAATGGTTATTGGAAGGTGAATAGAGAAATGAGATTAACCCACAAAACACAGGAGAAACTCAGCAGGTCAAGTAGTATCAATGGAGGGAAATGGATAGTTAACATTTTGGGTTGAGACCCTTCATCTGGACTGAAAGATAGTGAGGAGGTAGCCAATATAAAAAGCTGGAGGGAAGGGGTGGAGCAAGAGCTAGCAGGTGATAAGCGGATGCAGTTGAGGAGGGTGATAGGCAGATGAGGGAGGGGAGAGTGGGAATGGCATCAGAAGCTGGGAGGTGATTAGTGGAAGTGACTGAAGATGATGGGATTTGATAGAGTGAATGAGTGGAAGGCCTCGACTTGATCACAGATGCAGCAGAGACAGAAGAACTAAGAAAACGGAATGGCATCCTTGCAAGTGACAGGGTGGGAGCAAATGTAGCTGTGGGAGTCAGTGGGTTTTTAGTAGATGTTGGCGGATAATCTGTTACCTGAGATGAAGATAGCGACAAAGGGGAGAGAGGTGTCGGAGACAGACCAAGTGAATTTGAGGACTGGATGGAAGTTGGAAGCAGTTGATAAAATTGAGCTCTGCATGGATGCAGGAAGTGGCACCAAAGCAGTTGTTGATGTAGTGGGGAAAGAGTTGGGCATTGGTGCTGGGGTAGGTTTGGAACTTGAACTGCTCCACATAGCCAACGATAAATGGGATTGCTGAGAGCTGGCATAGACTTCATAATCTAAGTGGCCTCCTTTTATATAGTAAGTAAATGTGACAGAGTTGTGGGTATTCATGTATGACATGTGGCATGCAGCATGTGGGTTCTATACAGCAGGATTGTTTAATGTGTTGGAAACTATACTTTAGGAGGAAAAATAAAGTAGGTAGGACCCTGAAGATAAGCACTTAAATTCAGTTGATGTTTTCATAATGTGCTGTACTTGTTTACAGCCCTCCCTTGCTCATTTTTTTTAATGCAGCATACTTGTGCTGTACAGCAAACCAAAACAATATACATACTCCATGGTAAAATGGTAAGCTAAATCTTTGGTTGTCATCTTAATTGCTTAACATTTCTGAGGTCCTTCTCTTCCCCTTGTAACAAAAATTGTTCCATTTTGACTGAATTGACTTGGGTGAGGTGGCATCCAATGTTAAAAGGCAACAAAAGGCATTTTGTATCTGGATTATTGGAAAGTTTTTAGTGATCCTCCCCTCTAGCTCAATTAAGAAAACAATTTTGTTAGCAGTAACCTGCACAGAAATTGTAATAAAGAATTCAGAGGTGACACATGATTTCTTTTCACTGTTTAGATTGTCATTAATAAGTTGAGGAATTGTACAGCAAAATGTTCATGTCATTTGTGGAATAACTAGCTGGAGCTGTGGTTTTATCAGCATATGTTAGAAACTTGATGTGCAGAATTAAGGTATCATTGATTCTTTAAATGATCAACTAATCTTTTGCTGGGGTGGGGTGAGAATTAAAATTTATCCAATGATTCTTAAACTAGGCAGAATAGTCAGTTGCTATTTCAATATGGCAACTAATAATTGCCACTGGGGAAAAAAAACAAGATTTGTTAAAGAATATCTCTGAACTAGGCAGGTAATATTTTGATTGTGTACCTTGCATTTACTTGCAGGGTGATAATTAGTATCCTCTTTAAAAAAGTGTGGAGGGAAACTACTGGCAACTTTTTGACACTTCACAGTCTCTACTTCCTCTTGACCTTTTCACTGTCTAAATTGTCAAGGATCTGGTACTGGTTGAACACATTTCCTCCCAACTAAACATTCGTAAGATGAAAGCCACCATGTTTAGTCCTTTCCTATCTATAAATTCCCATCTCTCTCCCTGGGACCAGGCTGCTTGTAGCTTCAATGTTATATTTCCAAGGTTGTATTCACATACATATCCTCTCTGAAGAATACCTATTTCCACTTTGGTAGTTTCATACAAATGTGGTCTTCTGAAACCATCATCCATGTCTTTGAAGTGCTTTGGGAGTTGTCCGTTCCAATTCAATTCATGGCTGGATTCCCTCACTCTATTTTCTGTAAACTAATTAAATACTGTGCTGTCCTTGCCTGAACCTGTACTTTAGTCTTGTTCATTCATCCATCCCTGCACTTGTTGACCTACATTTATTCATTGTCAAGCAGTTTTAAAATTCTTGCATTTATTTTCAGATGTTTCTATGCCTATATCTTGACCTTGATTATTCTGAGATGTACACCTCTCCCAATTCTGACTCCTTCCTTGCCTGTGCCTTCAGCAGGCAGGGACCATAGTGTTTGGAATTTTCTCTTGTACCCTCCCCATCTCTCTCGCTTTCTTTCTTATTAGCAGTCCCTAAAGCTCATTCTTACCAACTTTTGGTCCTCTGCCTAATAACATATTGTGACTGTCAGATTTTGTTTGTATACATTCCTGTGAAGCACTTTGGGTTCTTTTTGCTACATAATCGCATTATAAATGCAAGTTGAAATCTGGTGTTGCAATTCCCTTTGACGACTCCTTTGGATGCATCTTATTATTTACTTTAAACATGTATTATCCCTTTCTGACCAGGTTTCTTTATTCTGTTGTCACCCTTGATTCAATCACACTACTCTCGCCCAAGTCGAAGACCGTTTCAAGTCCTGTTTGAGACTTGTATAAAATTAGTGCCAAGGCAGTGCTGCATTAATAGCGATAGTGACTTTCAGAAGTGATATCTTGGCTGTTATTTCTTTCAACTAATATCACAAAAATTTTTCCAGCAATTGATTATGGGATCATGTGCACAGATTGACTACCAGTGTTTTCCAATATTATAGATGATGCCACAATTGGTGTATAGTGGATGGTGAAGGTTGTCTAAGGTAACAACAGGATATTAATCAACTGGGAAAATGGGCAAAGGAATGACAGATGGAATTTAACTCAGACAAGTGTGAAGTGATGCATTTGAAAAGTTAAGCCAGGGCAGTACACAATGAATGGCAGGACCCTGTGGAGTGTTGTTGAGCAGAGATAAGTAATAGTTGCATGGAAAGTGGTGAAGAAGGCATATGGTATGCTTGTCGTCATCAGCTGAGACAGTGAGTGCAAGAGTTGGGACGTCATGTTACAGTTGTATAAAACATTAGTTAGGCTGTACTTGGAGTGCTGTTTTAGTTACCACACTATAGGAAAGATGTGATTAAGTTAAAGAGGGTGCAGAAAAGATTTACAAAGGTGTTGCCTGGATTGGAGGGCTTGAGTTATAAGCAGAAATCGGAAGGGCTGTTTTTCCTGGAGCAATGCAGGCTGAGAGGTAACATAATGGATGTATAAAATTGTGAGGCATACATAGGAGAGATAGCAAGTGTCTGTTCCCCATGGTAGGGGTGTCTAAAATTAAAGTGCACAAATTCAAGGTGAGAGGGAGGTTTAAAGGAGATCTGAGGAGTACATATTTCAGAGTGGTTGATATCTGGGTGAGCTGTCAGAGGAGGTGCTGGAGGCAGCAACAGTAATAACATTTAGAGGCATCTGGTCAGGTACCTGAATGAGCAAGGTATAGAAGGATGTGGAATTAATGCAGGCAAGGGGATTAGTATAGATAAGCATGATGGTTGGCATAGATGCGGTGGGCGAAAGGGCCTGTTTCTATGCTGTACTCTAATAGTGACTTTATGTTTAAAGTACTTAATTGGCTGTGAAGCACTTTGGGCTGTCCAGAAGTTGAGGAAAAATGATACATTATTAAGTCTCACATTTATCCTGTCCAATTATTCCAGCTTGAAACTCTGCAACAAGATAGGCTGATTTATTATGTGGGGCAGTACAAGTTATTTCATGATGACTTTGTCCATCAGATATAACTGTGCACTTGTAGATGGGTTGTTTCATAACTTTTAAGATTGAGAAGCTCTGTAATTCTACTTGCACTCCTGAACTAACCCAGGAGCTAATTGTAGAACCAAATGTAGGATCGGCAAGGAGAGCAAAGATGTTGGATTAAACTTGTCTTTTTTGCCTGTTTGGTTCATAACCTGGTCAACTGAGTAAAGGATTGGGAAGCCAGCTTTAAAACAGTTGTTACCTCAGCATAAATTAACAAACAAAAACGTCTTGCCTTCTGATATTGAAATAAATGTAATTCAAAAAAATTCTGCTTTACACCTTGTTCATGTCGAATTCCCTTTGAAGACATTTTGTTGGGTAAGGTCTTCTGTTCTGAGATTTTCTTCTTGGAAGTGCTAAAATGCTGGAGTTTATTGCCTATTGCCCATTCTTTAGACACTTAACAATTAAATGGAGTGGTATCTGGGTGGCAAAATAGTGACATTGCTTTCCTCTTAACAGTTTTTCTTTTGACTCCTACTATGTCTTGAATACCTTCAATACATGTGCACTTTCCTTAATAGGTCAGTGAGTAGTACTTTTTGTCCCAGCCTTAAGTACTGAAGATGATTATATCCTTAACAGTAGGCTTTGCATGTTGAAATTTCAAGTTGTTGACTTGGTGCTACCCACTCAGTATTGACATCCATGGTGTCAAAGGATTAGCAGTTGTGTTGAAGTTCTTTTCAGAGATACAGGCAGCTTTAACAATTTTTAATGAGCATAAAGTGTTAAAAGTTGAGGTTTCATTATACATTACTATTGTCATCGGTCTTCAATGTGGTGTACATGCAGAGTGGAAGACCATTGCTTTTTGTGAGGAATCCATTTCAACTTGAGTGCCTGGTAGAATGAAAGATTCAACAAAAGTGGATGTGTTTAGCTTTTTGTTAACAAGCAAACTATAGATTGTTGTATTGAAATTTTGTTTTACTTAAATATGTCATTCCATGCATTGTTTAACTCTAATTATGGTTGTCCACATAACTTTTCATTTCCAAGACAGAGTTAAATGGCAGTAATCCAAACTTCAGCTACCTTGAGACACTTCTTGGGGACTGGTTTGAAAATTGGCAAAAGACCTAGTGCTGTGGTTTATATAACATCCTAATAAAAGGAATGTTATCATTTAAACTGACTGATATAAACCTGTACATAACACAATTTTATGATTAGTTTTCAGAAAGTATGAAACTAAGAAATAGAAGAAGGAATAGGCCGCTGAATCTGCTCTGCCATTCAGTAAGATCATTGCTGATCCTGTACTTTGTCCACTTTCCTACTTGATCTCCATATGCCTCGATTCACTAATATTCAAAAACTATCAATCTCAAGTCTTAAATATTGATTGAGCAACCTCTGCTTTGAGGCAGATTTTTTTTCCTGCTTTGAGTTACTCCTTGATTATAAATGATGGACCGACCCCTTATCCAGAGACTGCTTCCTGACTCTACAGCCTGAGGAAACAGCAAGTATCCCGTCAGCTCCTCTCAGAATCTTGTGCATTTTAATGAGATCACTTCGTACTTGTCTAAATCCTGGTTGATATAGACCAATCTTGGTCTCTTCATTGATTCCTGAGAAGTGTTGTCCAATCTGGTGAATCTGCACTGTGCTGTCTCCAAGGCAAGTATATCTTTGAGTATGCAAACCAAAACTGCACACAATGTTCCAGATGTGGCCTCGTCAATATCTGTACAATTACAGCAAGACTTTATTTTGTATTCTAATCTTCCTTGCAATAAAGCCCAACATATCTTTTGTCTTCCTAATTGCTGCTGGTCTCTGTGTATTAACTTTCTGCATTTCGTAAATCAGAACACCGAGATTCTTCTGTATGACTACATTTCTGAGTTGTCAATGTTCAAAGTACATTGTTTTTTTTTATTAGATTGACTTTCTGAAAATCTGAGATTTAACTTGAATGTTGATAGAAGCTTTCAGAATGTAGATGTGCTGAACCATTTTGAACAGGGCTTATGTAAATAGTTTAACATGCAGATTTTAACCTATTTAATTTAAATTGTTTGAAATGTAATAATTACCACAGAATTACTATTATCCTCAATAATATCATGTATTTCACTAAAATATAGTGGTCATGTCCACAAAGGCTCATGTTGAGGTACTGGGAAAATAAACTATGAAAACTAGACCAGTTAAAATAATCCCCTTGCTATTAGGTAATCCTTTGGCATAGATGATTTGAAGATCCCTGGCTTTTTTATGTATTCAATTTAATATAGTCACATTGTTTTAAATTTTACCTCTGGGCTGAACTATTGAAACACAATCAAAAAAGAGTGGCAGACTGACACAGTAGAGCTGCTGCCTCAGCTCCAACTACCCGGGTTTGATCCTGACCTAGGGGGCTGTCTGTATGGAGTTTGCAAGTTCTCCCTGTGTCTGTGGGGCTTTTGTTCAGGTGTTCTAGATGCCTCCCACATCCCAAAGTGTGGGTTGGTAGGTTAATTAGCTGCTGTAGAATTGCTTAAGTAGAATCTGAGGGTTGTTGAGGGGCTGTGGAGAGAATAAACTGGGATTATTATAGGATTCATGGAAATGTGTTCATTGCTCAGTGGGCAGAAAGTCCTGTTCCGTGCTGTATGATTCTATGGGGAAAAATGGTGGTAATGTGAAATAAAAACACAAAAACAAAAGGAAACATTCAGCAGGTCAAGCAACATCCAAGCACAAAGTTTTCCAGTTTTGACGAAGGGTTTTAAACCTGAAACATTAATTCTGATTCTCTTTTCATAGATGCTGTTTGAGTTGCTGAGTTTTTCTGGCATTTTCTATTTTATTTCAAAGAATATAAAGGTTTTCAAAAGATAATCTATCAAACAGTGTTATTACCAATCTTCTGAACCCCATGTTGACCATTAAGAATTTATAATGTTGAGAAACACTGATTTGTACTCTAATGGGAGGAAATCTTCAAGGCACCTAAACAAATTCCTCACTTATTTTTGAGGGAGCAATCTGGGATTTATCACCCTCTTGTATCTAGATGTTAAATCACTAAAATATGGCTCATTGAATTGCATTCAATGTTCATATTAGTTTATACAATTTCTTGTCACTTATAATAGAAGTCAAGCAGTGTACTTGAACCAGCAAACATTAATTTTAAAATTGTTGCATATATGTATTTAGCAAATGAGGTTAAAGACAGTTAGTTATTACACTAACATGTAAACTGCTTGCTGTTTATAAATTTAGTGTCAAAGACTTCTATAAATTATTGGAAAGATGACATTGTAAAATTATTTGAATTGATAAGGTTTGAGCTGGTGTGGATCACCTTTTCCTCCAGGAAGATGATGTTGGCTTCCTCAGATATTAATGATGAACCCCTAACTTTAGACGTTACTGTTATTTGCTCTAGCTGAACAATTTCATTAGTACTTGTAGCTGGATCTGGACTAGTTAGGTTAAATATCACCTTGATTTTGAA
>JAUZTB010000071.1:3900735-3911542 GCA_034780895.1 Rhynchobatus australiae
GGTCCTCCTTAGTGCAAGAGGTTTAGAATTTATCCAGGAGGGTTTTTCAAGTCAATAATCCAAATGAGAGGAGGGGCTGTACTGGACCTGGTGTTGGGTAATGAGCCTGGTCAGGTGACAAACCTTTCAGTGGGAGAACAATTAGGGAACAGTGATCACAACTCTTAAGTTTTAAGATAGCTATAGACAAAGATAAGTATAGACCTTTCAGGAGAGCATTAAATTGGAGCATGGCAAATTACAAGAGCATCAGGCAGGAACTAGGGAGAGTTAATTAGGAACAGCTGTTTTTGGACAAGTTCCTATCTGACTGACATTGGGTTTAGGGCGGGGGTGACTTGTTTAAAGACCAACTGCAGAGTACAGGACAGACGTGTTCCAGTAAAGGAGGACAAGGATGCAGGGAAGGGAACCTTGGATGTCAAGAGGTGGTGAATTTAGTCAAGGAAAAGGAAATGTTAAGCTTAGGAACTAGGATCAAACAGAGCCCTTCAGAAGACAGAAAAGAACCCAAAGGGAATTAGGAAAGCCAGGAGGGGCCATGAAAGGTCTTTGGCAAGTATGGATTAAAGAGAATCCCTAGGCATTCTATACATACATCAAGAGCATAACTAGAGAGAAGGTAGGACCACTCAAGGATGAAGGAGGGAACATGTGCTTGGAAGCAGAAGATTTGGGTGAGGTCCTTAATGAGTACTTTGCATCAGTATTTGCCAAGAAGGATGTGGAGGATAGTGAGATCAATGTGCAGCATGCTAATAAACTAGGGCACTTCAAGGTAAGAGGTAGTGTTGGGGTTCCTAAAGAGCATCATGGTGGATGCCCCAGGGCCTGATGGGATATACCCCAGGTTACTGAGAGGCAAGAGATGAGATTGCTGGGGCCTTGGCCAAGATCTTCATGTCCTCTCCAGCCACAGGCAAGATCCCAGAGGACTGGCAAGTAGCTAAAGTTTTCCCATTATTCAAGGAGGAAAATAGGGATAATCCTGGAAACTAGAGACCAACGAGTCTCACGTCAGGGGTAGGGAAGTTACTGGAGAGGATTCTTTGGGTTTGGATTTGAGCATTTGGAAAACCATAGGCTATTTAGGGACATTCAGAATGGCTTTGTGCAGGGCAAGTTGCATCTTACTAGCTTGATCTAGTTTTTTTTTGGTGGTGACAAGGTGATTGAAGTACAGCTGTGAATGTTGTAAGGTGTTTGACAAGGTCCCTCATGGGAGGCTCACCAAGAACATTAAGATACATGGATCCATGCTGAGTTGGCTACTTGGATTCAGAATTGCCATGCCCACAGAAGACAGTGTAGTAGTGAATGGAACTTAGTCTAACTGGAGGTCTGTGACTACTGGTGTTCCGCAGGGATCTGTACTGGGACCTCTGCTGTTTGTGTGCGTGTGCACACACAATGACTTAGATGTAAATAGTGGGTTAGCAAGTTTGCAGATGATATGAAGATTGGTGTTGTGGATAGCATAGAAGACTGGCAAAGGATACAGCAGGATATAGATCAGTTGCAGATATGGGTGAAGAAATGGCAGATTGAGATTAACCTGGCCAAATGTGAATGTTTCACCTTGAGAGTTCAAAAGTAGAGAGATAGTAGACTGTTAATGGCAAGACCTTTAAGTGTTGATGAGCAGAGGGATCTTGTGATCCAAGTTCATAGCTCCCTGAAGGTGGTTACACAGGTTGATAGGGTAGTAAAGTCAGCATATGGCATGCTTGCATTTATTAGTTGAAGCATTGAGTTCGAGAGTCAGGAAGTTATGCTGCAGCTTTATAAAAAGCTCTGGTTAGGCTGCTTTCTCTTTCACAGAGTAGTGGGTTACCTGGAATGAGCTGCCTGGGATGGTAGTGGAGACAAATACATTGGCATTCAAGAGGCTCTTAGATAAGCACATGAATGTGCAGGAAGTGTAAGGATATGGATACTTAGACGAAAGAGGCTAGTTTAGTTGGGCATTTGATGACTAATTTAGTTAGATCGACACAACATTGTGAGTAGAAGGGCCTGTTCCACGAGGTACTGTTCTTTTTCATTGCCCACATGCTTTTATTTTTCCCCCATATGTTTGGGCTAGCATCTGCTTTCCCTTCTTAACTTATCTGCTCTCAGAAGAAATTACATACAGTAAAATTTATAGAAGAGTTATCATAGCTTCCCTAACTTACGAAGGTTTTGATTTCTCGACGAGCATTGCTGTCAATTGCCAGCCACCTTTGCTGATACTGGGTCTTGACATCAAGGTCCTTGGAGGTTAATGAATTCTTGATTTGTAGACCAGCTGCAATTCGAGCAACTTGACTGTTTCCTGGGTTTGCTAGTACCTTTGAGAGTTCCACCAAGAAGGTAGGCTGCAACAAGATTGAGAAATGGGAAATATTATTTCAGTAGTCATAACTTCCATTATTTCCTGCAATTGTGATTTAAGAGTTTTTTTTTGCCTTTAAGACATTATGTACAATGCCACTGATTTAAGGTAGACAGTAAACAGGTGCCTAGGACAACCAGATGAAAATGACAACCAGAACATACACACTTCATACCAAAAACAGATCCAGGTCTCAAGACATTAGTTAGAATATGTTATACACAGATAGTAGTAACTTTTCTGGATTTGATAGATATGCTCAAGTAGCTCCTGGCACCTTGACAGTATTAATAGGATGAGTGATTGGAATCTTAGCTGCCAACAATGTCTGATAAACAAACACAAGAGAAAAGACAGTGCCCCCTTTTTGTTTAGGAAGAGCTCACAGGCAACTGTATAACCCCTATACTGCTAGAATTAGTCCAAATTAAAAGCTAAATTACACAGAGCACATCCCAAATCCCTAATCTGATGAGATTCAAGTGAATATTAAAGCAGTGACTACCATCCAATAGTTCTATCCATTGAATAGAGGTTGATCCATCTGGAGATGTATCCTACCATAACTCAAATTTTCCAGCACAGTATCACATTCCTGACTTTTACAGGTCACCTCTTGTTGAATTCCAGCATTTCTTTTCTAGTTATGCACTAAAACAAACTGCCAAAGCAATATTATTCTATTTTACCATAAGGATATTATGTCCTTGCATCACTGTGCAAAAACAGCAAATATGCAAGCAATCTTCATTGAGCAGTCAGCGGTGGAAAGGGTGAGCGACTTCAAGTTCCTGGGCGTCAACATCTCCAAGGATCTATCCTGGGCCCAATACACCAGTGCAATCATGAAGGCAGCTCTACTTCATTAGAAGTTTGAGGGATGTCACCAAAGACTTGCAAATTTCTGCAGATATACAGTGGAGCATATTCTGGCTGGTTGCATCACCACCTGGTATGGAGTCTCCAATGTGTAGAATCAAGAGGCTGCAGAGGGTTGTAGACTCAGCCAGCTCCATTTTAGGCACAACCCTCCCCACCATTGAGAACATCTTTAAGAGGCAGTGCCGCAAGGTGGCAGCATCCATCAAGGATCCTCACCACCCAGGACTACCATTGGGGAGGTGGTACAGGAGCCTGAAGACCCACACCCAACGATTCAGGGACAGCTTCTTCAAACAGCCCAGTCCATGAACACTACCTTTCAGTCCTTTTTCATTGCACTAATTTTTTGTAATTTATTGTAATTTTTAGTCTATCTTGCAAAGTAATGTTGCCAGAAAACAACAAATTTCATGACATATGTCAGTGTTAATAAACCTGATTCAATCTGTTCTGAGAAAGGCAAAGCTGAAGATGCTATAATAGTTCACATGCTAAATGTACTTCAGTGAGATCCTAAGTCAAATTCTACAGGTTAGCACAATAAAATAAATTCTTGTAACCATTACCTAGACAGGTAGAGGGCCTTCAATAATTTGGCAGATAAAAACAGACCTTAATGAACATAACTCGAAGCATTTGGTAGCTCAGTGGTCACTATCAGATTGGTATTGTAACACAGAAGTGCAATTCAAACCCCACTAATTGGGCAATTTGCATTTAAGCACAAGTAAAAATAAATACTTTAATGAATCAGTTGAATTTTGCAACAATCAATGTGCTTCACAAAATACCACACTATCCATTAAGGGAATGAAGGAAGAGAGACACCTAGAGTGCACATACTCAAGTACCTGAAAGCTGCAAATCTAGACAAACCAACAATGCTTGCCTTTATTAAAAGACAATTGTATAAAGCAAATCTGAACTTTAAACACTGACTTGTCGAGCTGGGAATCAAATTCAATTGCGGGCACCACACTTTTGGACAGCAGATTCAATATAATAAACAGGGAAGTAAATAAATGCTTGGAGGAAGAAAATAAAACCATGGGAAGTGAAATTTAATTAACTGCAGCCAGTACAGCAATGGACAAAATAGCCTTCACCCATACAATTCAACTTTGATTCACTGGTTTGGTTTAATAGCCTCAAGAATTGGGGATTAGCAATAAATGACAACAGCCCCTACAGTTAAAAATAATTCAAATATCTACAGCTACAAAAGCACTTTGAGGCCAGGAGGTTTTGATTACAGCTATTGCATGGTTATAAAACACCAATATACCAGATTTTAAATTCACAATAAACTCAATTGCTTTGCTGCTCAAAGTAAAAACAGCCCACATAACTTTATTTTAACCCAATGCTAACAGTTAATTAGTAGAACCCTCTGCCAATTTTAAATTCATAGTATTTTGCACACGATATTTTTGTACATCTCAGCAAATTCAACTCATGAACAGCAGTGAGCCAAATTCAATACAATTCACATTATAGTTCATACTATGACGGACATCCCCAATCTGTCTCTAGCAATCTGTAATCAGCTGCCTGACAACAAGGGGCAAGAATCATCATGGCAATAGACAAAACGTGATTTCAGTTTATTTCATGAAAGGCAATTAATTCTAATGATGACCATTCAAAAGCACCACCAATTAAATGAAAATCTTGGATAGCTAAACAGAACTGCAAACAATTCACATCCAATTTCCTACATGTTCAGATCTTAGTAAGCTGTCCAAGCAGGATGGAAACATGAGACAGGACATCTAGTGAGTAGCTACAAATGAGAAAATTAGAGGATAACCCACTATAATCTTCCTGGCCAAGGACTAGTGCAAAGCAGCAAAAGTACAAAAGGAGAATCCAAGTACTCAAGAATGATAAATGACAAGCCCATTTTAAAAGTGCTATATTTATCCTTAAAAGAGCAAATAACACTTTCATGAAGAGGTTGCTCTGATCTCTTCACTAAACTCCATAATGCACAAGCAACAAAAAATAGCAATACTGCATACCTGCAATATATCACAAAAATCCACTTCCTCTTCCAAACATTACTAAAATTGCTCTTAGTATCAAATAGAATACAAATAATTAAGCAATACCAATTCCTAAATCAACTTCAGTGAAACTACTAATGAATCAGTATGTTGATTGGATTAAGAAATTGCACTGACAGTGCAAGTGTAACACAAAAACTAAGTGGAACATTAGTTGTTTGCATGTTGCAAGTTTATTCCTAAGGCTAAATGGCATTTGAAAATAGGACTGAAAGTTAGCTCAAAAGCAAAACTTATAACTTGCCGATTTGATAATTCTAAGCTTCATTATAAATACAGAAATTAAACTACAGAAATGCGCATTGAAGGGAAATATGTTCAGCTTTAGAGAAAGATAAAACTGAGGATCAGGCTTCTAAAGACAGTCCAACATAAAGATGAGACATAGTAGGTTGACTTGCACTGTCAATTCCATAGCTTTACTGAGAACTGAAGGAAAGTGCTACAGTAAAATTTCAATAATCTGGAAGTTTACCGTTCAGAAATCCCAACGGTTCAGCACTTGGCTCACTAGGGCCCCAATCTCACACTCCTTTTAAACTCACCAGGGCTCTTCCCACTTTCCCAGTTCACTGCCAGTCTTTTGAATATCTGCCAGTCTGTCCCAAAGGTGCCAGATTATCAGATTTTTATTGTATTAAAATACCAGAGCAGTTTGTGACACTAAAAAGCTGATAAATCTCAAGGACAAGTGTCTACAGCACAGTTTTGAAAGCAATGGCTGTAGCGAGAACATTCCAATTATAGTCCAAAAGTCAAAATTCTGGAATTGTTCTTGTGGACTGGAGGGTAGCAAATGTGATCCCACACTTTAAGATAGGAGGACAAGAGAAAACAGTGAAATACCAACAGACTAGAGAAAATGCTGTAATATATAAAAGGATGTAATAACAAAATGAGCTTTGATTTAAAACAAAAATGTGAGAGTCTAGGTAATATTGATGTGCACAGAGATGTCTAGATGCTGTTGGACAAGTCATTGAAAAACAAAATGCAGGTGCAGCAAACAATTAGGAAGGCAGAAGACTCCAGCTGGCCTGTAGAGGATTTGAGTAAGGAGTAAAGATGTATTGCTGCAATATAGGGTCTTTGTGAGACCAAACCGAAAGTATTGCAGAGAGTTTCGGTCTTCTTGCCTAAAAAGAGGATTACAATACAGGAGTGCAAGTTTCACAACAGACAGTGGGCTTGACACGAGGCTTGTGTTTTCTCTGGAGCCAAGAATGCAGAGAAAGTGTTTCCTCTCGAGTCAAGAACAAAGGGGTCAGAGTATCCAAATTAGGAGAGACAAGAAATTTCTTCTTGCAGAGAAGCAAATCCTGGGAATTCTCTTCTCCCAAGGACTATTGGGATTGTGCAGGGAAAAAAAAAACACAAAATAAAAGATCGAGAAGAAAGATAGAGCAGAATCTAAAGGCCAAATAATCTACTCACACTCCTAATTCTGATATCTACACTGCCAGCTGGAATTGCATGTTTATCCACAATTTAGTCTCACCATTTATATATTAAAGCTTCTCACTTTCAATTATGTACTTTTCAAAAAACATAGCATGTGTGTGTGTGTGTATATAAATAAATAAAAAATAAGGCTTATAATCAGATCTGATTGTGCTTATACTTGAATTGAGTCAGAAGTGCCAGAACTTGAAGATATTTGGAAATTTTCCAATGTAGTATGCTGAAGGTTCTTAAAAACTGGTCAAGTTATACATTTCAAACCAGTGAAGACACAAGACCATGTCCTTGCAGCGTAATTGGGGACATCACCCACAGGGTAGGATGGAGATTATCAGTCAATTGATCACAGGTTTTTCCTCAGAAGATACAGATGATGCACTTAAGAGTACAGCATTTTATAGCCTTCAGTGCTGTATTAGTTGCATCATTCACACAAGGGAGCACATGTGCAATCTGTGTCAGACAAGCCTTCACTGTAGCTTACTGGGGTAAGATACAGCTATGGAGTTACTTAAGAAAAGTGAAAATCCAAGGCTGTGTCAGAAAACTGAAGCAGGAAAGACAATTGTTCACCACGCTTCATTAACTTACTGATAAGAAAAAAAGCAATAGGCTTGATAGCCCAGACCTGGGGTGGAAACTAGTGACATTCTCCTGCAGATTAACATCTGGAAATAACTTACATATTCAAATTCACAATACCTGGGTGAACTATCGAAAGGGCAACTGGAAAAGCATGTTGGTAGCTTCACAAGACTGCAGGAAAAATGGTGACAAATTCACACCACATAATTAAGGCTTCCCATATTATACAACAGTATATTTACTCAATGTATCCATTTCCTTCTGGAGCACTGCTCTGCTGGTGCTTTACTTTTTCCAAACTGCACTAATCCAAACAAGTTACGTGGCATCAGTGCCAAACTCAATTGTATCCTTACCCATTTACACTTCCATCAAGGTAACGACCATGGAGTTGGAGTCCAAACTAATATTAACAACTTCTGTCACCTCCAGTGCTCCATCAAATATCTGGTGGACCACATTCCAAAATAATTGTCTCTCATCAGATAAACTTTAACTCAGACTTGTTTAGCACTTTGGATGCACTGAAACATCTGAAGTGCTTCATGGAAAAGTTAGTAAAATGCAACACCGAGCCATACAAGGAAATACAAAGACAAATGATTGCAAGTTTGATTTGAGTTACTCAAAGCAGAGATTTCAAAGGTATTCCAGAGCTTATGGTCCTGACAGCTGAAAGGTACAGCAAACAAAACTGCTGGATGCTCAGGCGGAAAGAGTTGGAAGACTACAGAAATTGATCAGTGATAGGACTGAAAGCCATACAGCAGCTTTGAAAACAAGGTTGCAGACTTGGGTGAGTTAGGACATGGATAGTAGAGTTCTGAATTGTTTTAAAGAAATTCAGAATATGGGAAAACAGCCAGGAGTACTTTGTTTTTCTTTTAGATTTCATTATTACAGCAAAACTTTGGAATATAGTCCAGTCACTGGGACCAGATTTACTTATCTAGCCAAGTAAGCAGAGATAGCCCATAATAATTACATTTAAGTTCCTGTTCCAAAAGAAGTTTCCTGGGACTTATTCACCCACTGAAGTACAAATTGTTGATACAAGCTCATCTCCAAAAGCATTTTTCCACAATCACAGAATCTCACAAAATGCTTTAATAAAGCCGATAAAATACATTGAAAGAATACAAACTTGGCAGGCATGATAGTGCTGCAGCTAGCATAATTCTTTACAGCACAGCAACCCAGGTTCAATTCCAGCTGCTGTTGGTAAGGAGTTTGTACATTCTCCGTGTCTGCTTGGGTTTCGTCTGGGTGCTTGTTTCCTCCCACATTCCAAAGATGTACAGGTTAGGAAGTTGTGGGCATGCTATGTTGGCACCAAAAGTGTAGCGACACTTGCAGGCTGCCCCCAGAACATTATGCAAAAGATACATGTACATCGAAACAGAGAAATGCAACTAATAAAGATAGCTTAATCGCTCTGCAAATTAAATTTACAACATTGCCTACACTATTGAATTAGCTATGAAGATTAATTCACCCAGAATAGGCAGACAAATCTGGAACCCATATTAAATCTTGAACTACTTTTTTCAAAAGCAAAATTCTCATCTCTCCAGCACCTAGTGCAGCTACAGATTATGGCACCTTGGCATGCAGACAAAATGTAGAAAGTGTTGGCACAATATCACAACTGACTAGGACATTATTCCTAGTGATGGTACTGGATATCAAGACTGGGAACTCTGGTTTAGTTACTGTCCCTTTCTAGCTCAGGGGACAGATAGTGCTTTCAACACCATCTCAAATTTGATCATTTTAGCTCACAGGAATCAAATCAGAATTCTTTGCTCTACACACAGAATACTGAGGGCCAAGTTACTTGGTATCACATAATGCAGTCAGAAACAGACTTCTTTTCAACATTAGCAGTACACCACAGAGAACAAACTTATTAAGTGTAGGAATGAAACAAGCAATTACATTATAAAACTTGACTGAGAAACAGCACCACAGCAGAGAGGGAGACTGAATGGAGTTGCAGAGAACCAATTTTACACTTTTTGTGCAAAACCAAATAAAACAAAATGGGAAAAATACTGAAGATAAAGCAGCAAAAAAAAAAGCAACTTGTAACAGAACAGTTGCAAAGAATGTTGCATGTGAAATTTGTTGCACATGTTCCTGCCTATTTTCTTGAACTACAAGTTGTTATTCAGATCAATTTGTAGCTGATGACACTGAATTTATGCTTTCGACAGTGGACAATTTGACAGTGATTGAGAAAAATTGATTGGTTTAAAGCATCAACTCAGGAGGATAATGTTGAAATGAATAATGACAATTGTTGATAAGCCCATGTAATTATCAATAAATTATTCAAATATTTGAACTTAACTTGCAACTAAAGCCAACTTGGAAGTATAGGAAGAGAATATGGCCACCTGATTCCTTCATCTTGGCTGGGTCGTACATCAAATTAAAGGTAGAATGATTATTCTAAATGGAACAGAGGCAATATGCACCTATTTGGCATCAATGAGCAATTGGGTTGGGGCGTCCAGAGGGCTGCGGGCAAGCAAAATACTTCACATTCTGTTTGAGAACAGGGTCACATTCTGTTTGAGTATAGGCACATCCAGACAAGAGTGTAAACCATGATCTCCACTTGCTGTGCCATACTAACATGAGCTCAGGCAGCAAGTGACATGAGTTGACAGTGTAGATGACCATTCTCAACACCAATTCAGATCAACCAGGTGCACCCACTCACCCCCATCCTACACATAGCTTGTATCATCTAACTTACAATTTAGATTTATTACTCACCTTTCCTCTTTCACTGCCTGTTGAAAGATGGTAACAGACGTTAGCAAAGAAAACTGGTCACACTGTAGCATGTGGCCAGTCAGAAACAACTTTAGATATTCTTTGATTCAGCAAACAATGGGCAGCTCCACCAATAAGTAATACTCTCCCACAATCCCAGACAGCATCTGCCAGGTAGCATCACATGCAGCATCGTGGGGTTAAAGCCACATGTGTTATTTTTTGTTGTTTCTTAAGGATCTGTCACCATGATTGAAGCATTATTGTTAAATTTGGCACAGTTCTCAGAATTTCTTTAAAAAAAAAATCACACCTCAGTCTGGCCAACAAACTATCAAGTAGGCCTTCTGATGATGAGAAATTAGCTTAGTTTATCTATTGAAGCATTCAAAATCCAAAATAAAAATAGAAAATGCTGGAAATACTCAGCAGCCTGACCTGCTGAGCATTTCCAGTTCTTATTTTAATTTTCCAGCATCTGTTTTTTTAAAATTAAAATCTAATTTCAGCAACAAAAACGAACAAAACCTTCAACACACTGACATGGCCTACACCTTCAAAAGTAAAGCAAAAGATTCCCAAATACTGAAGTGGAGCAGAGTCCATTTGTTTCCTGTTGACAAACTAACTCAGTTACTTGCAAAATAACCAG
>JAUZTB010000071.1:3943988-3955196 GCA_034780895.1 Rhynchobatus australiae
GCAATGACCGACAAGCAGCTTGGACACAAGGCAAAAACCAACAGATGTGCCTCACAAACACAAATACATCTTTCTGCTCTCCCAGCTGCAAATATTGACAGTCTCAAGGACTTCCCCTCACATGACAACCTCTTAGAAAACTCTCAGTAAATCTTGGTGTTTTTAGCAGGTCAACCAATGCTAATTTACAAAATTAGCTGTACCATCACTGCAGGAAATCTCTTAGTTTTCAGCAATAGAAATAACAGACCAGGAAGTTATTAAAGATTCAAATAACACAGAAAATACTGGAAATATCCAGGTCAGGCAGTACTTTAGAGTGAAATAAACAAGAGTTAATGTTTGTCGTCAATAACCTTTCATCAGAACTTGCCTTCTCTCAGGTGGTTTTTTCCCCTTACTCAGAGATGAGCTCCAGAACGTCTACCTAACTTCGGATTTGCTGCATCTGCAGTATTTTAGCTTTGAACTAGAAAGCAGAGGGTTCAGAAGGCCACGGGGCCAATTTCCTCTCCTGAATTCTCCACCTTCTACTCCCCAGCCCAAATAAGACCATTTACGTCAGTTAAGTTGTGACCAATTAGAAACTTGGTGTCAAATGACAAACGTTAACCAGTTTAGGAGAGGATCCATTAAAACTCACAGCTCAAACCTTACAGCTGAAAATAAGGCCTTACAATGCATGCAAATAATTGAGAATTCCATTTTACCTTGACGTCAGCTGCCATCTTATCACCGGTAAAACCTTCCACCGTTAGCTGAATGCAGAAGGTAAAAGAGTATTAGTAAGGGAACTGTAACATCTTCCTGCCCATAAAGTACTATTCAGGACACAGTTCAGAAATAGCCTAAGGTTGTTTCAGCCAATGCTAAATCCATCATAATAAACCTTCAGTTCTGGAACATTTCATACTATTCTTAAAACCTACCAATTTTGATGCAGCTTTTGAGAGACCTCCCAATATCTCCTTTTGATTCAGTATCTATTCATTCTGATGCTTTTGTGATGCACTTTGAGATTTATTCTCCTATCCAGTTGTAGGAGTGTTCTTACCTGTTTAATCTCACCTTTTCACCATGCCCGCATCTTCATTGCCATTTAATTAAGAGGCTTGCCGGGCCACGTCAAGGGGCAGGGAGAGGTCAACCTCACTGCTGTGTGCCCAGAGTTACATAAAGACTAGCCTAGATGAAGGACCACAGCTTTCCTTCCATAAAGAACATTAGCCAGCTAGTTGGATTTTCTTACAATCCAGTGGGTGCAAGTTCAATAAGAGATATGAGATATTTTTTCCATTAACAGTACATTTCCCCAGGTTCCACCTACCTTTCCCAGGACTGTTCCTTATTCATGTTGTTTGAGAGACCCACTGATGCATTCTCTGTAAGGATAAGTTGGCTTCCACTTGTGAGCCAATCACACCCAGGTTTACCTCGTCACGATCTTCCACCAACTCCACCGGTACATTATACTGACTACTTGTTCAACGTACGCAAATTTCAGAGCTGCCAAACACATCTAGCACTACAAGTTTTTAAAATATCTGCTCACAGGATTTTAATGGTGTTGGCATGGTCTCATTTATGACCCCCCCCACTGAGGCTGAAATCAAGTCATCTTCCTGACTTGCTGCAACTTCTGGGAGTGATGACTGTTACTCTGGCCACGTCAACCTTCACTGGCTTCCCAACGCATCAAAATCAATACTTTTTGTCTACATTTACAAATCCCCCCTTAGCCTTCTCCCTTTTATGCAGCCTCTACCACTTAGGGCTGGTTAGACAGTTAAAAGATTCTATGCCTCAGCACACAGTGTAGAGAAACATATGGAAATGCAAGCCTACTGCTTTTTGCTTTATTTTTCTGATTTGTTGAGTATTTGGCATTGTAATAGAGTGCCATTATAATAGAGTCATACAGTTACACAGCACAGAAACAGGCCCTTTGACCCAACTCATCCATGCCAACCAAGTTGCTAAACTGAGCTAGTCCCATTTGCTTGTGTTTGGCCTATATCCACTAAACCTTTCCTATCCACAAACCTCTCCGAATGTCTAGAACAAAAGGGACCTGGGAATACAGATCCATAGCTTCTTGAAAGTGACGTCACAGGTAGATAGGGTCGTAAAGAGACCTTTTGGTACTTCGGCCTTCATCAATCAGGGCACTGAGTATCAGGAGTTGGGATGTTATGTTGAAGTTGTACAAGAAGTTGGTAAGGCTCAATTTGGAGTACTGTGTGCCATTCTAGTTACCCACCTACAAGCACGATATAATAAGCTTGAAAGAGTGCAGAGAAAATTTAAGGATGTTGCCAAGTTACAGGGAAAGGTTGAATAGGTTAGGACATTATTCCCTGGAGAACAGGAGATCTTATTAAGGTATACAAAATTATGAGGGGTATAGATAGGGTGAATGCATACAGGCTTTTCCCCCCTCAGGTTGGATGAGACTAGAGGATATAGGTTTAGGATGAAAGGTGAAATATTTAAGGGGAATCTGAGGGGGAACTACTTCACTCAGAGGGTGGTGCAAGTGTGGAACGAGCTGCCAGCGGAAGTGTCAATGTGGGTTCAATTGTAACGTTTAAGAGAGGTTTCGACAGGTGCATGGATGGGAGGGCTATGGTCTGGGTGCAGGTAGATGGGACGAGGCAGAAGACCAGGTCAGCATGAACGAGATGGGCTGAAGAGCCCATTTCTATGCTGTAGTACTCCACGTCATAATTGTACCTGTCTCTACCACTTCCTCTGGCAGCTCATTCCATATATCCACCACCTTCTGGGTGGAAAAAGTTGCTTCTCAGGTCCCTTTTAAACCTTTCCCCTCTCACTTTAAACCTATGCTCTCTAGTATTGGACTCCTCTACCCTGGGGAAAAGACTAGCTAAACGATGTGTCAGGTACTGGCTGAGAGGGAGAAACCAGGTGTGGAAAGAACCTTGCTTTTCCATGGCTACAGGTAATGTCATTGTAATTTTAAGTTAAAAATAACCAAGATCAATCCTTGAAACTTGGATCTAAATGTGAGAAAAGCAATCATTCGCTCCAGGCAGCTGAAGCTTCTGCTACAGAAGTTTAGTCATTAGACCTAGCAACACAGGAAAGTGTCCACTTAGAACAACATACATCCTAAGTATTAGCACATAGCTCAATTATAAGAGTCCCTAGAGATCAAGCAATTCAGGAATTTTCATTTCACCTGCATTTCAAACAAACATTCCAATTTATTTCCACACCTATTCCCCCCTCATCATCATCCCTATCCCCCAGAAAAGCATAAATCATCTTTAATTTATTTGCACCATTATAGGCAGGCTTGCTTTCATCTGCCAAAGCTCCAGGTTCTTGAATACCCTCTCTAAACACCTCTACCTTTTACTTCCTTTGATCTTCTGTATTTCCACCTCCATGACTAAGTTCATCACCTGTTCTAATATCATTTTATATAGTTCAGCATCAAACTTTGCCTGATAATGCTCCTGCGAAGCTCCTAGAGATGATTTTCCCTGTTGAAGGTGTCACACAAAAGGAAGCTGTTGTTGTACAAGTGGAGTAAAGCAACTGAAAGACCATGAGAAGGTAGTTCCTGCAGCCCCACCAACTTGCTCTGGCATTCAGTGCTGCTGCTGATGCTGTGTTCTGTCCACTTTCCCTCCCAACTGCTATCTCCAGAAATCTCTCAATCTTGAATCAACCCAGTGACTGAACATTATCAGCCTCCTGAATTACACAGCAATAGGTTAGGAACAGAATGCAATGACTGCAACGCGTCTCACATGTTGTATCCACTGAGTTTCTGACCCCAAACTGGTGCCACAGAGACACATTATTACTGAGTATCGTGGAATGAGGTATTAGCACTGCTAAAGAAGGTAACAAAGTTTTTGAGCCAAAGCAACACAAAAAAAATTAAAATCACCCCAAGTATGTTTTCCATTTACCTTGATTAATCGTGATATTAAAAAGCTTCCTTGATAGCGATTGTATAGTTCCTCCCAGTTGTCCTTCCTCCTGAAACAACAAGTGCTGCAGTTAAAATAGAAGTATCTTTTCTCATTAATAACCACTTTTTTCCCTTTGTTGTGCACCATCTCCACGAAGGCTGAAGCACTGTGTACAGAAATAAAACAAAGAAATGCATTTATGGCTCACTGGTCAAAACAGCATTGTGTTGCCTCAACTGTTAGTGACCAAGGCGTGGTCCCTAAAAGGTATCATCTCATCCAAGTTGTGATTGGTCCGTGCCCCAGCTAACACAGATTTTGGGGCATTCAGATGACGCCGCCCTCTATTTTGCAGCAGAACGCATTGGTTATCAGCGTCAGTACACAGAGAAGCAAGTTGGTGGCTCTTCCCCATCTCGTGGCTATGTTCGACAGCAGCTTCCTGACTGCTGCCCTTCCCAAGACCAACTCTGCACAAAATGATTATCAAGTGGACCTCCTTGTACGAGGCCTAATAATGGCAGTGCATTCAACCACCGAATATCAAGGTGCTAACCTTTTCAATTCTGTTTCAAGATATGTGCCAGAAAAATATGATACACTTGTTGAAATCTGTCAGTGGGATGGGACCTAAAAATCAAAGTCAGGTATTTTGTACAACACAAGATATAGCTTCCTTATGGGTATGAAGAGGGAGCAGGGAAGATGGAGGTGGTGGGTGGAAAAAACCGGATCTTCATTCTGATTGATTTCCACCTTCAGTCTTTTGGTTTAAAAGCCAGCGAATGTCTGGTAGCAGGACCAGCTAGTCAAATGACTTTTTTTTGTTATATATAACAAGTATACCAAAACTTTGCCATTTCCCTTCTGCAATTCACAGAAACATTTTCTGTAAAGAAAACACTACCAATATGCAAAGTTCCGCTATTCCCCAAAGTCAGACCAGTGGTTTACAATTTGAACAATTCAACTTGCATTTATTGCATGGGATAAACTTCAATTCTGAACCACATTCTACGAGGATTAGAAGCTCAGCAGGTTTGCCAACAGTGCATCATAGCACCTAAGTTTCAAAAAAACAGAACAGTATTTATTAGGTCATACCTTGTTTAGCTTAAAAATCCTGTTGATGCAAAGAGAAAAAAAGGACTGAAGGAAAATGTTGAGACATAATACATACACTTAAGGGAAAGATCAATGAACACAGAAGGCAAGGATGATTATGTTGTACGGTTAGATGGATCAGAGGAAGATTGGAGCATAAAACGCCAGTTAAGACCAGTTGGGCTTAATAACCTGCTTCTGTACTGCAAATTCTATGGAACTTTAAGACGTTCACAGTTTTGACTCCTATCCAAATTTTAACTGCCAATTAAACACTGTCAAACCCCAGGTTTGCCCTTGTATGCAGAGTCGAGGGTTTGATAGCATGGTGCAATTGAACCAAACTAGACATAATTTAATTCCCATTTTGAGGCTGCAAGTCCTTTCCTTGTTTTTATCTCTCCTAATACAACTTATGTCCACATTTATAGTGAAATGTCCCTCATGTAAACATCACACTATAGTTGCATCTTCCTGCCAGTGGTATGACTACAGCACCTTAGTGGACCAGGCTTAGGTAGAGAGCTTGCTTTGGAATTGTGGATCAGGCTGACATGTAACACGAGCAGGTGCACGACATACAGTATATTAGTGGCACCTTGTGTTAACACAGTACAGGCACTGCCAGAAAGGTGAGACAGCTAAAGTGTATCAGCAACACAGACACCGTACATGCAAGATTTCTAACATATATGAAGCATTGCTAATGAAGAAGTTGCTGGGAAGAAAACAATCGATATTTTATAACAAAGTATTAGCAATAAAACTATAGGAAGAATGACCGGTTAACTCTGCAAAGAAAATGTCAACTAAAATATGAAAGATAAATGTATTAAGTTGCTGAACATGCACGATATATTTAAAAAATTTGCAAGTAGCAGCAACAAGGCAAGCTAGTGCAGCAGATTGGTATCAGCTGACCCTGCTCCGACACTGCCAACACTTGGGCAAAGGGATCCAATGGTGTTTAGTGGTAGGAAGATGCATTAAACAGATCTGTCTTTTTTTTAAAAAAAGGCACACTATTTAATCTGTCAACATCACAAACAAGGACTAAATCTCCAGGTGATATTGCATCATTCAACCATAAATGGAAAATCTACAAATCCCACCAAAAATATAGCTTAATGAAAAATCATTGTTGATCCAGAGTTCACATTAATGTAACTAAGCCAGAATATTAAAAAACCAAGGTTATTGCATCAGTCAAGTTTCCAACAACACTAATTTTTCTTTGATTTACTCTTTTCAAAGCGTAGTCTGCTCACACCCCCTATAAGCGCATCTCCTGTTAGCGGATCATCTCATCTCGGTGGACCATTCATGGAGAATGCCGTGGCTGAGAATGTCGCACCCTCCCAGCTGGTGGTGAGCAGTTCCTGCAGGGAAAGAGTGACAGAAAACCTGTGGTTTAGGCCCCTGAGCAGACCAGCCATTTAGAATAGTGCGCATCAGGGGGAATTGGCACAGACGTGAGTCTGATGTTTTTTTTTAAAATGGGAAACCTTTGGTGGATTTGTGATTTTCTCTACTCCTGAACACCCTAAATGAGTTCCAAATCAAACTCATGTTTGTAAAGAGTTTGGGAAGAGGGCCTCATTGATAGGATTAAACATTTCATTGGGCACTACAGCTTGGAGTGCGTTCTTAAAGGTAACAATGACTGGGATAGCTGCAACAGGGTTAAATTCAATGGAGTATCTCCTGGATGAAAGCTTTGATGTTAAAATCTATCTTTAAAATTCAGAGCTACAAAACAGCTACATCAGCAACACGAAGTTATATTACGTTATGCATGAAGATTTTGAAAAAGGAACCAGCTCTCAAACTGGAATAATTAACACCAATGACAAATCTGTTAGGCATTTCCCCATGACTGGGGTAACTGGGACTGCACCAGAAAAGAACAAGCTATCATTTACTCAGGCACCATTAGAGTTCCTTTACTTTAAAAAAATTATACGGTCGCTAGAGAGGTGGGAAGTAGAGGAAAGACTACTAAAGATTTAGTTCTTTCTACCCTTTTATTTACAACAGTAGTTAGTAAACTGAACCATTGATCAACTCAACCTTGTATCCTGCAACTAGTTAAATGACCAAACCACTATAGTTATAAAAGCTTTGTTCACAGAAAAAGAGACTCAGGGCAAGGCTGGACTCTCCTTGACTGTGATGGTTTGGATCTGTTCTTCAGGAACTTGCTGTATAGGGTCTGCTGAAAAGTATAAGTAGAGGCTGGAGAAGGGTCTTCATACAGTGAGGTCTTTATAAAAGCTTTGAGATCTACAATGAAAAATGGGAGGAGGAGAGGCAGAAATTAAAGATGGTCCACTAATGTTTTTGGATGGGTCAATCCTTCTCCTGTTGCATCAATGCCAGTATCACAGGTTCAAGTAGGGATATTCACTATGCTGATGGCAGTGGTTCTGCAGAGCTAGAGTGAAAAAGTAAAAACCATTTCTGAGAAAACAATAGCAGCAAAGGTATCAGGCACTAAGAAGGGAAGATTTCATTTCTGAGGGAATAAAATTAAAAATCCTTGAACTACCAAATCGTGAATCTGATTGCATTACCCTTAAAATAATAACTTGAATACAGGAGGTGCCACAAGCCACAAATGGCACACAAATGTCGCAAGTATTATTTGTGAGGGATGGTGCTATTTTCAGATGGAAAGGAAGGTGAAAGTTGCCAATGGTTACACAATGAAGTCTTGAGAGGGCTCTCAAAGCATTCAAGTTTTATTTGATCCAAACACTGCCTGTTACCTTTGCGTTGTTCAAACTACTTGGAAATTAATGCACAAGTGAAATGGAATTAAAGTTGGACAACCAGATAGCAAGAAATAACATACCGACATAGCAAAGGTCAAAACCTTCTGAATGAGGTCAGGATGTGAGATGGCACCCAGTAGCCTTTCAATTCGAACCTTCTCTTCCTGTAGATCTGTTTGGTTATGTAGCTGTAAAATGCAATGGTATTCAATCAGCTAAGTTATAAAACTGCAGTTGTGTGCGTTATACTTGATTTGTGTACAATTTCTCTTTGTGAAAAGGGCTTCTGTTGAAGCAAGCAACTTCAGCACAGGGCTCAGAATTGGAATAAGATGCTGGATTTTTCTACATCGTCTCTGCAAACAATTTATGACTAAGTCCCAGCTCCACTGGCACTCTCTCACACATGACTGAATCCTGGTCTGTTCACCTAGGAGGCTCTTACAACCAAGCCTAGGGCACTCACTTTTGTAATCTACATCTGCTTTTCTTCCAACTTTTCCATTCTGGTCATATCTTTTCAACACTTCAATGTTGTTCCTCCACTTATTAGGAAGATGAACCCTGATTAATTCTCACACAGCCAAGGGGAATTAAAAGTCGTTTGAACCAAGACCCCAAGCCCAGACCTAGCACAATCCAGCAGTCAGAAACACAAGGATAGCTAACTGGCAGATAGCACTCGTATGGTTACCAAACAGCCATCCTCAGTCACCACCCCTGCCCTTTCCTCACATCCTTCTGAATGCTGTTATGAATTTAGTTTCTGCCACCGTCATGATCTAATAACCCATTGTACCTAAAAATCTCCACCTCTCTCTTTCTGCCTAATGATTTTAAATTTTTTAAAAATTTAATGAATCACCAGTTTAAAAAAATAAATCAGGTAAAAAACAGCTATAACATATCCTGTTCCTATAGGAAAGGTTAAAAAAAAAGCACACTTTGCTCTCTTCTTTGCCCATGCAAGTATACTTTGAATTCGCAACCTCTGCATGCCAAATACAAAGGAAGCTGTTCACAGCCTATTCACATAGTGGCAGCTCTTTTGGTTTGTCATGATTATAATGTCTATTAAATGACTCAGTTGATAGCATAACTGATCGCCTCTCCAGAGATGCTACTCCACCTGCTGAGCACTTCTCACATTCTACAATTTTGTAAATGTGGGGGACAACATCTGGAAAATATTCAGGTCATTAAGCAACACAGACCACATAATATTGTGCATTTTTCATTCATAAATGGATTTTCATTAGATATATTTTAACCAACTTTTCTTTATACATCCTAAATGATACACTGCATAACCTCACACTGCTTTTTTGGTTTTGGCAATTTTTAATCATTTCCTTGTTGAACAAGAGGCAATGTGTAACAATAACCAATTCCCCTAGATGGCACTGTCACCCCAGGTCATACAAAACATCAGCAAATTCTGAATGGAGAAAATATGGAAAGTTTAAACAGGATTTGTCTGAAAAACAGAAAGACTTGAATTTATTTATAGGTGGAGACATTTACCTTACAGATAATAACATTTAGTATCTATAAAGATGTGCGAGAAAATTGCTCCGATATCACTCGCTTTTACCATTAGCTTTTAAACCTATGTCTTGCAGTTGTGAATTAATTTTAAACATATTCAGAATTAAGGTTTTCCATTACACTAAGGACCCCCTAATCTCTACAATATCCTTTCCCATTTTGGGGAAGATATTCTGGCTCATAAAAGACACATGGAAGGAAACTTCTTTGAAAATGCTAACAAAGACCGTATGTGATTACTAATTATATAAAGCAACATTAATTATCAGCAACAGTAACAAAAAAAATGTCAATATCTTAGCATATGTTTTAAACCAACTACATACTTCTCTTTAATATTGCTTCTTGTCATGATGGAACTTAGTACTATAGAATGTAACGGTGTCTGTGTGGCACACGAGAGAGACTGGGTGAACCTGGAAATTTACAAGATACAGTCCCCCCACAAGGATGTCGGCCAGTCTCAGTCATGACACCAGAGAGTCTAAAATTCAGCAAACTCCGGACAAAAAAAAACTGGGATTTAAAAAGGGAGAAGGTTATATTCTAAAGCCCAGGTATTTAAAGTAAAAGCATTACTACCATATCTGCTGCTCATGGTGGTCTCCTGCGAAGGGGGAGACAAAATGCAGACTGGGTGACTGCTTTGCAGAACACCGTTCAGTCTGCCAAACTTATCGTTGCCTGTCACTTTAAATTTTCCTCTTCTCAATTTAACCCATCCTCAATCTCTGCCACCACCTTGAAAAACAACACCAGCTTTCAACTAAGCCCTTTACAGGCTTCTGGATTCAGCACAACAGTCAACAATTTCAGAGAATGTCACCTTGTATCGACCCTTTTGTTTCTTATTCCATTAACACCCCCCTGAACTGTTGTTTAATTTCTCTCGACTTCTATCTCCTCAACTCTCCCTTTGTTCTCCCCTCCAACCACTTTCCTTGCATCTTGACTTATTTTATCAGTTCAAGTGAAGGACCCAAAATGTCAACCGTTTTTTCCCCAGCCTTCTGAGTATCCAACATTTTAGTTAAGTGTTCCACCATCTACAGTTTTTCAGTTCTTGTACACTTCCTTTCACTGCTTTGTCAATGGAGCCACTCGTAACATTAAATATTTCCCAGAACTAAAAATCATAAAATTTTAATTTATCTCCAGTTCTCCTCCTCTTGCATTATTTTTTGAAGGTGCAAACCCCTTCATAGATTGAGACATCCCAATTCGTGGCCAGGTAGTTGTTGAAACTCAAAGGAGAAGGATCAAGCAACCTTAACTGCAAGGGGCAAATAGTCAACCTCAAACCTTTCAACCACTTTTCCTGGCAATCACTGCACTGATCCTGATTAATATTTTCTTCTTCACCAATGGTCCCTCCCCACCCCCAAGAGATCAATTAGCACAGCACATCTGGTTTGTAAGGTTTAAGGGAAAAGTACAAATATAACCAACCATTGCTCGGTTTCATTGCTTGATTGGAGAAACACGAACCTGCTAAACAAAATATTAATGGGAAGGGAAGGAAAAAATGCTGTCTGGGCTTAAAATGCAGAAACAGTTACCTACCTTCAACATTGTGTCTAGTGTTGTTGCATCTCCATGCTTCAGAACTGTTAAATATACCTGAGGAGATGATAAAGACAGATTATTTCCCCAACACATTCTCAGTAATGCAAAAAGACACATTTCACTGTGTGTTTCGATGTACGTGTGACTAACAAGTAAATATATTTCCAATTGAAAGGAATATATTAAGAACATTTTCTTTACAGCTCACTGTCAACAGCTTAGTTTGGGGGGGGGGGGGGAAGATCACAGCGGCAACTCCATTTAGAATG